>OY288108.1:102638407-103045228 GCA_958431115.1 Syrphus vitripennis | reverse complement strand
TGGTGTAATAATATCAAAAATATTTGAGCCACTTTGCGCGAGCCGCTTAACACCGGGGCGTATCAGTGTTCAAAATGAAGTTTATTTTAATTTCCAAATCATAATATATTTTATGGTTTATGATATTTTGAGTCCCAAAATCTGTTCAAAATTTTACTTATTTTTTTTTTATTAATTTAATTAATCATGTTATTTTATTGTACATTATTGTAATTCATTTAATTTATTTTATTTATTTTATTTATTTTATATATTTTATTTATTTTATTTATTTTATTTATTTTATTTATTTTATTTATTTTATTTATTTTATTTATTTTATTTATTTTATTTATTTTATTTATTTTATTTATTTTATTTATTTTATTTATTTTATTTATTTTATTTATTTTATTTATTTTATTTATTTTATTTATTTTATTTATTTTATTTATTTTATTTTATTTTATTTTATTTTATTTTATTTTATTTTATTTTATTTTATTTTATTTTATTTTATTTTATTTTATTTTATTTTATTTTATTTTATTTTATTTTATTTTATTTTATTTTATTTTATTTTATTTTATTTTATTTTATTTTATTTTATTTTATTTTATTTTATTTTATTTTATTTTATTTTATTTTATTTTATTTTATTTTATTTTATTTATTTTATTTATTTCATTAATAAATAACACACAATTTTTTCATATTTTATGGATAAAAACCCCACTATGTGGCGCATTATCGAACAACTGCTAAGTCACAACAGGCAACTTGCTGCGCAGATGGATGAAGACCGATATGAAACACTATGAAGCCCGGGATTAAGACGACGCGACGTGTGGGTGGACAAATAATTTACTGGTAGTTGAGGGTGTTTTATTTTTGTATCCCAGCTTGTAGTAGGTACCTTTGGCTATGGAGGCCGTTGCCGCCACACCATAGCTTCCCAAGCGAGCACAAGGAAGATATAATAGTCAAACAGCAAGATCGACTCCTATTAGTGTGCCATTCTTTGGCTTTGACACTTGTATATGGTGCAGGATAAGTGTGACTTTTGACATCGTATTTCATTTGGATGATTTGGTACTTAAGAAACTTTGTCTGAATCGGTGAATCGTGAGTTGGAGATTTTGTGTTTGCTTGTTGATGTATGTTGTGGTAGAAATTTAATATAAATTACCTTAGATATAGGTACTTGGTTGTGGAATGCTTTTTGTCACAATTTTGATGATTCGAGGGCGTTTTTTTTTAAAGATTTTGAGTTTAACACCCACATGGCTATTAGGTCACAAAAATATTGAATTGCTTCCGGAATTGCAGGAAAGAATACGTATTGTAATTTGTGTATATTCAGCCCATATTGTGTATGAAGCCTTAAAATTCACATTTTTGGCAACATTTGTTGATTGAAATTTGTTGCCAGCAACTTAACGGGAGCAACATAAACATATCTGGGATTTTTTAGTTCAATTATCTGAAATATAAGTTGAGCATCTTCAGATTATAATGTTGCGAGGAATTGTTTCGGCTTCAGCCGAGTGCAACTTGTTTTCAATCGAACGTGCAACAAGTTGCTTGGGATTTTATGTTGTTTCATTGTTCATTTGAGTCTGGAATAGTGTTTAGCAACTTTTTGAAAAAAAATGTTGCTAAACTTACGACAACTTTAAACCGAAGATGTCTAGAAAATGTTCCAAAATCAAACAATGTTGCTTTGATTTAGTAGCAAGAAAGTCTGTCAACAAATCAATTGGTGTGAACAGCCTTATATGACTTAAATGTCGATATTAAATATTTAGAGACATAAGCTATGAATTTTGATGCAAATATTTAATTGTAACCCTCAACGAAGGACAGTCAAGTCAATAAGCAAAAGAAAAAAAATACAAAAGAGTCATTGTTTTTTCAAAGAAATGACAAAGACAACTTTGAGATTGATGGCTTCTTTAACAGTTTTCAACTTTTCTTCTCTCTTAAATTTCCAATTCCAATGGAGGTTTATAAATAAAAAAATGTCGCCTAAAGTGCACCGTCATGAAATTTTTGGAGCCAAGATGTATGGCATTGCACAGTTCCTTTCTTTCTGGGATTCTTCTTCTTTATGGTTAATATATGTATGTATGTACTTATGTAGGTATGTATGTGTGAAGAATATCTGATATAATCCACTGTTTGGAAAATACTACTCATTGAGCATTCTATACATATTTATATGGATTTCTTGGTGCAATTCATTCATTCAGAGAAACAACAGACAAGCCAGATAGACAGAAAGACAGACAGACAAGTTTGTCTGTTACCATCTTATATACATCCTTTGGATAACCAAACCATCACTACAACAATCTATCCTTTTTATGAAGGCCAAAGGAACAGTTTTGTGAAGACGAAGAAGATAAACTTTTATGGCACATTGTCGTCTTGTGCATCATTGACACAATACATTGCTCTCTCTATATATATAAATAGATACATAGGTATCTACAATAGTAGTTGGGACACAGGATCAAAAGAAAGTTGTGAATTTCTAATCTTAAGCTGGCACTAAAAACCCCAACGAACAATATACGAACGACAAAAATCGCCATGTTCTTCATTCTATCAGCTGTTTTTTTTTTTTTTTTTTTAACTTCTATATATTTCGACCATCTTTTTCTTATCTTTTCAAATCGAACGTATGTCCTGATGGGAAAGCATCTCTTCTGTCTTATGTCTATTCTATATATGTATCTCTCGCTTTCTGTATCTTGGTATAATATGGATCGTAAATTCTTAGTACATCACTCACAGTTACTTCTGACATCGACAGCGACAACACGACGACGACGATGAGGACTAGGACGACAATGAGGACAAGACTTTGTTGGACTATGAGGAAGGACTATCCTTTACGATGAGCTTCTAAGAAGGATGAAAGCACCAAGATGACAATGACATGAACCCTTCGATTTTCGTACTTTAGATACAGAAATGCAGTTATGTATATATTAAGATACACATAAATATGTATGTGTGTATAAAAATAGGAAGAAGCAGTAAAATTTTCGACAGAAATAACATCAACAAGCTGCAATATTTTGAAAACTAAAAAACGGGTCAGCATTTTCATATTCATTACGCCTTGGAACAGAAGGTTTGTCGCCTTATATTTGAATGAGTTCTACTCGTATTTTCTAATAAATTAAATTACATTTTCCAAAATGAGGATATAAATCTGAAAACGAAGCTTAAAGTGTGAAAAATGAAAAAAGATCGAGGACTGAAAAATTGAGATTGAAGACTGAAAAATGATAATCGAAGACTAAAAATTATAATTGAATACTAAAAAATGAAGACTAAAGCTAAAAAAAATGAAGACTGAAGAATCAAAATTGAAGACTGACAAATGAAGAATTAAGAAAATACATATGTATATGTTTTTTTTTATATTTAGCGCGCACTAAAGGGGATATTTATGTCAGAGACACTGTTCGAGCTTTAGGTAAGTAGATGAGGATTTGAAAGATGTCGGTGAACATTAGTCTTGAATTTCAGTACATCACAATGAAAGGGAAAGACAGAGCGTGGAAGGGTAATCCACATTCGCAGTACGACTAAAATTGGGTTCAAGAGTAAACTGATGAGCATTACTGGAAGCGCGAGTACCTATTACGGTTGAATTGTTTAAGGGGAGGAATGCAACTGGCTATTTCATTAACGATAAAAGACAGAGAGACAGGAAACGTTACGTCGATTCAAGTGACGTAAAATATTGATGAAGTTCCTGTCTCCAATCATTTTGAAGGCTCGTCTTTGTATACTGTCAAAGAGACTTAAGTAAGTTGCTGGACCACAAGCCCAGAGATGGGAGTTAGACTCACGCTTTGGACGTATACATATAACTTTTATAGATACTAGCCAGATCAGAAGGGGAGAAGAATTTCTTGCATGTCCAAAGGAAACATCTTGGTGCATTTTTGCCGACGCGACGTTAAGTATGTGTTAATTCCACAAAAGATGGTTAGTTTCTTCCATGCAAGTGCCACTCATAGATAATGGCAAGGGGGTACGTCTCGCTTTAATGATAGAAGGCAGCATTGGGTTTTCGAAGCATTATATTCTACGCGATTTCTTAATCCCCATTGTACAATGCTTTCTAAGTCAAAATTTAATGTACTTATCATATTTAGCTGTTTCAGTTCCAAGTCCGAAGAGCAGGGATGTGAATCTGGAAACGATTAAGAAAAGCTAAGGGTGCTATCATCAGCGAAACAATTTAATGGATTTGTAGTTGCAGGCAGGAGATCATTAATGAAAATGAGAAAGAGGGTCGGAGACAAAACGGAACCCTGTGGCACACCAGCATTTATGTTGTGAGTTTCAGAATTGAATCCGTCTAATACTACTTTTATAGAGCGATTCGAAAGAAAGTTAATATGATCCAACGAAGAAGGGTTTCATCGATTCATCGATACCAAAAGCACGCATTTTCAATAAAATAGCAGGATGCCAAACTTTATCAATGAATGAAAAACGAAGAATAAAAAATTAAAAACTAAAAACGAATAATGGTGATTGAAATATTGCAGCTTGATAAACGAAAACTGAAGAATTATAAATATGTTTATTGGCACAGTACTAATTAATTGATGGGCTGAACCGAATCCGTTCACTTAGTTTTTCCTTAGCAACAATTAATTTTGACAATTTTTAAAAATATTTTTTGACCAATTTTTTTGATAAATTTCTTTTTTTTCTTCACATTTTTCAACAACATAATTTTTTGAGAACGATTTTTTAGTTTCTCTCATTTTTATCAATTTTTTTAACATTAAATTTTTTTTTGTTGACAAATTTTTGCACTATTTTATTTTTTGATCAATTTTTAATTTTTCTTTTTTAAAATTGTTTACTGACAAACATTTTTTTCTCAATTTTCTTTTAACAACTTTGTTTTTGACAAAATTTGATTTTTTTTTTTGCCAAAATTTTTTAAACTTTTGGTAAACAATTTTCAAAAAATTTTCTATTTCGAATGAATAATTTATCCAAAATTAAAAATTGACAACTGAATGATGACTAAAAATTGAAGAATTTCAAATAAAAAAAAACTAAGAAATTAAAAAAAAAATCGCGAAGAATTAAAATTTCAAAACTGAAGAATTGAAGATTTCAAAAAGAAGAATCTAGAATGTAAATGCAAAATGAGAAATGTACAACGAATATTAAAAAAATTGATTTTTATGACATTCTTCGACACAGCTTTTTTCAAAATTATTTTTTAATTTTGAAACTTTTTTTTCACAATTTCAAAATCCCAAAAAAAAATTAAAACAAATACGTCCCTGTAGAAATATTTTGTAACCTACAGAAATGACATCTCTTTGGTCCTCCTACGTACTCAATCTTCTCTAAATATAATAAGAGGACATTCTGAGATGGTGGTGTGCATTGACAAAAGACGTTTGACTTGACGTTTGGGAACTTCAAGACACATCCAACAATACTTACATACCAACCATCACCTCCCAAAAAAAGGACTTCCGGTGAAATTTCGTAGATGGAAAACTTTGAATTTTTTTTCTCTTTAGGTATTTGTCCATTCTCTTCTTTTAAAGAATGGGTGGAAGGACACCTACGTATGTATGTTTGTAGTTTGAATTTGGTACCTTCTTGGTTTTTGGGTCCAGACTGTCAAAAAGTTCGACTCAATTATTATTTACACTGAAGTGTCTGTCTGTCAGTCAAAAAAATGCAAGAAACAGAGTTTTGTTGTGTAACTCGTACTCTAGGTTGTTGTGGGATACCAGTGGTACACTATGGATGCTAAAGAATTGTGTGGTAAAGAAATTCGTTGGTCAGGAATAGAGAAGGAATACAAATTTTACTTTTTTTTTTAGGCAGGGAGGAGAAAAAAAAAAGGAAACCAACTGTGTATAGACGCCATTATTTATAATGACAAATTCCGGTAATTCCTTGGGCTACAAAGGATATAAAGACGACAGCAAGGATTCGTTAAAGTTTTTTTTTTTTTTTGAACAAAACAAAATAAAACTCTTCATCTCTTCTGGGCTTCTCATCAGACAAACCTAGAAATTTGATGTGTAAAAGGACTAAAGTTGAGAAAATTAAAAAGTTGCAATAAAAGTCTTTTGTTTCGTCCTTTATTTTTGGTGTGGGTGTAGGTGTGGGTGTGTACTATGTGATGATGGAGTTAGAATTGTAAGCTTTCATTTTGTCTGTGATGCCTTTAGAACAAAGTAGAGTAACAATTACTCACTGCAGGTCCTTCAAGAATCCATCTCTCAATTCGTGACAATTTTTCGTCCAGATATACCTACCTAAGGTTATATACCTAGAGTTATAGTTAGTTTATTTGATTGACATGACGGTAAATTCTAGTTGCAGGTGTCGCAGACAGGCAAACAGACGAGAAGTACTTTTGGAATTTCTTTTGAACCAACATTTTTGGCAACGATTGCATAGAGTCGAGGGTAGGGAATTGGATACATTTGTTAGATGTTTTTTTTGATAAAGATGGAAGAAGTATTACAGTTTGAGGGATGCGAGGAAATATAAAGAAGTTTCAATTTTCACAAAGTTGTAGTTAGGTCTTTAATTTTTTTTTTTGGCTTTTTCAAGGAATCTTGAATTTCTAGTTGAGCTCTTTTCACTGCATTTTCTTCCATTTTTGTCGAATAATCTCTTACAAAAGATGGTCCTGAAAAGCATCTTTCAAAATATCCAATCTGATTTGTCTCTCTCTATTGTTTTATGAAAGAAACTAGCTAAAGGAAGAACTATTTATAGTTGGGTTATGATACTAGCTTCTAAAAATTTCCGACTATTATAGGAAGCTGTCAGAAGTTGGAGAGCTTTTCGAATAGGGAAATCAGCCATAAATACGTCAGTTCGCTTTCGTAAAAGCGCAGCGGTCGAAGAACGCTTACGATAGCCAAAGTTAACGAAATCTAAACGAAAACAAAAAATTGCAGACCAAACATTTAACCGGTGTGCATCCTGTCAATTTTGAAATATTAAAATGGCCTGTTCCTAGTACATTTTAGACTCTTTTTAATACCTTAATTTTTAAGCAATAAAAATTGACAAATTGAGCCTATTACTTTGTCAATATTTAAACCATCATCATCGTCAACAATAAATCATCTTCATCTAACGCAGTTGTTGCCAAGATGATTGATGATGATATATCATGCATTATCACAGTCTTCAAGACCGGCTAAAAAGTCTCTTCTTTGGTTCTTCCTTGTTAAAAAGAACCTTGAATAACCTAATAATGCTGTTTTGCAACAACAACAACAGCAACAACAAAAACCCTCCCATACAAATTGTTATCGAAAGAAAAAAAAAGTATACAAGGACATGAAAAAAGTCCTTAAAAAGAAATCCAAAAGCTAAAATACCCCCTCGCCACACCAAAAAAAAAGGGCGGCAGCGAGCGACTCCACCACCTAAATGGGGATCAAGGAAGAGCAGCAGGAGCAGCTTGATATAGAAGAAACGAAAAAAAAATTACAAACCACTTTTTTCCCGATTTAAAAAAAAAAAAAATGAAAACGAAACGCCCGGATTGTGGAGAGTTCACCGCTTACAAATGATAACAACTTGTTGATTTTAGGATTTACCACCCTCACCCTCACTCTCATACCTCCTACACTCTCTTCTCACTACAAGCTCTCGACACTGTCTAGCTAACAGCACACAGGGAGAGCAGTGGCAGAATAAAAAAAAAACTCCTGAATTCTGGAAAAGCCCTCTTTTCCGTTTTTCAAACTTGATTTTCCCTCGTTTTTCTTGTTTTTTTTTTTTTTTTTTTTTGTTCCAGGAGGAACACTTGTGCTGCACGAGAATAGATGTAAACATGCGAAATTGCTTATGGGGTATGTACCGTTAGGGAGAGGACAATAAAGCATACAAATCGAATTGGAGGGCGGAATGGGGGTGGTATTTTTTTTGGTTTGTGGGGTAAAACGTATAGAACAAGGAAACCGTTCATAGTGTTTGAATTAAATATGCCTCTGCGCTTTCAGACGACTGCTCGGCGAAGCGACGACGCGGCGCAGGAAGAGAAACATGGTGGTTTGGCTGTGTGTGGAACCGTGTAGAGCGCATTTTTGAAGGTCACATTTCGATGTTATACCCAAGTGCGACGATGGTGGCAACGAGGTTAATAGGTTTAGAGTGAAATGGTATTTTATTTTTTTTCGTGTCTGTGGTTCGGGATATGTATCGAGTTACGGAGATTTTTTTTTTTTTTTTTGTTTTAACTGATTCCACTTAAAGTGTTAGGTGTTTTGGAGGATTTAGGTTTTCAGGTGGTTAAGGATGATACATTGGTGGATTAGATTTTTTTTTTGCGTGTTGTTGTTTTGAAAGACCTATAATTGGAAAACCATCTAAATAGACCTAGAAGCTAGAAGCTGAAATGCAGTTAATTTGAAAATCTGCACGACGGGTATTGGGGTTCATTAGAAAACTGTCTTCGAGTATTTTTTGAACACGAAGCAGTCAGTACAAATATGAGTTTTTAAAAATCAGAAACCAAAAAAAAATCAATTTCAAAATTAGCGAAGCCTTATAGCATGACACTCGTGGCCAGCCCTATAAGCATAACAGAGTCAAACAAATAGAATTTAAAAAAAAATGCAGGTAAATTTGTCACGAATCGAAAATCGTCCCTTAAACACCAACAAAAACAAAATCAATTTCATCTTTTGATCCTGTCACCTTGAATTCAATCCAAAAGAACATTTTTTTTCAACTATACCTGACACATTATGGTAAAGTTGTTTTGTTTGAAAGCTGATCTCTTCTTGTCTCGCAGTCGAAAATCTGTCTTCAACGATTAGATTTGCGGTTAGTAGCACACCACATCGTATACATACATATATTCAACTTGGACACAAATTATGACCAAAAGACTAAAGAATAAACCACCACCGCACCGTCATTATCATCATCATCATTAGCAGCACAGGTAGGCACCACGAATCAGACATGTTTTTGTTTAAAAACAAAAAACCTACCGGCAGCAGTAGTCCGTCCTTCCTTCAACACATTACCATAACCAGGCATCAGCAGCCGTAACATGATATCCGTTTGTCAAATGTTATGAAGTTATTTCTTTGAGTTGGGCAACTAAAATAAAATCAAATATCTATTAAAAAAGCCAAAATCATATTTTACCGCCGCGCCGCGCCGCAGCACACAAATTTGAGTGGAGCCCGCAAGCATTGCCCATATAGCGAATTAACAGTCAAGGCGTCAAACGACACCGCTACTGGAGTTGATTATCGAACACGACCGAGATGGCTGGAGATGCCTCTCTTTAACTTTAAATAGGTAGCTACTGTTCTTTTTTGTATTTCGGAGATTTTTTGATATTTTTTCCAGTTGATAGAATGTCGGCGTTAAATGATGGAAATGTTTAATCAAAATTGACCAAGTGAAAAAGATGCACACAATTTTGTTTTTGATTTGTGATGACACATATTCTTGGGTAAACAGAACGTTCAGTGATTTCTTTTGACGTCTTTTGGTTGCTCTTGAATACCCCTCCCCTCCCCTCCCCTCTCCAAAAAAAAAGAGACAAACAACAATACTGCTCCTGTTTAAATACACGGATTATCTTTTTTTTATTCTGCTGATGTGCGGGTGCAGAATTACCATCATCTCACATCGCAGGTCGCCATCCGGACGGAGAAACATTCCGCGAAGGGTGTATTATTACGTGAGTGATTTTTTTACGTCTTCTGTGAAATGATTGACAGGGTTGTGGAAATGGAGCGCAAGACCGGCAGTAGCAGTAGCGTTGGGAGCAAACATTTTCTACATGAATAGAATCCTGAAGAAGCAAGTAACGTGAAGGAAAAAAAAAAATACTTCAAATGACGAAGTAGAGGGAATAAATGATTAAGTCAAAGTTGTCATTCATGTCAAATTGACGAATAGACTAAGTTGGAGACAGGCAGGGAGAAAGAGATAGAAAGAACCACTAAAGGTATATGAGGGTGAGATGCAAGCAAAAAAAGACGGAAATAATGTCATGTCCTGGACGCTGATGTATATAATATTTTTTTTCTGGTTTGCGAATGAGTGGTAATTACGCAAGCGGATATTAATAGAATCCTGTCTGGTTTCGAGCTTGTTTGGGGAATAATTTTTTTTTTTTTGACTGACGTACGTCAAAAAATCATGTCCCTTGACAGACTATGTTGTGGGGCTGTTTGGAACGTGATTTGAATTCATTTTTTTTTTCGGTTCGTATAATTCAATTCATCCTAGAGGAGTTTTGCTTCATACCTGTTGTTTATAGGGCTAGAGATAATTTGGGTGGAAAATATTAACAGTGACGTGGAAAACAAAATCTAAGTAATTTGTAAAAAGTATAACATTTCAAAAGTACAATGCGGGTTGCAAAGACGCGGTGGAAGAAGGGCTTGACAGCTGATTTAGATATCTGGGCTTAACTCAGAATTAAAACTGGGTCTTAGAATTTTGTCAAAAGTAAAATTTCGGAAATATGACTTATCTGACAATGAAACAATTCAGAAAAAGGACCCATTGGGTTTTCGAAGTTCTAAATTTTCGACTTAAGGCCGTGCAAAAAGTTAAATCTTTTCGGAAACGTACAAATGTTCGACATAGAAGTTAAAAAAAATATAAATTTCATAAGTTTTTGAATTCTTATATAGCTGTGTAAAAAGTTACAATTCAGAAGTGTGACACACTTACTCTTTTTTTAATTTCTTAATTTTTTACATGTCAGAAGTGGGATTTCAAAAAATCCATATAACTTTTAAAATAAATCCCAGTAAAAGATTTAGCTCTGCTTTTTCAATGGTTACAAAATTTTCTATTTTATCCATCTGTTTCAATATTCTCAAATTTATTTTAACTTTTTGAAATGTGTCAAAAACACATTCAACAAAATTCAGACATAAAACAACGGCTTTTGCTGCACAGCTTCTGTTTCAAACAAAATTTTGTACAGGTATATTTTCAATTCAAAGAACTTGCTTAGTACCTAGGTGGATACTAACCAAAGGATTTTATTTAAAAAAAAAATCAATATTTCATTCATAAACATTCCCTCGATTGACCGTCTACCACAAAATACAATATGCACCAAATAACAGAACACAGAAATTTATTGAGTGAGTGAGTTCAGAATGAAGTGAGTCCAGAATTTATAAAGTCTTCATTCAGTCAAGTGGAATCAACTATATGATGCAAAAGAGCCGAGCCCGGCCCGGTCCGGTCCTTAACCAAACTATCAATACCTAGATAGAATTGTTGCATTTTATATTTTCAAGGGTTGAGGATTAGAGGAATCATTATATCAGCATCATCATAAATAGTCTGATCTATCATCATTGCTATAGGTGTGCAAACAAGTAAATTCTTTATCATAATATTTTGCTTTTGATAGAAAGTAAACGTAAGCCTAGTAGTCATCATCATTGCTATCATCATCATCGCCATCGTCAAAAATCATTTCAAAACAGTTTTGAATTTCTGAAATTTTACAAAGTTGCATCAGCACCATAAGGTGAATGGAGGTTTCCCTCTTTATGAATTGGAATCGAATTCCTAATTTTTTTTTTTACCTGGTCAACTTTTCAGGGAAAACTTTGTCTGTAGGTACACTGAAAAAAATGTTTTATGATATTTTAAACCCGATCCTCTCATTGTTTTTTTATGAGACTGTATCGGTATTAGCACTATAGAGAGTCAAGGTTTATTTCTCAAATGAAGTAGAAGATGTCACTTAATGACAGTACCCAATGTCGGTATTGATTTACAGTATGGGATAGCAGATGTCACTGTTTACGGTCGGATATAGCAGACGTACATAACATTACGTACATTCTGATAGCAGAGATAATTTATTCTATCAGAGCATTTATAACAGTTCGAGATGAAAGAGACGTCATTAGGCTTATTCAAAGTCTGAGAAAGCAAACTCGCCATATTAAAAACGGTCTGAATTTCTTTCCGTGTACCCAACCTACCTATTCTTCTCAATTTTATTGTTTTTTTTTTTTTTTGTTTCAATGATGAATCTCTTGTGGAAAGGATGCCATGTTACTGTTTCAAAAGAAAACAACAAAAAAAAATTCGGGGGTTGAAACGGATATAAAATTATCCAGCAAATCATTCACATGAAATATTCATCGATTCGAGAATTTATTGTGGAGGAGCATGGCTGGAAGTAAGTTTTTTTTTTTTTTTGTTTACCTTATGCTATGGTCTGGCCGACCGGTGATGTGAACTCATCTGCATCAATACAAAATCCGAGCAGTAACTTGTGGAGTTCCTGGAAATTTAAATTCACAAAAGTGTTAGATAGACAGAGAACGTAAATATGTAGAATAGAAATTGGTACTTTGACATTCAAAGAGTTTGAGAATACTACACATATTCAATCAAATAGAAATCAGGTAACCAGGCTTAATGACTATGTGTATTTTTTCGGAAAATAAAAGTCTAGAAATTAGAAGACCAAAAGCTATGATTTTTATTATTTATACAATCTATAAAACACCATGAATTTGCTACGTATTTGTAAATTTGATGTAAAAAGCCCAAGGGAAGTTTTTCTTTAACTCTAGGCCAGGAAGCTTGTCCACCAAAAGATCAGTTGTCAAAGGAACGAGGTTGAGTCCTTTCAGAACTTCTATGGAACTTGGTCGTCAAAGGCTTATTGACAACTCTGGAAAGGGAGGCGGTGAATGTGATTGCATATGCAGATGATGCTGCAATAGCTGTCTCAAGTAAGCAACCCCAAACTCTCACAGAACTTACTCAAAACGCTCTCAAAAAGCTAATAAAATGGGCAGGTTGCTGGGAGCTAGGCGTAAATTACCACGAAATACAAAATTCCGCAACTAAATCCCAGCAGCAGATTTCGGGTCAACATCCCCTCAAGATCATCTTACACTTACAACACCAGTACACTTTTACACTGATGGGTCAAAGACTAAAGAGGGAATTGATGGCAGTGTTGTAGTCAGACAGGTTTAAACTGTAGAGTGTTCCAAGCGGAAATTCAGGCAATCAAAGAAGCTCTATTTCGGCTGAGAGTAAGTGTGATATCAACTTTGGATATCCGCATCTTCTCGGACAGCCCAGCAGCCCTTAAATCTTTCGACTCAGTCTCAGCCAAATCCATCATTGTCGATCAACTCTAAATGAGATGGTACAACAGTTCCAAGTTCACCTATTCTGGTTGCCGGCCCATAGGGACATTGCGGATGAACTTATCAGAAATGGAACCCTTATACATATTTCTCACCTAACAAGCTACACATAGGTGTATGCTATCGCTACGTGTAAACTTCTGGTAAAACAAGACTCTCAAAGGAAAACAAACTCAAGATGGACACATACATCACCACATGTCCGGCTACCAAGGGAATCGGGACATTTTTGGATTCTAGGCATTCTAATTATTATCACTGAGTAGATCATAAATTAGTTCCCTTATAACTAACTAGCCAATGTCTCATAGATAAAAACGCCACAAAGCTTGGCGTATTCTTAAAAACACTTCTGCAATTCCCGATCTTCTTTCCAGATTGTCCCGCTCTCTCACAGAGGCGTAGACTCTTCTTGGAAGACTTCTATTTAAGGGTTCCAATAACTGATCTTTCAATGAGGGCAATCTACTTATTCTTCAAGTGTGGTATCACAATGGACCTAATTTTGGTGCGTCAGCTGTTTTCCTGACAGCCACGTCAACCGAACCTACACTTCAGAAGTGGGAAAATGCTTCTTCATTATTTTGAAATTTCAGAATATCAACTTTGAAGATAGAAACAACTGCAAGGGATAATTTGAACCTAAAAAATCTTGTCTAACGCAACCCTTTGAATATTTTACTAACTTAATTGCCTCTGTTCGAGTTTAAGATATAATTTCATTTTTAAAGTGCCTCAGGGGAAAATCCTTTAAACTTTCAAAATTCCATAAATAATCATCAAAAGTAAATCCTCAAGAAGTGTATCAAAATTATGTTATAGAAAATCTCTTCATCCCAAATACCACTTCTTAGTGTTTCTCTTTTTTTTTCTTTCTTTTATTTTGACCTAAAGTCTTACAATATGCATCAAGACACTTAAACTAGCCTATTCTATTTGGTCATCAGAAGGCAAATACCTAGGCAGTTGTAGTTAGTTGCATTTATATCCATTGTTTGTTTCATATTCAAAATATACTCATTTTAACCCAATCTAGGAGACATTCTCAGAATATCAACACAAATTATGTTAATCCTTTTTGCCCCATTACAGACACCTACAAGTATATACATCCGTTTTGTGTATCTCACTCTCATTCCATCATCATCATAAGCATCTCAAACCGGATAACAATGCAAATTATGAGTAATAATAGCGGTAATAATAAACAGTAATAATAGTCCTTCTAATAATAATGTCATACAATTGGCAATTGTTGGTGGTAGTTATGATGGCCATATGGATTCAAGAAGGTGTATCTATCTACGATGCAGGTTCTTTGGCCAAGCTGACTTGGTCTTATTTTAAAAGGTGAATTTCTGAAAAGCTTAAGCTTTCAAGCTTCAAATTAGGAAATTTTGTTGAAAAACTTTAAACTGGATTAAGTAACAGTAAATTTTGATTCTAAATGTTGAACTTGGAAGAAAATATTATGGATCCTGGGGCATTGCTTTAAGGCTACTTCAATTTCAAATGATGTTCCACAAGGGTCCGTTCTAGGGCCACTTCTTTTTATATGTTCTTGAAAGCCCAAAGGAAGACACCGTAGAGTATTAGGCGAAACAGCAACTCAGGCATCACGATGCCTGCAATTGGCTGAAGACCTTAACTAATTTGGCGTATAGAAATTGACACTGTAAGATGGACTTCTAGTAGACTAAGACAGAGCAGCCAAAAAGCAAACTCAGAAAAATTTTAATAATTTTTAATACACACTTCAAACTCAACACCTATCAATATCATCTGGCAAAATTCATCTTCTTCAAGATATTTCTGCAGGATGCACATCACACAAAGCAAAACATCCTCATCCCCGCATCACATCCTCTCACTCTTTCTCTCTCTTCCTTTTGCTCTTGCATCTTTAGCAGCTTCTCTCACAGGTGCAATTATTACTTAGTTTAGATAGTTAAGTGTTGAACAATTGGATGATTTATTGAGTCATCGTCAGCCTACACAAACTCCTAGTGTCAGTGTGGTCGTGTTAAACGTAAATGAATTTACGATCTTGAGATAATAGCTTGCTTGAGAGCAGCAGCTTGAGGAAACTCTAAAATAACAAACCTGTGCCAAATGTGATTGCAGTTTCTATTACCATCAAACAACAACAACAATGCTTTACAACAATATGGTCGTGTGTCCTAAGGATATCACTCCGCGTTCCAGAGTCCCCCCATCTCGTCTATACAGATACTGTATCTGAAATCCGAATATGTGGGTGGATTATCTCCAAGTCAGTGACTTATTCACGGCTGGATTGTAGAGGTAATCATCATCTTGGCAGAGCCAGGAACAAACCTAAACACAGTCAGTTGGTTAGTTCGTTCGATGGTGGTGGATGTTATTTTATACTCGTACACAAAAATCACGCGCTACAAAATCACCGTGTGATGATGATGATGATGATGCTGGATGTTGCAGCCACAGTCACCACAGCAGGGGTCGTGCAGCAAAACTACAATCCAAAACCATGATCTTAACGCTGCTGATTGAGCAATCAATCTGACAGAATTACGTCTCATAAAAGTTGAATTATTATGGCCAAATTGAGTAGAAAATGCCTTAAAGGTCGTGAACGGGGCAAAACCGTGTGCCGCTCCGGTTCGACTGACTGACTGATTGTGTGTGGTTGGCATCAATCAAATTTGTTGAACACAATCACCCAGACAATATATTTTCTGATGGTGGGTTAAAGTAGATATTACCGACGCTTATGGTGTCGAGGCAGAGATCAAACGAGAGGGATTTTGTTTTTGCTTGATGTTCCATATTATTTCGATTGGGAAACAAAATTTGAAGAGAAAAATGAAGAGTTGAAATTCCAAAATCGCCTAAGGTAATAGATATTGATCGACCACAGATTGGAGAAATGATGGATTAGAGATGAGTTATGAGATGACCTTTATTTTTATGTTTTACTGACATGTAGAGTGTGAATTAAATGGTTAGGATATTTGGGAAAATGATTTTAAAGTGGTGGATGGCATGAATGGACTTTTGACCAAGTTACGAAATGTATGCAGTTTAAAAAAAAAAATCTTATTTTTTTTCGTTGCCTAAATGTATCTTCCTAACAAATATCTAACAAAGATACATTTTAGAGAAGATTTTGTAGCCGGAGGTGTTCATAACTTATTTAATTTAATTTTAATCAAAAAGTCTCCTGCTTGTTATAGCTTACGAAATAGTGTTCAATTCATAGGGTTCCGGAAGATTTATTTCAGTTCTCTCCAAATCTTCCCTATTTGTGCTGATTTCTTTTCGGTCGTGCTTCGCCAAGTACTTCTAGGTTAGTCCCCTCCATGATCAATCCAATGTCCCCAATCCCACCACGTCTTCGTATGATTGAGTCAATGGGTTCCTGACTATTTCTCATATGAAGCATACCATCTATTTACAAACATTTGAAATCTTTTTTGTGACAACGGATGTGACGGAAGAACGAAGTTAATATTGAATTGGGACAGTCGTAGCTCGCTCTTTTAGCTTCAAACAGCATCCCGAACGCAGCCTCTACCTTCGCCATTCAACTGATGATACCTATTTATTTCGGTACACCTAAGGTATTGAATTTTTTTTACCATCTCAACTGGTTGTTTAGAAATATTTACCGTGTTGATCCTTAGCCCAACGATTTCAGCTTCTTCCTCCACCATTGTTGTCATTCGATGGAGATCTATGATGCAGAGTCCACACAATTCCTCCTTTTCCAGTCGATAAAGCTGCGTGCAATACATCACTAATCACCAACAAAAACAGTATTGGTGACAGAATGCAACCTTGCCCAACCCCATTTTGGTTTTGGCTGTAACTTTCATCATTGCTCCCAATTAGCAGTCATCAGTGTTACTTAATCTCTGAATTTTGTGCTGGCCAACATTATGTTGGATCTGCAGTTTTAAAGTTCAACGTTCAAGAACCTAAATTGTATTCATAGAAATTCAAACCTATAACCATGAGTCGAAGACCCCTGTAAAAAATTAATTGATAATATTACTTAGATCATCAACAATTCTGAATCCCCCTTGAGAAATGATAAGCTATAATGCGATAATCATTCATTTAAAAACAAAAAAAAAACTGCCTTAGAGAACTTCCCCAAATAATAAGATGTTTATTATTCAGTCAGTTCTGTATTGGGCTTCGACATTCATCCTACTCCATCATCTTTCATAAAATATAGTAATTACACCACATAAGTCAAAATTTTCTTCTTACAAAACAGTATTCACAAATGTGGCCAAATTGCTAACCACTCATTATACCTCCCCACCCTAACTAATTAAGTGCTTATTATCATTCACAATCCAGGTGATTCCCGTTCCGCAACAACATCAACTTATCAGCAGCATTTTCATTGATCCAAAAAAAAAATTCTCTTCTTCAAGGATATTTTGAAAATAAATCTTCTTAATCAATAGATGCTTTTTCTTTTTGATTCCTTCCACTTTTTTTTTTCTTGTCCAATCAATTATTTTTCTTCCATCGTCCTTTCTGATTAAAATATTCACACAAGTTCGATGGAGTATATAGGTGGGTATAGCGTTCTCTAATAATTATGCATTCGACTTAAGTTTTTTGACACAAGAACTCCCTGTTGAGGGATCAGATTTATATATATTTACATATATTTCCATTGGGAGGTGAGTATGGAGTTGTTTTTTTTTCTTGCTTCTCCCCATCAGCGCATTGCAATCGATCAAAAAGGATATCTAAATGCTAGCTAGCTTCATATACATACCTTCGTTATACATGCGGAATATAGCAATATAAAATTATTATACATTTGCACCAGCATGGATAGAGGAATCTAATCAATTCCAATTAGGACATCTCACTATGCGATGCTATGTATCCCGAATGAATTATTATTATTAATCATTTACTTATTATTAGTATTCCTCTCTCATCATCAGATAGATAGAAAACAGGACCATACCAAGTCCAAGGAGTCATCACACCCCACCCTCTCTCTAATACACACTCCAGATATATCTACGTACCGTTATCTTTTGCAGTGAACTATGATGAGTGAGCGACCAGGACCAGACATCCATAAACGTGGTGAAAACTTTCATAATTCATAATAACTCAACATCCACCATCCGCCCGCTGCGCCGCCCGCCGCGCCGCCTTTCCTAGAATTTTGTACCAGAATATGTGTGTGTATAAGAGTTGCTCGTATTAATTAGTCAACATTAAGAAATCTGAGTGTGGACACTTCGTCTCCAGGGAATCTTATTTTTTGTTCTGCCTTTCCTATGTTGGTCTTGGTCGTCGTCGTCTACGTATATCGGTGGAGTTGTCCTGAAGAAAATTGTCCAGTCAGCCAACTAGCGCAATATGACTGATGAGAAAGAACAAGCACTGCAGAATGATTTTTTCGCATAAGTCTGATTGAAAATCCTTCTAACACCCGCCAATATCTGCAATTATAATCCTGCATTGAAGAAGGACCTCTGTGTCCTAAAAGTCATCTTCCCATCCATCACCCTATACTAAAGAACGAATGAGCGAACGAACCATCATCGCATCGGGAAGAAGACCAAAAGAATATAAGAACAAACGAAATCTTCTGGCAAGTTTCCTTAATTTGACGTCCGTTGTCGCCAAAGAAGAAAAAAAAATATATAGAATGAAAGAAAGAAGTTTTAATCCTGCGGATCTATCCTTCTTGAGTTGATATTTACATGTCAAATAACTTTCAATCACTGTCGACAGGATTCCTTAAAATCATCTATACCATAAGATGAAATGCAAGACAGAGGGAGGAAGGTGTTAGGTATAGAAGACTACCTTATGCAGACACCCAAGTTCACCACTGCCATCGCCGCCCGGTTCGTGCTGTTGCCTTGTTGGTCCAAATTGACGCCTCCAAGTCGATAAAGTTTTTTATCTGTGATGGAACACAGACAAAAAAAAAGTGTAAGGAAAATTGAGAAAAGTGCAGAGTTTTCCCTATTTTTATCCTTTTAACAAGTTTTTTTTAAATTTTATCACTTGCGTCCTCTCTAGCCTTACAGTCCTTGATGTTAATTAATTCTTGTCTTGTAGCGGTAAAAATGACTGCTAGTGATGGTAGTGGTTTTGAAGAGAAGTGGATGGATGATTATAAAAAAAAAGTTAAATAATAAAAAATTATTGTGAACCTTTCCATCGGGGTTTGGTGGTAATATGTCAGGAATTCGCATCAAGAGAAAGACATCATTATTTCGAATTAGGTAGAGTGAAGAGGTACACTGTTTGAAATTTTTAAATATAGCTTTCAATATGAGAAGTCTCGAGTAGATTAACACAATTTTCTACAAATCTACATTCCACAAGTGAAAATTAATTCCGAAACGAATCTCTCGATTTTACATTCCACATAATTTTAAATATGTATTCATACAAAAGTGGAACGTATTTAAATTTTATTTCTAAAGTTTATCACCATTTTTTACACTTTTACACAGATGATTTTCAAAAAATAAAATGAGCAAATAAATATTTGTGGAACCTATGTATGTTTATGTATGTTCATGTTTCGATATTTATTGTAAATGTAAAATAATACTTTCCACAAAATTGTGTATACCATATTCAATACATATATAAATTTGGATAGTATTATTATGAACGCGTTCCACACGTTCGTCGGCCCCCAGCGATCGCACATCCAACTATTTTTCTGGTTTTTGTTTATAAACAAGTGCGCCCTCACACGACCAAACAACACAACTGTGTAGAACGTGTATGCAAATTTATATAAAAAGAATTTTATTATTATTGAATACTGACTGCTAATGAGATTATTTTTGAATACGTTCCACTACCGTTAACAGTCAGTGCTTTGAATATCTGAGAACACAACAAGGCTTGCCAAAACGACAATTTGTCTAATGATTGATTTTAACTGAGACGAGGCTTTTACGGTCTCGAAATCCACGTCCCACAACTTCTATTTTGGAGTCCAACTGATTGTTTTTTGATAATGAAATAAATCAATTCTTTCCTATCACACGAAAAATTGAAAATATAATAATTTAAAGATTGTGGATTGTCGGTAAACTTCAGAAGTTGAAGCAGTAAAATTGAAGACTTGAAGGTCACACCAATCGTTAGTAAATGTAGTAGAAGATTGTGGAATGTAATCTATTTACACTTTTCTAGATTTCAAATTTTCTATTTCATTTCTTAAATATTAATAAAATTTCTGACAGTGTTACAAAAACACTGAATGAGAAAAAACCGCTGACAGTCGAACACAAACTAAAAGCAATGGATAGTATATTATATTGATGAAATAAGAATAAGAATGACTTGACTGACTGACTGACCATCATCATTTAAAAAAGAATAGAATTTGAGCGAGCAAAGTTCATCGATCCAACAAAAAAAGTTTTTTATTCATTCTATTTTTTTTTTTAGTCTGCCCCTTTACCTTTCAATCATCGTCCTTTATCCTTGTCTGCGACGAGGGTGAATTAGGTATATAGTAAAGTAGAAGTGGTAGTGGTAGTGGTAGTAGGTTAGTCTGATGTGTATTTCTAAGATGAAAGACATTGATTGACTTTCTTAATTGACTTTACTTGGTGTCAATCAAATGGACGTTACATCAGTTTGTGGAGAATGAAAGAAAATACGAATATGTTGGTTGGTTGGCTGCTGCTGATATAGAATGAAATATTCATTAGAAATTAAAGGGAAAAAATAATATATGTAATATTTCTTTACATAAGTTTAAGCTTTCAATGTGAATCTCTTTAAAGTGGACAAGTGTTTGGAATGAAAATGTGAATTTTCTAAATTAAAATTTCATGATTTTCATTTTTTTCTTTTTCTTATGTAGTTTTTAAAATTATCTTGAATAAGACAATGTACCAGGGTTGTTAAACTAGAATTCATTCCTGAATGCAAAGATTGTACTCAGTTGAATGCATTCTTTTTAAGATAAAAGGATTGGGATTTAAAATCTTTTTTTCAAAAAAAAGAATGAATGAATGAAATTTTTTAATTTAAGTGATCAAAGATTGCTTTCCAAAAAGATTGCAATCTTCTGCAATTTTGATATTTCAAGATCATAAATTATGGTGGGTTGCGGTACTAGGCACTCTACTTGATGCATGATTTGATGCTCTGTTCTCATATTTCGGAACTGAAGCCAAAACTCTCCCACTCCACTGCTTCACACTAAGGCTCCCCTTGTGGTGTTCTTCGGGAACTGGAACGTATTAAAAATGATTGTGTTTACTTAATTTCACGAGAAATATAAAAATTATGTGAATATGTTTTAAAATTAAAAATCGAATTCTTAGTAAAACCAAAAACCGACACCAGGAAATGCATTACAAGTTTATCTTCCACTTCCAAACTTTACATATTAATGAATTAGCATGCCTTTCTGAGTGACATGCCTACTAAATCTTGAAGAACCGACCTTCCTACAATGTTTTAAACCAAACCAGTTCTTTTCCTTCCACTGATGGCTAATTTGCATCTTTTCTCACGATGACACCTCATCACCATCACACCTTTATAAAAATACTTCTTTCCTTGCAACGAAAAATTGTTCTCCACTTCGTCAGGAATTAATCACATTCCGATGTCACACAACTTTTTGAGATACATTATTTGCCGGTCTTGGCCCTGGCTGCTTGAGACTGGGGCTGGGGCTGAGGGTATGGCTGGGCAGTACAAGTGCCAGCTACATATAGTGCCAGTCAGTCAAATGCAAACAAATGACATATCACATTCAAACAAGAAGAACAGAGAGTGACAGTTTCATGAGTGTGTGATGTGTCCGTCCACCCCGAAAATAAATCCTAATGATGGACACACCAACTGGGCTGCGGTTGGGCTTTCGCAGCAGCATACTTGCTATATAGAAAAGGGGCAAAGAAGCATCACATCATTCTTATATGAAAGACAAAAAAAAAATTCTTATATAAATTTTATTCTTTGAAACGTGAAATTGAAATCAATTCCTGTCACCGGGCGACGCGACCAAGTGACAGCCAAGTCGGGGAATACCATATCCCAGCAACAGCAGCAGCAGCAGGGCAGCAACATCAAACAGGACACACACTTCATCAGGGACTACATAGCCAGCCGAGAATCAGCTGAGGGAAGGACCGGGAGTGGTGCTCACGCTCACATTTGAAAGAGAAGAACTCTCAAAACTCTTTGATGTATTTAATGGATGATTGGTTGCGAAATGCAAACATGGAATTGTCTTTAGGACACTGCTCAAATGATGCTGCTCCTTCTGCGAATCAGGCAACTGACAACAATCCATTCTTCATCGGATTTGCTGTTCCTGACGACGATGATGATGATGATGATGATGATGATGCTGACGACAACAACAACTACAGAATACCACGATGATGAGACGATGCCCCAAAGATCATTGTGCCGTACGATGATCGATGGATTGAGGTGGAATTGGACATGATCCGCAAAACCGAGAAGCTGCAGCTGGTTTTACACTGATGATGAATGCTGCTGGTTGCTGCTTGTCCAACGATGATGATGATGATGCTGCACTTAGAAGCATCTGAATGCAATTTGTCTGCCGATTGCGCGCTTGCTGTGACATCGACAACTCATCATCGTCATATAGGCTGGCTGTTGGTGAACCAAAACTTTTGAAAGTTTCTTCTTTATTTTTTGTTTTTTTTTTCACTTCTTCAAACCACACTCTTTCCAACTAACTAACTAGCTATTCGAATCATTCCGCGAGAGAAAATTCGATGGATTAAGAAAAATGACAAATTATTGGCAGGAAGACAAGTAACAAGATATATAGATACACTTGGGGAATGGAATGTTGTTGAGGAACTTGTTGCAAGTTGTTTTCTTTTTTTTGTTTGTATTTGATGGACTCAATTTTGCAGGGTTTCTGACATTATTGAAAGAAGTTCTCTATGTTGCAATGAACTGATTTTTTGACTAAAAATAAAACTTTATCAAAATAGAAACTCCAAACACTTGGTTTGGATTAGGCAGTTAGTTAGGGCATAGAATTACTGAGATTTTTAAATAATTCCCTATAAGGGACCTGAATTTTAAAATGTGCTGCGATTAGTTGCTAGCACAAAACCATAGCACAAAATTCTAAAACTATAGAATGTCAACACAATTTTAAACAGATTTTCTTTTTGTTTTAATGAGACTTTCTATATTAAATTTCAACTTGATATTTTCTATGCGATACCGACTATTTGTTGATTTTACATTTTGAATAAAAAGATGCAACAACTTTCACACAACTGAAGCTCAAAATGTATCAAAATCTTCTTACTAACCTCAATCCCCACATGAAATACATTATCCGCATCCATACATTGTTTTTCTTTTTCCATATACTGTTTGAATATTCTCGTATACTTTATATACTTCTATATCACACATTCTCAGGATATAATCATCTGTCATCTTGTGCACTTTCTCACTGCATCTGTCAACTGAGTGCCAATTCGCTCTGCGCTAATGTCAGTCGCATCTCGAAGCCATCAATCATAATAAAATGCGATTTCCTTTCACAAGTTTTGAGTTTTTTTTTTTGCTCATTTCAGGCACCGCACTGTTTGTAAAATAGCGATGCCATATGAATGTAGTATGGTGTGTAGTGTGGATATATGCACATAGGATTGTGGTTTTGTGTCAACTTGAAGCTATATACAGTGCAGTGGAATTGTGATTTGTGAGATACTATCTGGCTCATATGTGTTTTCCTTCTAAGAATTAGTTCCGTTGTCCATTGGGAAATTGACAATTGACGATGTGTAGAGAAATGCGGTTACGGATTATTATTTATGTTTTCCACATTAATATTCAGGCATTCCTTATTTTAAAGTTTACTGAAGGAGACTGTCGAAAGAAATATCATAGATATTGTTAAAGAATAACTGTCTTATAAAAAAAACCGTTATTTTAATTCTTACTTTAAAAAGTTAGATAATTCATTGTTTAAGAATTTTGCGAACTCAAGTTCCGAGTTCAGAACATTTTTAATCAATAGGCTTTGCGTATGAAATCTATAGTATTTCATGAGCACGTTCCACACAGCTGTGTTGTGTGGTCGCTTGAGGGCGCACTTGTATATAAACAGAAACAGGAACCAGAAAACTAGGTAGGTGTGTAATCGCTGCGGGGCCAACTAGTGGAACGTGTGCATTAGAGTACTATGCAAATCTATGACCTGTCCACGGATAGGTTAATTTGAAAATAGTAGGTACTTAATATTACAGATTTAAAAATTGATAATAACTTCTAGAGCACCTGTTATTTTTATTGAGAAATTGAAATGGTGAAACAAAGATTCTGTTTCAATCCGGCTCGAAGGACTAGAAAAGTTAATTGTTTTTGATTTTATCTATATTCATTGAATATTGTGAATATTGATGGATTCAAATCTATTATGATAAATGTTTAGCAAAGTTGATTAGAAAATACGCACATTTTTTTATATTTGCCAAGAGAAGATATTAACTAGAGAGTAAAAAAAAATTCCTTGTGGCGATTCCCTTCGAATCTTAGTCCCTGATGAATTTCAAACCAATTATGTACTTCAGTAATTTTTTTCTTCTAAAGTTAATCAAATCTTTAGACTACTCGTACATAGATTTATCTTAAGAAATGAATAAACACCTTTGATGTCAACTTATATTATCCTCAAGGACTTGCTATATCTACAACTTCTAATTAGACACACACATTTCACTTTGTCATCGACAATTTCAACGCCCGTTTGGACATTTCGGCGACGTAAATTCCCATCAAGTTAATATCATCAATGCACCTTCTTAACTAAGTAGCTACATATATACCAATGATGCATTCGAATATGACCATCAAACAGTGGGACAGGATAGGTTTAGTTTTTGGATTTTTTTTTGTTTCTTATTCTACACATAAAATAATATATTGCATTGATAAAATTTGACAGTTTTTAACAATTTCCTCAAAAAATCGCAAACTTTTTTTTCCGTTTTCTGAAATGTAATTTTATGACAAAAAAGTTAAATCGAAACCGTTGGAAAATAATAAGTTTGATATGGCACGTCAGCTCGTAGATAACCGGGACTTGAGTGACTTACAACTCTCAAACATTTTTTTGTGCGTGTTACAAGAGGGGACCAACAAATTTATTTCGCATCCGAACGGCTAATTTCAGAAAAACTGTATTCTTGATTAGAGATACTCTTGGAAAATTTGTCAATTTCTCGCAAAAAGCAGCAGCCCTAAAAAAAATGTCGTAGATTACTATAAAACCGTTAGAGCTTTTTTAGACACAATTTTTTAAATTGAAAAATCCATCCAAAACTCCACACCAATTGGTCGATTTTTTTCCAAATTTTTTTATTTCAACTTTCTCATCTATTCGGTCCCACTGTATCCGGCGCCGCATTCCTTTGCAATTGGATTAACATGTAAGTAGGTATACAAACATACCTATGCGTTATGTGTGTGGAACAAACTACGTGATATCAGAAATTTGGTGGCGTTCCATTGGGGATTCCTCGCCAAGTGCCATAATAAACGCATCACGATGCTAATTAGATGCGAACTGTCATTCGTGCGTAGATATATATCTACATATATATTTATGCAGATATGCAGATGCAAAGTCTCAAGATGGATTAAGATGCAAATCCAAGCTTGGAATTTAAAGTACCTATACATACAACCATTACATCGTGCTGTGTTGAATTGTTTCTGGGGGTTGATATATTTCAAAACCTATTATTTAACAAATGATTGAGAAGTGCGGTGGTGGGGGGCTGTAAAGTTGAAAAAAAAATCCATTTTGAAGTTAACCTTAATTAAATAACAACTTTTATGTCCGAATCCATCGAGGACTTTCAATTGCGCAAAAAAAAAAAACAAGAGTAGGTAACCAAACTGCCATACCAATTAATTAGTGAAAAATTATGTCTGACAGTCTTCGTTCGTTCGGTTTAAGCATAGCGGATGGATCAACGTTATTTTTCCCAATTGACTGACTCATCCCCCTCGATAATGAGACCCAACGTGATATAAAAAAAAAAACAATTAATTTCTTTTTTTTTTTTTGTAATTTTGGTTCACCCTGTAAGCCTCAATGTTATTGTTTCATGTTTTGTCCGTCATTCTGTGTGTTTTTTTTTGTGTTGATAATATTTCGTTAAGGGCAGACTGGCCGCAAAAATTTTCAACCTCACTGTCAGGGTGGATAATTGACAGATTGATCGGCGAATTGGTAATTCAATTAGTCAATCAAAATTTTTATGCACACACCTCTGCTCTGAAGAGCCATTCACACGTGAGCGGCAAACATCCGGATGAACGCATAAATTTTATGTATAAAGGCGGGAGTTCCTTGGGGATGAACAGAAACAGACCAGTGGTGTATAGGAGTTATTGTTACAAAAAAAATATGTAAATAAGTATATGGAAAACAACCATGGCCGAAATAAACCTTAGTAAAGCCTGGATTTCAATAGTGGTTGTTGATAGAAAATAATCTCATAAACGCAATACTTTCAAAAAAGTGTTGTCGCTAACAACAGAACGCTAAAACCGAGAGTCAAAAATCCTTATAGATCACAGTACCAAAAACCTGAATAATTCCAGAAAATCCAAAATTCGGAAAATCAAAAAATTCAAAAAATCCGAAACTCCGAATAACAAAAACTAAGACAGCCGGACCCAAATCTATCAGAATTCAGTAAAATCTCAAAAATAGAAAATTCTAAAAACTTCAAATTCCGACTTCTCGGAACCGCAAAACCGATGGGTATAGTAAAAACACAGAAAGCTCAATCTCGAAAACTGAAACTACCAAAACCCAAAATTTAGAAATCTAAACATTCAAAAAATCAGAAAATTCAAAATTCCGAATAACAAAAGTTAAGAAAGCCCAAAACCACCATTAATCCTAAAATTGGAAAGCAAAAAATTCCGATAACCCAAGATAAATAATCAAGTTCAAAAACCCAAAAAAACTCTATATTCAGAAAACCAGAATGTCGGGAAATCCTAAAATTAAAAAAAAACCAAAAATTCTGAAAATCTAATATACAGAAAAAATAAAATTCTAAGAGCCTCAAATCTATATATAACGAAAAACTCAAAATTCCGAGAACCCAAGATTCCATAATCTTCAAAACCCATATAAATTTTTGAATTTCAGTTTCCGGATTAGCTGTTCCTTATCACTGTTTTCCGAATTTCGCCTTCAACAAATATAAATCAGGATTGGAGCCCCCTGAGTCTCTTAATTATGCAACTACGCGTGTTGCCTCTGCAATTTGTAAACTTCAAAAAAAAAAAAAGACGAATTACTGATAACAGCGTACCTAGAAGAGTTTTTAATTTTTACCAACCACAAGCTCTCCCAATTTCGGCTCCGTTTATTTATTCATTAATTTGTCGCACGGGTTCGAATTCCTCTGATGGCTGTTGTTTTTGTTCTGCTTTCCACTAACTATACACGATTTAAGTCTTTTATGTTTTTTTGATTGAAGGATAAAAGCAGAACAAGAGAACACAACACCAACAACGAAAAAAAAACGATATCCTGGTGTTTATTGATTTCAATGACTGACAATAAATTCATTAAATCGATAGACAGGTTAATGTCAATCAAGAGAGAGAGAGAGGTAGGTTAACAATACAAAAAAAAAAAAAAATTGCGACGAAACAAAAATAAAACACTAAGTATACAAAATGGTTGTTAATAAATAATTGATTAAAAACAAAAACTGTCATTTCAACTTGTGGTTGGGTTGAAAAAGTTTTTTTAAAAGGATGTCAATCATGATAATAATATGTTAATGAAATGAAGTGAATTTTCTATAAAAAAAAACACACAAACATTTTGAAGGTTGATATTGGAAATAGTTTGGCATAATGAAGGACTGTTTACTTATATTTAAGTGGGTGTAATGAAGGAATGAAATTTTCAAAATTCCTTTGAGTTCATTAAAATGCAAAATATACAAAATTGAACCTGACCTAATTGTTTTTTTTTTTTGCATAATCCATAATCCAACCATCCACCAACTAACTGCTCATGATATAACCTGTAGGGTACGCACGCTAACGAAAAAAAAAAACACAACCCTCATGATAGGTAGGACGTAACATAGAGACCATACACACAATGTCCTGCGGCTTGTCTTTCTCGTCTTTACTAAAACTGCCTGCCGCTGATGTGTATATGACATTTGAGTTGACAATGTCATCAAAAGTTGACGTTTTACTCTTGTCATACAAAGGACTTTCTCTATACTAACAACACCGCATTACGCAAACGACAAACATACAGTAAGGACGAAATCAACATAACGACGACGACGACAACGACGACGATGATGTTTAGTTCAATCGGCTTTTGTTATGTGTGTCGCTCTAACCACCCCCGAACCCTGACCCCCTCGCCAAAACAGTACATATGAATGCTTCTGCCACACATTAAGGACTTCCACGCATTGTGCGTGCTCAGGAATGATAATGACTGACAGGCAGACAGACAACTCCTCTGGTCCCTGAAATAAAATCTCATTTTTGCTGTTTGCTGAACCCCCAAAAACCGATGAGCTCCTTGAAGGTGTTTTTGTTTGTTGTATATGGGATAGATGGAGAATAAAACGCAAGGTGAGCTCTCTTCGTCAAACAAAAAAAAAAAAAAACGATATGAACGGTAGACATCATCATCAGAAGCATCAGCATCGTGTCGCCAACATCAGAGAAGAACAGTTCTTTTGTCCTTTTGGCATAATTGAGAGCAAACAGCGCACCCTGAAAATCCTAAAACCAACCTATACCTCTTACAGGATGACAGGATGTTTGTGAAGGCATATAGAAGGACACACTCAGCTGCTCTATAGCTCACCTAAAATGAAGTTCAGATAGATACGGCGGCAGCGGCGGCGGCGCGGGTATAGGTACATAGATTATATAAAAGATCTGTTTTTGTCAACTTTCTGTCGCTCTGCTTCAAAGTCTCCATCACGACACGAAAATAATGTGATAGTGAAGATGAAGGAAAAAAAAAAGAAGAACAAAATACTGACAATAAGGACATATGCTAAGGATAATATTCCTTCCACTTAGAAAATGCTTTACTCTCTCTTGATATGCGATTCATTGGCTAAGAGCCATCATCTTTTCTATAAGTTTCCAAAAAAAAAACTGCCGAAGCCTTCATAACTTCACAATCAAGCCTGTCAATCATTCGCCATATGAATATGACCAAGGTGACCATTTGTTGATTTTCTTTTGACATTTGAATAGAACTGAAAGCAGTTTTAAGCTGGCAGCAAAGCATGAAGTCAACATTGTTATTTTTGATAATATTGAAAAATTAGCAGAAATTGTAAATTTGAAGAATTTCCCATCTAGGGGGCGTATACAACGCCCACTTTCTCAAAATTGTTGTCGATTATATGGAACACTTTCGATTTCTGTAGAATCATGAAATTTGATAGAGTATAGTAGAGCTGACTCTTATCCTGTGAAAGAAACAACAATGGTCACCATAAATTTAAGGATCCTTTTAGTAGATATTATTTAATAGGAGTCTCTGGTATTTTCTGCATCATTCAAAAGAAAACATCCACAAAAACACTTTTTGTTAGAGTACACTACAAAAAAAAGTACTATACGCAATGTACATGACACATTCATGTCTAAATTATAATTTTTTTTCTTCCCCCTCACCCCCACCCTCTACTCTGTCCATTTCACTTGTATTGAGAATGGATGTATGTATAAAAGATTCGTGGCTTTTATAAATGACACACACTGAATGACATGTGGACAGGACACTGAATTTGTGTTCTTTTTTTTTTTGTACTTATTTTTTTGCAAATTATTTTCGTACATTGTGTGTTTTTTTTTTGGTCGTCATTATCTTGACATTGGACAAATTCAATTACGCTCTTCCTTACACCCACTATATTCAACCATCATCTCCAAACACCCAGAGTATAATCATGTCACATAACGTGTCCTCCTCAACTTGAGCAGAGGAAAGAAGTGAAAATAAAGAACCTGAAGTGTGAGTCAATCAAAGGGGGGAAAGGGAAAGAGAGACGGGGTGAGATGATGGAAAAAAAAACACACGGAAACGGATACGCAGAAAAAGGGTAATGGGGCGAAAGTTGACAGGATAATCGATTCCCCGAGAGATGTCAGTCACAGTCAAATGCAATGTCAGTATTGCGTTCAGATGAATTGAACATACATGCAAATGTACATATGTGTGTACATATCCATTGGCGCTCGCATTATAATTTCAAAGGGGGGCCAGACTAAGATCATTTTTTGTAACAGAAAAATGTCAAGAAAACAGAAATTTTTTTCCCAAAGTCATTAGCGAAAAATTCAAATTATTTTAGAATCGTGGTATTTTTCATAACCAAGGGAGTACAACTGACCCCTTTGCCTCACCTTCCGGCCGCCTATGCACATCACAACTACATATTTTGTATAAACTTGTATGAATGTATTTATCAGATGTGAGGTTATGATTTTTTTCATCTCTTTTCTTATTGTTGTTATTGTCTGTGATTTTCTTGTCCTTTTTGATTATGTCATCAGTGATTATAATGAATATTTTTTTTACTATATATAGTTTGGTATGTGTGCGTCTGTATTTACAGTGGGTGGTTGGGTGTTTGGAAAGGGGTGAACAATATATACACAAACACAAAAACATAACCACAATGAACTTGTCAATGTCAGGCTCCTGAAATGTCAGTCAATCTTCGTCAAAAATGAATACAAAAAAAAAAAACAAATCAAACACACAGATGCATATTGAGGAAGGGATCAGCAATGACAAGAAAAACAAAATAAAAAAAAAATGAAGGATAGTTAAAAAGCAAAAAAAAGGGAGTCAAAGCAAATTAATAATTATAGCTGACGTACGTTAATGTTTACTTTGTTTTTTGTTGCCAAGGAAGGTTAAGGTAATTAGTTGGGAGTAGATTATTCTTAAAGTAACATCGTAGTCTTAAATTCGAATGATTTGCCTTAATAAATTTTTGTAAGATAAATTAGTGGTTTCCCAGAGAAATTTGTGATTTATCAGCATTAATCTGTGATTTATCGACCGCAGAAATTTGTGGTTTACCCAGGTTATCGTAGAAACTTGTGATTTAGTTAGCTAAGAAATTTGTTGTTTAACAAAAAAAAATTGGTATGGCTAGCGACCGTAAATCTCTGATTAACCAGAGAAAATCATGTTTTACATGAGAAAACTAAGTTTTAACAGATGACAGTGTAGGTAAATCTGAGAAATGTGTGACTTGCTGAGAAAATCCGTGACTTTCTTGAGATATCTATAACATTTGAGTTTCAATGTTAACCTGAGATTAAAGAAAGAAATATTTGACTCACCTGATTATTCTTGAGTTTTTTAGGGTAAACCTGAGATTAAATAGAAAAAGCCAAATTACAATCTGAAATATACTGTGGAAATCCGTGATTAACTTAGACACCTGTGATTAAAATGATTATTAAGTGATTTTGCTAAGTTAACCATGGACTTACGGAAGAAATTTGCAGTTTAACAGTTAAATTCGTGATAAACCAAAGAATTCTGTAGTTTACCGAAGACATTTGGTGAATTCTGGTTTACTAGGGCAAACTTAAAATTAACAGAATAAATTCTTGAATAAAAAGAGAAATTGTTGATTAATTAATCGGATATTTTCCAACGCAAAACAAGAATTATCTACAACAGCAAGCACCGAAATGTATGATTTTAAGAGTAAACCGAAGATCTACTCCTAAAATCTATCGTTAAACAAGAAAAATGTTTCATTTGTCAGTAGCATTTTATGTGATCAATGTGAAAAAACTTGTTATTTATGAGTTTTAGTCTGTGATTTGGTTAACCAAAGATATGCGAGACTGAAAAATCTGTGTTTAAACAATCTCATACCAAAACAGTTGATAGACATTAATAACTCTGCGTAATAGCTATTCTGAATATCCGCATCTATTTCGTTACCCTCGTGTCGGAGTCGAAAAAGATTGAATATTATGTAATACAAGAACTTAATACACAAAATACTCAAGAACCTTCTTAATCCATCACGCATAACAATTCCCTTAAGATCTATAATCACTCGATTTCAATTTCTTTCGCACTCTTGAGAAATTGAGAAGGCCGACTATAGTTTTTGTGGGTTTAGCAGAAAAGGTAAAGTTATATAAATTGCAAGCTCTGAAACCAGCATAAAACTTCCATTCAAATCGTGACGATGCCATTGAGAGACAATTGACCGGGTCCATCGCTCGCATTTGATCTGTGATCCTCTTGCTTAAGCATATCAAGAATGGCCGGACAAAAAGATGTGAAATTTCAGAAAACGTCAATGCGATGACAGCAGATGATTTGTCTGCCACTTAAGCAGCTGGCATACAGCCGCAGCACGCCGTCACCGCCACCGCCGCGTTACCATCGCATACAAGACCATCATACCATTATCATCAGCAGGACTATAAAGCATTGTTTACCCAGGCTTGGCCATTAAACTAACCATCATGGTGGTCCACCATATAACTCTTGAGTGATTTATGACAGATGAATGGATGAATAAGTGAAATTGCAAACAAAGAGTTCTGCGAGTCTCGAGGAGGTGGTCCGTCGACGGTGTCACCATCTCAAATTCCATATTTTTTTTTTTTACTTATCATTTATACGCCAGTGTTGCATCAAGCCAAAACCCATCGTTTTGGGATATCAAAGTGGCCCATCATCATCATGCAACACATAGCTCTGATGCATCTGTTACCTTATGCAGCAATCACATAGTCAAAACCAACGCCATTCGGCCACAAAAGTGTCAAAATCTATCCACATCACCTAGAGATATATATTCCGACGAGGACAACCGGAAATGACGACTATACTCATAGAACACGAACACTATGTGCGAGTGAGCCTTAGCGAGCATGTAGTCAAAATTTAGTGCATAAATCGTTCGTTGTTATGGCGTGTGTCCTTGGCTGAGAGTGTCAGGTCAGTATGTGGAGCGACGACGAGCGGTTAGCTAGGATGATGTTGTTGCAGTGCGTGAGTGTTGCATATGAAGGGAAAAGGACACAAATATCCCAAAAATATTCATTCGTCCCTTTTAAACAACAACCAACTGATGCGATGTGAATGTGACCCCCAAACCAACAGTCTCGTTGTATAGCGCGACTATAAAACTGACATGACACGCTGCTGGCTGACTTTTCTAGCTCCAGAGCAGGATTTTTTGGGGCATGAGACGGCGGCGGCAGTGGTGGCGACGACGGCCATCAAATCTTATTCTAACTGACAGACCGCAAAATGCATCATCACTACCATATACGAGTATATCCTGCTGAATGGTGGTATGTTGTTTGCGCTGTTGTTGTTGTTTTTGATGTTTTGGGTGAGGATGTCATTTAGTTTATGTGAGCTTTTTCTCGCAGGCATCTTTGTTACATCTGGGTAACGCATCATCATCATCAGCGTCATCGCTCAAGGACCACACAACAACCGAATTAAGCCTTGAACAAGACATTAACTATGGAAGACGTTTACACACTGTCTGATGCGATTTGGCCCCCCGTGTGACATTGTGATGACATTCAGGGGAAGTTTTTGTTAGCACTCATGAGGACATATTGTATAGTATGTGTTGGATGTTTGGTTTAGGGTCAGTTGGTCGCGTTGTCCGATGATGCGATGTCCTCATCAGCTGGTGGAAGATTTAACTTTGAGGATTAGGATGGTTTTGTTTGGCCATTGTAGATGGTTGTTGTTTTTGAGTAGGTAGTATAAATTAAGTGACATGTAACTGTTACCGAGGTTTGAGAATGAACTTTTTTGGGTTTCAAGTTGATTTTGAACTGCACAGGGAGGAACATAGTGAAAAATTAAGGAGAACTCAAAATATTGGCATAGAGTTAAGAAGCTCAACGGTAGCTAGTTTATCCAGATATGATGGATGTTTGGCTTGGAAGGTTTTCAGATCAAAACCCGAGAAGTGTTGCAGTAAAGGAAGTCAAGTAACACATGGAAATGGAACCTACTTGATGTGTGAAACTGGAACGGTCGAGCTTCATGGTAAATGCTTGTTGGTTAAGTCTTTGGTTCACCGCTTATTTCCAAGAGTTTACACTGAAGCGAGAAGTGTCAACTTTTGATACGCCACCCAAGGCACTTTCGAACAAAAAAACTGTTGACATTGGCGCCTGCCTGGCGACTTAACATACCCTAAGCGGAGCGACGAAGTCGCGTGAGCGGGTGTGTCCCCGAAATGCGATTTAAAATCTTGAGGACCCGCGAAGTGGGCCACCCAAGGTACTTTCAATCACAAATATCTATTTTGGGATTTATGTCCCACTTTTAGCAAAAATATTAGGGGCTTATGTCTCAATAGGGTGGGAGATAAGTCCCGAAACGCATTCGGGACTTATGTCCCAGTAAAGTGGGACATAAGTCCCGAAAAAAAAATTCGGGACTTATGTCCCGGGGACTTATGTCCCTGCGCCGACCGAGTTGTACTTCGTCCAGCGTTTAAATATGGGTCACAGTGTTTGGACAATGTACAAGTAGTATGACATAAGATTAACGACAGGTGAAATAGCAAGAGCGATAAAGCGTGTTCGAATAAGAAGCCAGAAATTTCGAGGAAGCCCTCAATTTAAAAATTTCTTCTTCTTCATTTCCCGGCGATTTACATGATGTCGAGTAAGACAACAATCATCTCACTCTACTGCTTGACCCTAAGGCTCTACATCTTGGACAAAACACAGAATAACCAACTTAACTGGCAATGTCATGTTAAAAGAAAATGCCCTGAGAAATGGCAATGGTACACTATCGGGGAAGAATGGCAGGTGCAAAAACGCCTGAATCAAACCAATGCAACAATACCTGTGTTAAGTTTGACTCAGACAATCCAAAACCCTAAGACCTGTTAAAGTCTGCTGAAGTCAATCTGACAAATCTTAAAGGTGGAGCATTAAGGTGAAGCATTGAAATGGTATAGTTGAGTTCCTCAAAGTCTTCGTCAGATTAAGAAGGAAGACCAAACATCCTCTTTAAATACTGAGCTTTTGGAGACAGTAGGGCCCTTAGTCGGAATGATCATAAGCAGTTTTCCCAAGGTTGTAATAGATGGAAAGGTACCATTTTGTAGACTTCATCTCTTTACTATTTGCATTCTCTTCTAGGTTAATTCATACGCTCTTTCCTATTAATCTTAAATCTTAGTCATATAGCAATTTGCTCGCCCAATCAAATGCAAAATAAGTTTATTTAGTCCCGCTGTTATGTACCTACTTTCCGATGCCAATCCCATTTTTATAACGATTGATTGACTAAACCATGAATATTTCTTCAAATTTATTATTCAATTTTGCAAATTACAGAGATTTTACATCTCAAATGATCTATGGAAGACTAACAGTTTGTAAGATATACCCCCCAAAAAAAAGTGAGACAGACCCTGAAACGCCACATCACAAACCAACCAGCATAACTATTTTTCTATACATAATAGAAATATTATAGAGCAAAGTTCACGTGGCAACGAATTGATTTGATCACGAAGTAAACACGATTTGCTAGCGCATTTTAATAGCATGACAGGGAGTAACTATTCCGGACACCTGTAGATTGTGAGTACTGGCGCAGTGGGTATAACCCCCGAACTCTCCCATAACTTCCCCTGATGTCTACCTGGACAACTGCGATCGAATTACCACCAAATTGAACATGGACTTTCAATTTGGCAGACACCGCAGCAGCAGCACCATCACTATAAATTAAACCAGCTTGCTTATACATATAGCCCCAAACATGAAGAGAAGTTCCATTGTGATCTCGTGGCGTGCGGAATAGTTGGCATAAAAAAAAAGTTCCACCAAATCCAAGCCATACTCTTCTGATTGCAGTTTTTTTTTAACTATTTTGATCGGTCTCGATTATTGACTTTCCATATTTATGTCAAACTTATCGCCGAAGCAATTTGAGGAGACTAAGCGACTTTTTGACTGAACGTGCCAGTCGCGCCATAAACGCTAGCAAAGAGGCTATAATATAGAGAGTTAGTATATTTATATTGGTTTTGTAGGTATATGGCTATTGGTAAGTTTCCGTGGTGCGATTTCGAACTATGATTTATATTTGTGTCGCGATCATAATTCATTTGGTGATTGGTTTGGGGTACACAGCATTTTTTTAGCAGGCGGATAAATAACTGGCTGTGGGAGCAGGTGGCTGCTGTATATTGAAGATATTCGATTCCCATAAGAAAAACTTTCGAAAAATTTTCAATCCCACAAGGCGGAGTTGGTATATGCTATTATAAGGTGATGGTCGTTTTTTTTATTGTATTTTTTTTTTCAACTGCCAGTACTACTGGTCTATAATGGGGGTGACCATATTCACTTTTTGAATTATTTCTTAAAAATTTTTTGATCACAGAAAGTAACATTGCATTTTTTTTTAAAGAATCCCATCATAAGATGAGTTATTCAGATGAATAAATTCATTTGGTAAACTAATACCAGAATGAAAATCGGCTCTTAGCTGATGAAATACCTTAAACTACATACATGTACTAGTTGTAGCAATTAAATGATTTCCTCAAGGCTTTTTTTTATTAGCAATTTCTTGGGCCCAGTTTTTCTTTAAACAATAGTTAATCCTTCATATAAAATGATCGGTAGCTAACTTCACAAGGTATTTTTTAGTGGTGGATAAATGCCTTAGGGTCTAAAGAACTCGTAATATAAAGAAATGAAACACTTTTTGAAGTTAATTCAGGGTAAACTCAATATATTTGATGAGTTTACTGAGGTTTAACTTCTACCTTACACTGAAAAACTGAATTTAAGCTGGCGCTAAGCTGGGATATAATGGATTTTTTTTTATTTTCAATTCCCCAAAACTGTTGCCCAGCTTTATATTAATGCTTTTATTATTTTTTAAATACATTAAAAATTTAATTTATGATTTTTTTTTCTTTTTTTTCCAAACAGGTAAGTTCCAGAGATGGTCACCATAATTATATTTATAATGGTCTTTGGGACTTTTTTTTTCTGCCCGATGCTGACATTAATTTTCCTATCAACTGTCAATGGTTTTAGAAAGAAATTAATGATGCTCCAATCATAATTGTGGGTAAGTCCAAAAAATGAGTAGCAGAAAAATAGTGTTGTTCGTTTGTGTTGTGAAAGGGGAGCGGCAACATGACTTTGGCTACTGAGCTTTTGTGGGAAAATATTTCAAGATATTAGAATTAAATGAGTACTTAAAAAGAAGGGTACATTTAATTCCATCGAAGTCGACATATTTCCCCTCAGGGTTACCACCATTTGTCCTCCTTTATTTTTAAAATGCATTTATTTCAATTCCTGCTGATCGGAGAAAAAAGTTGTTATGACTTTCAACTTAAGGTTTCATACGTCAGACTCTCTGCAGTTCATGCCCAAGGAGATCGAAGGGAAGAAGCTTAAGGGCTTTTCTTCTTATCTCAAAACATAAAGAACTTTGTCACCCTCTATCTCTTTCGCTGAACTATAAAGATTCACACCCATTCGGAACCTTCTCAAGAATTTCCCCATCCTTGACTTCCTTCAAAATTTTCAGATTGTTTCATGTCACTTTTTCACTATGAGTCGTTTTCAATTTCTCGAGTGTAATTCTTTCAATATTCCAACAAAAATACCTTAATCCCCAACTCTGGTCCTTCTTCGTAGTTCATTCTGTGTATCTATACCACGAAACACTCAATCACGTCACCTTGAATGGGATTATTATTTTTTTCTTCCCAAAAACAACAACAACGAAAAAAAACATCTAAATCAATCTCATTACACTTTGATTGACACCCCTCCCAAAATGTTGTCATTATTTGAAGAGGCTTCACAGATCACAGATCTCGCAAAGCAGCAAATCAACTCTTCTTTGTTGATGCTCGAACCTGCCTGTCAAAACATCAATTGTGGATCTTTGTTGGCGAGAGTTGCGTGTGCTCAACGTCGTCGTCGTTATCGTTAGTCGCAGCTGCTTCGTGATTCCACTCGTGTACTGATGCAGCACCCCATCCATAAATCGATTCGATCTCGTCAACTCGTTAAGTGGGTAGAAGTATAGTATAGTACTTATCGTTTGATGATCTGATCTGTTGGAGATCTTATCATCATTTCTGTTGAGTTTCTTTCTCTCTCTCTCTCTCTGTTCTTTTCCTCAATGCGAAAAAAAACCCTTCTGCAAAATCGCAATGTCAACAACGCAGCAGCAACAAGACGAAGAATTATTGTGATCGCATCAATAGGCATAATGGTCATGGATTTAAAATTCCACATCCATATCCAGCTCCAGGTACCATGGCATCATAAACAAGGGGAACTGGATCGAGATCACCAAAAGATCAGACATCGGCAACAACAACGAAACTGCCGAGAGAACAATGTCCGAACACAATTTGGGATTGATTGAGATTTCAATGGGGCAGTTGAAGTGGTAGCTGTCAGTTGTGTGTCATGAATGCAACTCTTTGGCGTTTGAAAGAATGCGTGTGTGTTTTTTTCTTACCAGCTATATAAAGCGAATATCCAGGTTTTTTAAGGAGACCTCGTATTATTTGCGTCAGGGATTATTATGGATATGGGTGTGTTTGTATAAGGCGCCTTCTGGAAAAGAGTTTTTAATACTTTTATGATGATCCGCGATGGGATTAGTTTGAAGATCAGAATAGTTTTTGCAATGACGGGAGATAGATTGACATCTAGCAGATGGTTGGGTTTAAATTGAAATAGAAAAAATAAAGAAAAGGGTAACTTCCTTTTGCTTTTTTTTTTAAATCTTTTGTAAAAAAGAGAAGTGTCATTTGAATTAGAATATACATATAAAACAGCTTTCTTCTGACAGCAGATGTGACCTTTCAAGTGCTGTAAGGATTCGACATTAGAGCGGAACAGTCGTAGCTGGGTCGTAGACAATACTTTCAAGATATTTAAAATGTTGTGGAATCTCAACTGGTTGTCCAGAAATATTAATTTGAACAAATGAGGAAGGTTCAAGACTGAACCATTTGGTGCTTCCTGCATTGATCTTTAGCACGACGATTTAAGCTTCCCTCTCAACCGCATTGTTGTAATTTAATGAAGATCCATGATCCTATAAGAGAGTTAGCATAAGTCGTCTGCGTAGTCCAGTTGTTTGAGGTATGATTGCAGAGTCCACTGAATTACTCCAGTACATCACTAATAACCAACAGAAACAGTATTGGTGACAATATACAGCCTTGCCTTACCCCACTTCAAATTTCAAATCGCTCTGAAAATCTTCCTTAATACAGAATATACCATTTGGATCCCTCTTAGCATAAATAACTTTTTTATTTGAACCGAGAATATTGGCAAGCAGTTTTACTCTTTCGTTGGAATTTAAAAATTTTGTTCCTATTCTGCCATTAACTTTTCTTTCATTCAAAATCCCACTTCAAAGCATGATTTTGCTAGTTTTTTGTTGATTCAATTTCTTTACTACTAGATCTAGTCCAAACAGATATAACAATTTTCAACAAAAAAAAATCCACTTCTCCGGACAAAAGTCCGCCACCATATCAAGTCAACATACTCGAAATGGTGAAATATATTCAAAGTCTTCACTACACTCTTCTGCCCTTTTGCTGTTTCCTCAACAATACGTCAGATATCAAAAGACACATTCAATAACTATTATATTTTTTTAATCAAACTCGATACACATAAAGTTCTCTCAAATCTTGAGACTTGAGAGGGGACCCAGATTCGATTTGGACTTATTGTGGACATTTGATTGATTGACGCCTAAACATAACACATTTGATCGGTGGGCGCTGGCTGTTTCCCAATATCCATGCTTGATGTTTATTATTCTTTTTGGTCATTTCTTGAGACCACTTGTCTGCGGTTGATATTTATTTAGGCACTCTCTCACTCAGTTTTGCCGCAAGGAAAAAATCCCATCAGTGCGCCTGGATTGTGGATTGATCACACATGGCCTCGAGTGTGATCGATTGATCTGTCAATGATATTTTGTTTTGTTTTTTTCTTTAGATTGCTGGAATTAAATCAAAAATAAATTTCAAGAGATGGATTTTGATTGATTGAAGAAATAATTTCTTATGATCTGGAATGACTTTTCAAAAAATTAATAAATATCACACTTCAAATTTGAGAGTGTTGTGTTGGGATTTGTGCCGCGCGCACTGCTGAACCGTCATAATCAAGTTGCCACTCTGACACTTCTTTCGGGGTTTTTAATTTTTTTTTTGTTGTTGTTGTGTGGATTGGAATGAAGACAAAGGCCGTATATAAGAAAAAATCACTGAGGGAAAATGAAGGGTGAATTTAAATTCGATCACTTGAGTACTTCTTATGATCTGAAACAAACTATACCCAAATTCTTAAAATCAGCTTGCTTCTTTTAACATTTTTCCATTTTTTTAAAGAACCAAAAAACGTAATTCAAAAATAAGTAATAAAATTTGAAAAGAATCAAACCTCCCGCAGCTACGGCCTTAAGAAAATTCATTGTATGATCGGAAATTAAACTTAAATACAATATGACACTTTAAAGAGATTGAATTTTTCGGTTAGCCAATTTTTTTCGTTTTGAATGAAAGTTGATTGAATGGTGATCAATTACAATCAGCAATCTCTTTTGATTATAAGTTGGCGATGAAAGTTTTATTGTCAGTGATAAAAATTTAAAAAGAAACAACACTCAAAGCAAAATTCAGGTTTGTTACTTTAAACTGAGTGATACAAAAAAGGAAAACAAATTATTGACCTAAAATTAAAAACAAAAAATGCAAAATTCTTAATATAAAAAATATGGAAAAGTCTAGATTCGATTTTGACGCCCAAGATAAAATAAAGTACCAACCGGCCAACAGAGAATAGGCCGTTAAGGAAATAGGTCTCAGGAAGAGACCTGTCCTTCTCTCTTGACGGCCGGGTAAAGTCGGGAAAAACACCATCTTCACCTTCATCATCCGGGCCATAGTGGTATCGAGGGTAATGAACGGGCTGATGAGCTAGCCAGGCAAGGATCAGCCCTTCATAATAGCTCACTTGCAGAAATGGTCAACATTCCTCTTGGTGCTATGAAGGGGAAAATCTTTTCTATCTATCAAACTGAATCAAATCGAACGTGGAGCAATTTACCCAACTGCATTATATCTAGGAAGGTATGGCCCACCTATAATAAAACCCGTACAAACGATCTTCTATGTAGGCCCAGGCAAGACATAGCCAGGGTTGTTGCGCTATGTATAGGACATTGGCCTATAAGAGTTCATGCAGGTAAGTTGGGCATTCCTCAAAACACGTTTTGTCGTAGTTGTATTGACCAACACGAAAGGGAAACGGTAATCCATTTCCTCTGCAAATGTCCTCTATAGAATGCAATCTGTTGGAAAAGTATTCTTTTACGAACTCGACGAGCTATCTGAGACAAAGATCAGACTACTGATCTTTTTTCTCAATGCGACTAAATGGCTAGCATACTCCGCTGTGAAGCTTCTCTGTAAATCTTTTCCTTTCAATCGTAGGTCAAATGAGTTATGGTATCAAAACGGCGCGCTACAGCGCCAATTGGATCACAGGCTAGGTTGCCTTCAGATCGCCATTTTTACCTACCTATCTACAAACATATATAAAATCTATGCTTTTGAGTGACGAAAATTCAACATCTTTTGATACACATAATTACATCTAAAAAAAAAATATGGTCACCATTTTTAGTATGGACACTCTAATTGATCTTACTTTTTTATTAATATATATTTGTCAGGTGAACATGGTGGCGTCGAATGCGAGAAGAACAGTTGGTCAAACAATCAAGGTAGGGGAGCACGAATTTGAAGTGGTGCAATCCTTCAAATACCTTGGGTCAACAGTAGCAACTGATAATAATTTAGAAGAAGAAATACGCGGGCGGCTGGCTGCTCGATTCCAACAGAGCCTACTATAGTCTGTCAAAGCTCTTCAAATCCAGAAATCTCACCATAACTTTAAAACTGCTGCTGTACAGGACCATTGTCCTGCCTGTACGTATGGATCTGAGACTTGGGTGCTTAGCAATAGACACTCCGACCTCTTAGCTGCGTTCTAGAGAAAAGTCTTAAGGAGAATTGTTGGCGACATATGTGAGGAAGGACGATTCCGGAGACGGTACAATCATGAATTGTACGCAATCTACCTTGAAGCAGACATAGTGACAAAAATTAAACTCGGTAGATTCCGGTGTGCAGGGCACCTAGCTCGCATGAGTGAAGAGGAACCAACTCGGAAAGTTCTTTGTGGTACATTCTATGGTAGACGGCAGCGTGGTAGACCATGCTTGCGCTGGAGAGATGGCGTAGACCAGGACGCCCGAAGCCTTGGGGTGCGCAACTGGATGGCATCGGCTCAAGACCGGGATAGGTGGAGAGACTTGTTAAAAGAGGCCAGGACCGGACCCCGGTTGTCGAGCCAATGATGATGATGATGATATTTTGATTGCATGATTTTTTTATTGTTTACATTTAAAACAATTATTTTTCAAAAAAATAATTGTTATAATTGGACTGATATGAACACAAAACTTTGTACTAAAACTATTCCATTTTCAAACTATTTAATTGTTATGTTATTAAAATAAAATAATATTTATAGAAAAAATATGGTCAGACATCCAACATCATCCATACCATGGTCACCCTAACAACACTTTACCACTACTTTCACTCAATAGAAGAATATCTGCGCGAATATTTTAATTAATTGCGTCTATTAATCGTTGATTTCCGTTAAAGAAACATGTTCTTCTCTGTGAAAAATCTTCAGTCCATCTCCTTGTCCGTCATAGGTACACCTACGCAGGGTGCTATGTGTATATATTATTATTTATTTTGCTTATTTATTATTTTATTGGCCTTATAATTCCCTATACTGATGTGGTTTAGTTTAGTTTTTAGAGATACAAATAATAACAAAAATATCTAATTTCTTTACTAATTGAGGCCATCAGTTGGCACAGCTATTAATATGATGACAACCAATGCTGATGCCAAGTGATGCATGGATAACACGTTTCTCTCACTCACTTCTAGTTTTTTTTTTTTTGATTGCTTCAAACTAAAAGAAGGAAAGTTTTCCTCATCCTCTTACAAAAAAAAAAGAAAAAAAACTTTATTTCGTCCTCCGAATGATGGCACGTTGATGATTTTGATGAGTGGGTGTTTAACATCAGGGTAAAAGTTTCGGAATAGATCCATTCAGACAAGATGGACAGCATAAGAGTTCACTCGGTTTGATGCATCTAATTGAGCCCATCATTTTATTTTCGAGTTCAACACACATACCATTCGGATTACAAGTAAAAGTTTATATAAAGATATATTAATGAAATCTTTAAAATAAAAATATAAAGTTCCAACTTATACTCTTTTACTTATTTAAGCCGATTTGTATACATATCTACATCTGATTGAAATGCGACTCTATTATGTCAGTCTAAAAGGTCATGTGTCCGAATTGTTATAGCTGCCGCGTGCGCTTCAATGAACTTCTTTTTTTTTTGTATTTCCAGGAAGTTTGTTGGAGGATAAATACAAGATACAATTTTGTTGCGCTGCCACCCCTTCTCGCCCTCCTCCCCTACCCATCCCATCCCATCCAAAAAAAAAGACCTAAAATAAGTTAAGACTCTGCACAACAGTATTGTACCCACGTCAACTATAAATCACTCCATCGTCGACCACAAATCACTCTACGACAAGTTTCAAACAGGAATACAAACAAAAAAAAAAACCCCGAACGAATAAAAATGTCCATCGGTTTCCAAGAGAGGAGCAGAGCACACCAAAACTTGAGGAAGGGACACTTCTTCTGCTTCTTCTTTATTATATATCTCTTGGTGAAATACCTGAAGGCGAGCAAATCGAATGCTTCAAATTTTAGGGACATTTTTTTGTTGTTATTATTTTTTCTTTTTTTTTGTCCTGGATCTTTTTCTTCTTCGCAATGTTTCTCAACTTGAACAAAACTCATGGGAAGATTAGGGAAGCGAGGGCGAGTGAGGCATTCCAAATAATATAAAAATGCAGCGAAAGTTTTTTTTTTTTTCTTCATCAACAACTCTGCAAAAGAACACCATAGGAGACCAAAAGATCAGCCCAGCCATCAGCATTAAGACGCTGCGCTGCTGGCTGAAGCACCAAAGATTCATGGACCATAAAATCGCTTATAAAAAAAAAGGATACAAAAATTTAACAAAAAAAAATCTAAAGCCGCCGATTCGGGTGAATACGTGCTTTTGTGTGTTTTATCTAAAAAAAAAAATATGTGTGGCTGTAGAAAGATGTGCTCTCTCAGGTCTTAGGAAGTTCGCAAGAACTCCGGAAAAGAAATGTATAGTCCTTAAGGACTATTCTATACTCAATCGAAAAGCATCTAGAGAGGGGTGTTTTTTTTTTCTTCTTCTACATGAAAATCTTATAGTTGCACTAGCAAAGGCACAGCTATCTATATAAAGTTTCAAAAGGGGAAACAAACGGTGATGAACTTGGCCCTTCAGAGGTTAGTTAAATGCGTGAGTGGTAAATTAATTTGTGGTGATGGCTTATAGAATTTGCTGATTATAGCAAGTTGTCCATTGAATATTTTGATCTCCTTAAGCTTTTAGGTTAATATTGTTTTGGTTGATAAGATGAGCTGATAACCTTTTGTCCTTTTTATTTGAGTAATTTGATAAAAAATTTTGAAGAAAGCAATTTTTTAAAATTCAGAACTTTCGTGTTATTTCGGGGTTTCTACTGCACCTTGCTGTATTTTGTTTTCTTTTTTTGTTTTTTATAATTGTTTCTTATATGTCAGAGACACAGTGCGAGCTTTAGGTAAGTAGGAAGGGATTTGAAAGGAGATGCCGGTGAACATTAGTCTTAAATTTCGTCACATCACAATGAGAGGGAAATACAGAGCTTGGAAGGATATTCTAAATTCACGTTGTACGGCTAAAGAACGAGTCCCTGTACTTCACAGTACGACCGAAATTGTGTTCAAGAGTAAACTGATGAGCATTCCTGGAAGCGTGAGTATTACGGTTGAATCGTATAAGGGGAGGAATGCAACTAGCTATTTCATTCAAGCGCTTACCGTAAAAGTAACGATAAAAGAGTGAGAGACAGGAAACGTTACGTCGGTATTCAAGTGACGTAAAAGTATCGATGATGTTCCTGTCTCCGATCATTTTGAAGGCTCGTCGTTGAAGGAGCAGCAGCCCAGAGATGGGAGTTATACTCAAGCTTTGGACGTATATAACTTTCATAAATCATAGCCAGATCAGAAGGGGAAAATAATATCTTGCATCTCCAAAGGAAACCTGAGCACATTGCGGCGTTTTTGGCGACGTTAAGTATGTGATTATTCCATAAAAGATGGTTTGTGATACACATACCTAGAATCGCAAGCTGATTAGTTTCTTCGATGCAAGTGTCTGAGGGTTAGTCTCGTCTTAACGACAGAAGGCAGCATTGGGTTTTCGAACCATTAAATTCTACGCCAATTCTTAATCCCCATTGTACAATGCTGTTTAAGTCAGAATTTAATGTACTTATCATATTAAGCCGTTTCAGTTCGACGTCCAAAGAGGAGCGATGTGAATCTGGAAACGATTATGAAAAGCTAAGGGTGCTATCATCAACGAAACAATTTAATGGATAAGTAGTATCAAACAGGAGATCATTAATGAAAATGAGAAAGAACCATCAAGTCACCAGTGGACCTATTGCTGCGAAAGCCGTATTGCCGGTCATTAAGAAGCTTTCGATCTTCGAGATATTTCTCGAGCTGATAATTTATCAGCGTTTCCATGACTTTGGAAAGAAGGGACTCAAGTGCAATTAATCGGCAATTAAAGGGTTAAGAAGATTCGCCTTTTTTGGGACAAATGCTGTTTTCCAACTGCTCGGAACAAGCCCAGAAGAATAGGATAAATGGAAAAGCTTACGCAGGGGTTTTGTCAGCATGGAAGAAGACTCTCGCCACACCTCGAGTACGAAAGAAGATTTGTCCCATAGAATCATTTACGCGCTCAAGAACTGGGGGAGTCATGACACTAACAGACAGCGTAGAGTTGGCGGCGAACTGCCTAACGAATAAGTTAGCTTTCTCGAGAGAGCTAACGAAGGTGGTGTCATTGACAACGAGTGTTGGGACCGAGGAAGATTGGATTAGATTATCTCAGATTTTTTCTCTGTGTATCTAAATATTTTATTAAACCCAAAATTTGGAACAATATTTAAAATCATCTGCAATAACTTTTAATTTTCGAAAAACATATTTCAAATTAATAATTATTAAATTAATAATAATTAAATTACATGTTATTAAAAAAAATTTATTTTTCTATGCTAAAATCTTTTCTAATTTAGTTCAACTATTGAACATTTGTCAAACGCAGCGCCTTAGAAGCTTTGACTTCATTCTTTTTTTGACTTAAATTCAATGTGAAGGATTCTTTTCCTATATCCACATACTCGTACATATGTACATCTCAAGAAAATCGGAATTAAAAAGAAAAAAAAAAAGGATGTCAGTATGTCCTTTCACAGAAGTCCCACATCTCGCTTGTCCACGTCCACATTATTTTTTTTTTTTTACATAAACTGGTATAGTATAGGCTGGCATATCTCTAACATATTATAATCGGAAAAAATGTCTGTCAGTTTATTTGTTATGTCATGTTCATATAGTGGCGACATGGGTAACATATGAATGTCGCGTATTTTTGTTTTGTATTAATAAAATACTTCATAAAAGATATGTGACTTATAAATGTAAAGAGTTCAAATGCTTAAGGATAATGCACGCATTCCTTGATCTCTTCTGCAAAGACATCAGATATGTGGAATGTTGTGGCTGAAGCCTTTGGCATTGTTGTTAATACTTGGTTCATCTTCTTTAGTTAGATAGGTATACTCAAACAATCGACCCATAAAACAGAAAAAGCTAGAAGGATATTCAGAGGATAAAAAAGTGTGCTATGCGACTTTCACTACTGTCACAAAGTGACATTTGAGCAGACACTTATTAGAGCAGGCGATTTTTTTTTTTTGTTGCTATGGTCAATGATTTCAATTTAGAAGAAAGTAGTACTGACTATAGAATATCCAAAGTACCAAAGAAAAATATAAACGCCAAAAAAAAAAAAAAGAAATATCAGAAGTTTCCTGAGTAATTTTTTTGATTGTTGTTGTTATTTGCAAATATCACAATAATTTTCCAGCAAAAATCCTCAGCTTGTCATCATCATTTTCTTAAATCGAATAATGTAATTCGTTTCGTTTTCCAAGACTACGCCGCGTTGCACCGCGCTTTGCTTCAGAAAAAGACAATATTGTTGGCAGTACAAAAAGATCGTGCACGCGCACTTTATAATACTGCACATCACTTTATATATTGTATAGGCTCCGCTTAAAATAAACATGGCCCGCATTATGCACTCTTTTGACGACGACGACGACAGACGCGACGATATAGGTATAGAGAAGGTACGACGACGACGACAACAAAACCAGGAGGAGCATAAGCAATTCCAATATCCACCTTAAAAAAAACCTTAGTCGCTGCGCCACCATCAGCCATCGCACTGGACTACGACTAGGTAAAGTTATACGCGAGCAATGTTGGCCTTTTATTTTTTCTGCTGCTGCTGCTGCTGCTGCTGCTGCTTCCACACAACACAACACAGCAGCACTCTTCAATCGGATTCGATTTTGTCGGTTTGCATGATTGTCTTTTGGGCAGCAGCAAACAGCTCCTCCTGCTTTTGGGTCGTCGCATCTCACATTGCAGTTCGAAATCGGAGATATATGCCAAAATGAAAGACAATGGAGCGATAAATCAGCAAAGTGCTCCATCTCAAAGATGTCTGCCTTGGAAGAAAAACAAAAACAAACAAAAAATGTACATATAACGTCAATAAAGCCAGGAGTCAACTATTGAAATTCCTCCGAAGACGACGACGCGACGATTTGTGTGTGTTTTCTTGAGCTTGTGCTCAATGCTCACCATCATCATCAGACCAAGCATCCACTAGTTCCAATCTGAGCTTGGAGCTATGTACATCAGTGAGTAGCAAGAACTTTACCGGCAATCGAATTCAAATGGTAACAATATCTGAAATGGCATTCTTTTAAATGTTCTCAAGGAATTCAATGCTCCTTGTTCATGTTCATTCTTCTGTCGTCCTCTCTCTCGCTTGTGCTGACGCAAAGGGACATATTTCAAGGTTTTGGGAATTATTTACCTTTCAAATGACAAAACACAAACGCAAATTATGTCCTTGTTTGCTGCATTCGATGTCAGGAATGTGCGGATTTATGTGGGTTCGTCAGACGAAGTGATTTAGGATATTTTTTTTTTTGTTTAATTTTAGGGAATGCATTTTTTATTGTAGTCGACAGGAAGAAAACAAATTATCCATATATTGCAAAAAATTATTTACTAATCCAATTTGAATATTTGTAAAATTTTTTTATCACACCGAAAATAATTTTTTTAAAATTTTCTCCTAAGATTAAGAACAAACTCAAAACAGTTTTCTTTTTTTTTTAAATAATGTTAACTTTGCTAATGTGTTTATATATACATCGAACATGCCTAATAAATCCATCAGCATCCGACGAAGAAAATCTGATTAATGGCTGATTGAGTAAGTAAGTACCACCAAATCGAAATAAAATCAAACACTGACAGAAAAAAAAAGAAGAAAATTCACCCACTCAAGTCACGAATTCCAATTGGATTCTGGATTTATTTTTGAATAAATTTATATGGTACCACAAAATTGTAATCATCCTTAACGAACTTGTACTTGTACCATCAGGGATGTCGCTTTAATTTCAGTACTTTTGTACTGAGTAAGTGGATGCCTACGGCAAATTCAAAAGTGCCAAAATTCGGATTACAAAACTCTGGATTTCAAATTTCTGTATTTTAAAATTTTGTAGTTCCAAAATTTACTGAATGCCAAAAGTAAAAATTTTCAAAACAATTTTTCTTTTATAAATTAACAAAACCAGAATTTTGGTTTGGTTTCAAAATTTCAACGTGGTTTTACAGAAACTGTTGTCATGGAAATAAAATATTCAATACAAAATAGACCGGAAACCTTTCCTACAACACAAATTGTGTCGAGTCTTGGCACACGCGCTTAAACGGAAGTAATATATTTGGTCTATTCAAATTACATATTACCCAATTCTAAATTTTGAAAAGCAGAATTACAGAATTTTAAAATATAAAATACTGGATTTGCAGCATTTTGAAATTTCGAACTTTGGATTTAAAGCATTTTGAAATTTAGAAATTTGAAATTCTGGATTTGCAAAATTGTGTAAAACAGATGTCTTGATTTGCAGTATTTCAGGATACAGAAAAATGGGAAAGCAGAATAATGGAATACAGTTTTAAAGTTCCCTAGTTTTATAGTTGACATGAAAGTTTTTTTTCCTCTTGAGTTTGTAGCATTATTCCAACTATTTGACAGCCCTGGTTTTTAATTTAAAGTCGTGCATAAATATTGTGTCATTTTTTTTTTTAATTTTAATATTATAAAATCGTGTGTTCATATCTATTGATATACTTTCATATAATTTCATTAACAAATGTAACTTTTCAATAATCCACCATGGATTTCCTAATACAAGCATCATGGATCATGTCATCCTGTGTGACCTTTAAAAAATATTTTCCCTCGTTTTGTATTAATTTCTTTTTATTTCTATTTTTTTTTTTTTTACGAAAACATTGCGCATCAGTAATTGGCATCAATTGTACACTTCCTTTCTGCAGCCTTTTCCACAACAGACATACATAATTTGACACTTTGATGTATTTATCAAATCTATCAACTTCATTTATACGCGCGCGGCGCGCAAAAAGTAAGTATGTATATCTGTGGGATTTGTGAAAACATATTCAAACGATCACTCTCTATCTTCACGAAGAGAAGTCTGTGATGTCTGTTAATGTGGCTGTGGGGTCGGTCATGTTGATGCTAGCTTGCTGATGATTTAAGCAAAAACAAAATTTATTTTAATGCCTGGTTTCTGCATAATTTAAACAACTTATTTAGTTTTTTTTTTTAATTTTGAAAGCTATACATAACTTGACAGTTCGACTTTTTGTAATTTTTGAAACTCTACCCGGGCGCCATTTAGTATTTTGCATTTTCTTTTTTCATCTGGTTCGTTGCAACTTTTATATTCCATCGGGAATCAATTTTTTAGGAAATGGTGTTCCGCTTTCCGCCATTTAGTACCATGCGTTGATCCGTTTCCTATGTGTTATGTTCCAATTTCTTATTATCGTCCCGTCTAGCACGTTTGATTCGTTTTGCATCCCTTTGCTATGATTTTCCAAATTAATCAGTAACCCATTCCGTGCAGCAATTCTGTTTTCTACCTGTTTTGTTGAATTTTTGCATATTCACCCCGGGCGCCATTTAGTATAATGTTCCGCTTCCAATATGTTCCCATTCCTATGATTCATAACAATTTGCTGTCCGTTTTCATGCGCTGAACTAAAAAAAAATAGATGGCTTTCATTTTAATAAATCTTTATGTAACCCAGGCATTATATTCTTGAATTTCTGATCATCCGGGTGGACATACTACGTAGAAGGCTGGAAAAAAAAAGTTTCACTCTTGGGGAAGAGATAGACATCGCTTGAGCTGATGAGCATCACAGTGTTGTAGGTAGGTATAGTTACTATGTACCTACTTGCGATTTTTAACGCGAAAGCGACGATCGACGCTCCGCCACCATCAGTCCAACCACACTTGTTCACTCAAATGTCTCGACAATTTGAATGATGATTGTTTATCTAATAAATTGTTATGCGAGAGTGATATATGAATGACATGAGATTTTCGTCGATAAATAAACGAGCAGCGAAACGAAGAGCTCCGTATTGACTAATCAGATAGTACAGTTGGCTGGCAGTTGATGGTATGGTGGTTTTAGAAATAAGGACAAGGAGTGCTGAGGCGGAAGTGAAAGTGCTTGATAATTCATTGTTTGTTTTTTTTTGGATTTGAAAAAAGCTATTTGAAAAGAGTTATTTCTTAGACCTATGTTTATTTTTTATTAAGTTTAAGAGAAAAAACCATTTATGAATTGCTTAAAAATCAATCTTAAAAAGAAACTTAAATCTTTTCGAGTACCTACATATTTCATTATACTCTTGCCACGCATATATAGCCCACAAATTAATTGACCAACATCGTAAACAAATTTAGCCAAAAAGTCCAACTGTGCATAGAGCAATTGCTATTTAAAGCAATTTATCACCCAGTCTGCTACCAAATATATAAATCCATCAACATCATGCTTTCTTTAAGGTTATATAGCCTCTCCACATAATCATCTATCAATCAACTCCCATGCATTTAATTTTGAAAACAAATTGAACCAGCAAAACAAAAAACTCACTTCCGTTTTTGAATTTACATTATAGCTCTCCAAAAACCATTTTATTTAAATATCTATTTTGAAACTACCAATTTAACCCAACGAAAACTACTTTTCTTCATTTAGAAAAAAATCTCATCATCGGAGACAAAAATGTTGCTAACATCAGACATTTTATTGTTCAGCAACATTATCCATGCAGTCTAGCAATTTATTCTATTCTTGTAGATTTTTGCAGAGGATCGCTCTGCTGTTTATTTGAAAACCAATTATTTTAGAATGTTTACAGATACCCGCTGTGATCTGCAACACATTTACGACCCAATATTCCATTTGCGCACAAAATAGGTTTTAGTTTAAAAAAAAAAATGGGTGTATTTCGACCAAAAAAGCAAAAAACACTTCATTGGGCCATATCATCTCAATTGGATACTTTTTTTTTTTTTTTTATTTTTTATGGGCCATTTGTGTCTATGGTGTATTTGCATTCCAGTTCTGAAAATATACAGGGACGTAATCCAAAAATTAAACACGCCTTCAGTTCGTATTCAATCTTTTTTTTGAAAATCTAACAAATTGAATATAGTCGCTCAGATACCTTCCAATTTTTTTTACATTCACTTCATTAATTTCATTCATTTCATTCGTTCATTCTTTTATTCATTTCATTCATTTCATTCATTTCATTCATTTCATTCATTTCATTCATTTCATTCATTTCATTCATTTCATTCATTTCATTCATTTCATTCATTTCATTCATTTCATTCATTTCATTCATTTCATTCATTTCATTCATTTCATTCATTTCATTCATTTCATTCATTTCATTCATTTCATTCATTTCATTCATTTCATTCATTTCATTCATTTCATTCATTTCATTCATTTCATTCATTTCATTCATTTCATTCATTTCATTCATTTCATTCATTTCATTCATTTCATTCATTTCATTCATTTCATTCATTTCATTCATTTCATTCATTTCATTCATTTCATTCATTTCATTCATTTCATTCATTTCATTCATTTCATTCATTTCATTCATTTCATTCATTTCATTCATTTCATTCATTTCATTCATTTCATTCATTTCATTCATTTCATTCATTTCATTCATTTCATTCATTTCATTCATTTCATTCATTTCATTCATTTCATTCATTTCATTCATTTCATTCATTTCATTCATTTCATTCATTTCATTCATTTCATTCATTTCATTCATTTCATTCATTTCATTCATTTCATTCATTTCATTCATTTCATTCATTTCATTCATTTCATTCATTTCATTCATTTCATTCATTTCATTCATTTCATTCATTTCATTCATTTCATTCATTTCATTCATTTCATTCATTTCATTCATTTTATTCATTTCATTCATTTCATTCATTTCATTCATTTCATTCATTTCATTCATTTCATTCATTTCATTCATTTCATTCGCCTACGTCTGGTAATAATTCCATGGCCCTTTTATAACACCTTCCTTAAGACAGACCTGCCACAAAAATTCACCAAGTCCAGATATCTCCATCAACATTATGATCATTCAATTAAGAAGATCTCTTAACTTCCCTCTCACATACGATCAACGGTGATGATGATGATGATGGGTTACTCTACTCAAGATTTGCCATCATCCAGCAGGTGCCAATGGATGAGGAAAGTTGTTGCAGTTTGCGTTAAAATAATAATTTCTCCACTAACCCATCCATCCAACAAAAAACTTCAAAATTTATCGCTAGAACAACTGCCGATCTTGCCACGACCGAACGTCGTCGTTGCATGCAGCTAGAAATCATCATCATTTTGGTTCTTTCTTTTTTTTTGACGATCATGTTTGGATTTCTATATTGCAACATGTCTATTCGGTTGGTGGTGGTTGATGGATGATTTGTTTATTTTCACTTTACCAACCCGGAGTGTGTGTTTTGGAAATACCACACAAAACTATCACAAGGGGGTAGAAAATAAATTTCGAAAAATTAACAATAATTTCCGTGTGCCTGTGCGTTTTTTTTTTTTTTGTTTGTTTTGTTGTTGTATTTTGTGGTGGAAGAATATAGTTTTTTGGTTATGATGATGATGATTATAATGCCAAGAAAGTGTTTTTGTTTTTAAAATCTAGAAAAGTGCAAGATGCTGCTGGATGATTTGAAACAGTTGGAGTTTTTCTAAAAATTATAATATATTTCAATTTTACTACGTGTAAGTTGATTGTTTTGAAAGGATTTTTTTTTTAAATAATTATTTGGTGAATATTATGAACGATTTGAAATTTTTGTGTGAATTATGAAGTGATTTACAGTTGTGAAATCGTTATGGAGGGGTGAGGATAAAATTCTTTTATTCTATTGGATGTTTTGAAATATAGCAAACGAAGAGAAAAGTTAAAAATTTATTTTTATATTTTATTGAAAAAAGAACATCAAATGTTTAATGAACAAATAAATACTTGAAGAGCCTTGGCATATAATTTTTGTTTCGATTAGGGGTCAAAATGTTTGCTATTTCAATACTCTGCTTTAAATTCACGAAGCAGAAGATTATATTTTTATCAATATATTTGGGGCCGTTTTCGAGGTATAAAATATCATATTTGTCAATGTAAATTTTTGATCTTAGTCCGAATTTTTTTTTAAAAGCCAAAAAATTAGTCTCTTTGTCATCTCCATCTTCTACAAAAATATATTCCAAAAAAAGGGAAGTTTGCCAAAGAAAAATAATTTTGTCCATCTTTGGACCCACTGTGTCTGACATTGTCACAATACCTGAACCTCTTGAGATTCTTTTTTCAAATAAATACTAAAAAATCCACAACATCCAAATTGAAATCTGATATCCAGTGTTATTTTCTAAAGCATTAAATCATAAACTGGCCGCATATATCTCGAACTTATGGCAATTTATAAAAACTACAAAATGTATCTCTGTGGATGCAAACGAACATTCTCGTTGCATCTTTCCTCATCTTTTTTTTTTTTTGTCAATCAGAATCAGAGTTTGGTGCAGTCCAGTGCAGAGTTTTTCGATGATGATGATGATGATGCAGTGATTCTGATATGCTAAAGGTGATTGCCAGGTTTTTATGAAAAAAAAAAAAATTCTTTCAATACGCACAAGGTTCTCTCTTACATCGCACGTGAATCATTTCTGAAGGCAAATAAATTTATTAAAATAAATGCATTTACGCTAGTAGTAGGTAGGTATATATGTAGGTATATATGTAGGTATTTCCAATGTTGTATGATGTATTTTTTTTGTTGCTGTTTTATTGAGTTGTGTTTATTGCCGGTTCTGTATCCAATTTTTGGCCAAAATATATTATGACGCAGAACAAAAAAAAATTAAGGAGAGAGAATGCAGAATTGAATTTATTGCTGTCACAGGACGAGATTCAATTTGTGTCTCGTTATTTATATCCAAAATGCGGCGACACGGTGATAAATAGCTTCAGTGGATTAAAGTTTTTATTTCTTATTGTTATGTTGGCAGAAATATGTTGAAATTTTACTTTGTTTTAAGATTTTTTTTTCTGATATCCTAAATTAGTTGAAACAATAATAGTTAAATGTCGAACTCGTAGTTAACCAAATAAGTAATAAAGAAATCTTTGAAATTTGGCAAGGAAATGTTCTATTTTTTTTTTTATTTTACAATGATTCGTTCTCAAACCTTTTCCGGATAAGGAAGGTAGAAAAAAACATTTCATTTCCAGCAAAAACATAAATTCCCTTAAAAGTGCTTTAGCCGGCATCCCCAAGTCCGAGCACTTCACCATAGAAGCTTCTAATTCAACAAAAAATTTCACTAACATGAATTGACATATTAAATATTATGATTTTGCTTAAAAGGACATAGCAAAAGAGAACTAGCTATGTAGAATATTGATTTTTCCTGGAAGAGAACTTTTTTTCAATTTTGTTTTGTTCCCAAAAATCCTACTCACTTCTTTTCCAAGTCTCTTCGCCAACAAAAACGAAGAAAAATACCATTTCATGTTAAATTCCCAGCGTTTTACCAGGCGATCATGTTAAACAGTAGTTAGGTACCTTAATCTTTTGTTTTCTTTCGCATCCACTTTCATAACATGAACTGACCACCACCACACACTTTCTAGGAAGAATTCGAAAATTTATAGACAGAAAGAGAAAAAAAAAAAAGGAGAGAACGAACGAACCCAATAGAGCAAATTACAAACTACCTGCATACTACAACAAAACTGACGAAACAGAACGATTTGTCGCAACGGGAAGAAATAAGAAGACAACAAAATCAACGAACGAACGCCATATTTCGAAAAAAAAATAAAAGAAACTGAATTGGAATTTATTTTATAAAGTGCACTTTAGGCCATATTTTTTTTCCGGAAATATTAAGTTCGCATTGAAATTTCTCAAACGAATATTTTTTTAGCAAACAATAGCGGACCACCACCGAGCCATAAGATGATAAATGGATTGACCTCCATGGGTTGAAATTGCACCCACATTTGAATAACGTGAGTAAATTTCATTATGAAACTTAAAATATATTTTGCAAGAATTCAAACACTACATTGCATATACAAGAATAAGCAAAACAAAGCAAAAAAATATGCTAATACTAGGGGTATTCATGCAACGGTGGAAAACTTGGATAAACCTCGGAAACCAGATAATTTTATCTGCGCAGAAACGAGCTGTCAAAATTTGTATGGGAAAAATATTCTGCAAACCAGATAAATTTATCTCACGGAATTGATGCAGAAAGCGAAGAAATGAACCTCATAAAGTTTCGAGAAGTAATTTGTGACATTTAGTTGTGACAGCTGATTATTTCTCACATTTATGCAACAATTTTTATGGGGTGCTCATGCAAACGTAAAGCGGAAAATTATATCTTTCTGCAAAGCAGAAAATTATCTCATTGCATGAATACCCTTAATATGTAGCTGAGTGATCTGCGTTGGTGCATACTTTCGTTAAGAACAGATCTAGGGGCTAAAAGGTTAACAGATAGGAACATCATCGATACTTTTACGTCACTCGAATACCGGTGTAACGTTTCCTGTCTCTCACTCTTTTATCGTTACTTTTACGGTAAGTGCTCAAATGAAATAGCCAGTTGCATTACTCCCCTTAAACGTTTCAACCGTAATACTCGCGCTTTCAGGAATGCTCATCAGTTTACTCTTGAACCCAATTTCAGTCGTACTGTGAAGTACAGGGATTCGTTCTTTAGCCGTACTACGCGAATGTGGAATGCCCTTCCACGCTCTGTCTTTCCCTCTCATTGTGATGTGACGAAATTCAAGACTAATGTTCACCGACATCTCCTTTCAAATTACCTCCTGCTTACCTAAAGCTCGAACAGTGTCTCTGAAATATAAAGGGTACATAAAATCCCCTTGAGTGCGCGCTAATTATAAAAAAAAAAAATTAATTATTTTAGGATTAATACGATGTGGTAATTTTTAAATCATAAGTTTTTTCTAGCGGAGCACAAATTTGAAGTGGCGCAATCCTTTAAATATGTAATTTGGGTCAATAGTAGCAACCGATAACAATATAGAAGAAGAAATAGGTGGCTTCTCAAATCCAACAGAGCCTACTTTAGTCTATCAAAGACACATCAGCGACCTCTTACCCGCTTCCCACAGAAAAGTTGGCCCCATATGTGAGGAAGGACGATTCCGGAGACGGTACCAGCAGACATAGTGACAAAAATTAAACTCGGTAGACTCCGGCGGGCAAGGCACCTAGCTCGCATGAGCGAAGAGGACCTGGTTCGGAAAGTCATTTGTGGTACATTCTATGGTGGAGAGGTGGAGAGACTTGTTGAAGGAGGCCAGGACCGAACCCCGGTTGTCGAGCCGATGATGATGATGATGAAGTTTTTTTCTGTTTAATCTGATCTTAAAAAAATCATTTCTAACTGCCCTTACTCTGAAGTTTCAAGTTTAATGGACTAGTTTTAAACTGCCACAAATTGAAACAGAACTTTAAAATTGAGAAAGTTTACTAAAGCAGTGTGTACGAAGAAGTTATGGCAAAGTTGTTAGGCAAAGTTTAGAAAAAATCTCATAAACAGCTATAAGAATGTTAAGAAGTCTTATAGAAAATTGATATTGAATAATCAGAAACAAAGAAATTTATGTCTCAGTATTCGAGTTTTTCTTCTTTTCAAATAAAGGCGTGGTTCATTAACTCCATCACAAAGACAACTTCTAAAATCAGAAAAAAAAATCACTTTACAATAGCTTCAAAAAAGAACGAACTCTTTATTCCATCTTTTCCCTCTCCCTTGTGTCAATTCCTCATACCCACCTGATGTTACGTCTCCTCGAACTCTAAGCTTTTTGAACATCATTATAACTTGAATCTAGAGACGAGACAAGTCATTCAATTGAAGATTGTGATGTTGTCCTTAATCACGTCTCTGTGTAAAGTTGTCCAGCTCTCGTCTTCCATCCTTTGCGAATAGAAAAAAAAAAAAAACTGTGACCGAAAAAAACTTTCGTTCTTCTTTCGTTCTTCACGATTTTCTATTCTCCTTGGTCAGCGTTTAATTAAGCAGTCAGTTCAGGGTCGCAGATTGGATCGGAATTATAGCTCATCACACAGAAGTAACCCGGCTGATGGTTCCTCCTCATGCACCCCCTTTCATATGATGTCCCCACCAACCACCACTGCTTCTATGCTGTGTGTCTGCAGTAAATAATTGGTAGCTATTCGTTTCTTTAAGTTATAATTAGATGCCCCATAATGATGATGGCACATTTTTCTCTCTATCACCATCATCGTTCCCAATCTCCCATCCCTAGACTGCGAGGATGATTCTGTGTGGCACATCCACTCTGAGCTTTGGCTCTGTGATGCCATCGGTCATGTGTCCATCTGTGGGTTTATCTGTTTCGGTTTTGCTGAGATGTCTGTCTAGGAGAATTATTGGTGTTGGGATGAATTGGTCAAATAATGAAGAAAATATAAGGGTGGGTAATGTTGCACCTTAAGGCACATCAGAAACGAAATGAAACATGGGAAAGATTCTGAGAGCTCCATCCAGAGCGAAAACATGATACATGATGATGTTGCTTCTGATGTCTATATGTTTGTGGATCTATATTGGCAACGTCTGTCTGTCTGTCTGTCTGTTGATGGGATTCCTCTATGTGGACAGCGGTAGCGGCGGCGGTCTTTAATTTTACGTGCATGTCCCTCATTATTTATAATGTCATCAGTTCGTGTTTTGAGGAACTAAACTATATAGCACCGTAGCCAAATAGGATGGACGGAGGTTGCTCCAACATAGGTTGAATGTAGCCAGCAATGATTATTATGCTGACGATAGAGTGGCATCCTGTGCGACGGACGATGACGAAAAAAAATGACGAAAAGAAGACGTTAAAGACGTGATGTAGTTAGAGCTTAATATTCTTGGATAAAGATGATGATATTAGACGATGGGGTGTGGTGTTGTGCTTTGGTAGCAAAATTTCCTATAACTATTTGTACCTAAAACTAGAAATGAATTTTGAAAATTGGATTTTTCATTGATAATATTTTCAAAAGAGAAAAATTATATTAAAATTCAAATGTTTGTGTAAATACTCCAATACCAAAGAGACAAAGAATATTTGCTCCTGTAAGCCAATCGTTATTGGAGTAAACGCTAATGTAACTCAATCCTAAAATATATAAAGAAATAATTTTTTCTGCATAAAAGAAGCAGGTAGTATTTGCTCCAGCAATTTAATCGAAATTGAAGTAAATGCTGCTACACCTCATTGCTCAGATATTTATTAGAGTGTTTGCTCCAATAATGTATTGATATCAGAATAAACGCTGACATAACTTATTTCCATGATATTTATCGGAGTAATTGCTCCAAAAAAACCTTGTTAACGACTTCATTTTAAGTCTTTAGGAAGTCATTTTAAATAATTAATTTTCCTTCGGAGTAATAATATGCATATCCACATTCTAATCAATTCATAACACAAAATCCTTTCTAAATAAAAAGATTTTTTTTTTTCTTTTTAAAAATTATCGACATTCTGATTATTCTTAAATCGGTTTTGGATTTTCTAAATTGCGACCGCGCTACCATAACTCTCCTTTGCAATCGCCTTCTCTAGCATATTATAAAAGCGATGACATCTCCCGCCGCCATATTCGTCGTGAAACATGTTCAATTTGCGCTGATGCCATTCCCTGGTTCTTATGGTAAAGAGATAGATATAGTTTTTCGTATAACCCAGCAACGAAACGAACGAACGGATCGATCACTAAGAATTTTTTTTTTTTGTTTTTTTTTCTGGTAACTGAGGGAACCTGCATTGGCAAGTAAATCACTCGTTGTCGCGATTTAGTAGTAGCCTTCCTATGGCAAAGACATTGCAACTGTGAGAGGTTAAATGGAAATAAGAATACCTCTACCCCATCGTCGCGTTGTCGTCGTCGTCGTCGTCTTCTTTAAGCGTGTATGTCACACAACTCAAGCTCTGATCTGATCTCCATATTGGATATGGGCGGTTCGGTTGTCCATTGCCGGCGATTTGAAATAATTCTCTCTAAAACCGATCGTTGTCTTTGCTGGTTTAAAAACGATGAAATATACAGTGGAACATTTGTATGAAATTTTTAAAACTAATTTTAAAAGTTTAAACGTTTCTGATGATTCCGCTTCCTCATACTCTTGACTTATGACTCGAATGCGGAGAAATAGAAAGAACCTGAATTTTTAACAGCAAACTATGTACAGAGCGCTAATAAAAAAGCAATAGTCTGTTATAGTGTTATGGCAATTGCTAAGCAAAGAAAACATATAGCGAGTTGTTTGTTGAATCTGTGTGCCGCTTAGTCTCGGTTCGATTTCTTGTAACGGCTAAAAGTTTTTCAATTAATGTGAAACTTCAGTTAAAAAATTCCAATACTCAAATGTCCCACTGTTATTATTGGCACAAAAATTTAGAAGGAGTCTGGTATAGCACTCTTCACCTTCACCACAAAAGTCAGCCATTGCGTTTGGAATTTTTTCGGTCAAATTTCCTTTTTTGGATTTCGCGATCGGTATTTTATTTGTGTATAAATGTTTACGTATATTATTTTCCAAAGATTTTACTGTGCGCGGTGCATGTTGAATGTCAAGTTACCTGACGAGGACAACATTGATTTTACTACTTGTGCTTTGTGCATTGGATTTATTTCTTCACTTGGTTGGTGTTGGGCTTGTCTCTAGAGTTGGTAAAGTAAAGATGTACTCGTCTAATATTTTTGATAGATAGAAAAATTGCATATCCAATAGCCTTTGGTGTGATGTGGAACATGGAAATAAGAGTATGGTTTATGCCAAAGGTTAAGTTAGATTTTTTTTTTAAAACACCTTTTCGGTAAATAGATAAAAAAGGTTGATGGCCATAAAATACAAAAACGACAGTCGTACACTCCGATTCGGTGACTTAGGGTCTATTCCTCGTAATACATTTAAAAAAAAACCTCACCTTATATTATTGATTCCAAGCAAGCTCCTCCACAAAAAACCAAATATGCAGCCCATTTCAACTTAACTCAAACAGAACTAGTATTTTATACAGAGAGACAAGATCTTCCGAAGCTCCAACCTACACTCCAACGACACTAAAGAAGAAAGCAAAAGACCTACATTTAGCATAATTAATAAGATATAAAAGAAGCGGCCCTAATTCACTGCCCTGTGGAACTTCTTATTTGGCACTAATTCCGAAGGAAATTTTGTTCCCGACAGCCCTTTTTTATAATGTAGATAAGAAGTACTTCTCCATCAAATGATGCAATAAAATGATGAGCACTTTCTTGAATAGGAATTTTTTATTTAATTCAAATCTTCATTTATACACATCAGCATCCTAAGCACTTGTCATTATTGTTGGATCAGATATTCTTCTAGAGCTGGGCTAAAATTTGCATACCTACACGCCAACGCCGACTAAATTTGACACGGCTAAATTGTGAAGCAACTGAAGATGTCTTCAGCCGTCTTCGCAGAGTTGGACGTTAAGAAATACAAAAAATTCCAATCCAAATACTTCTCAGCACCTTTCGCATATCCCAATTCCGAAAATAAAACAACAACAAGCACCAGGTAACATCTCTCCGATCTACCACCAGGTTGTTTCCAAATGCATCACACTGGAAGAGATTTTCTTGTTTAGATTAAGAAAAGGCCTCACTACCGTGTATTTCCAGAATTGCATTCTCTGACGACTTTAAGATAGGACAACGATGATGATAATGACGATGCGGATCACATAGTGATGGTGGCTCACTAACTATGGCCAATGCTAATGCGGTCTTCGTCGATGTATTCATTTTTAAAACCAAGCAGAAGACTTTTGTGGTTGCACAAGTAAAAGCAGAAGCAGAAGCACCTTTCAACCAAGCAACACACTACCCAGAAGAGACACTCTATAAAAAGCCAAGAGAGAGAGAAGAAAACTAATTACACTGATTTATGTGTCCATTGTTTATTGTTTTGGGATCAAGGCATCCCAAGACTCTTATAACCAAACTGCGATCACTTTATGCACCACGAGACGACAACATATCCAAGGTACTTTTAGCCAGCAGCGCAGCGATCTGTTTACTTCCAGCTACGAGCGAGAGGCACCAACCACCATAATAATATAACAAACACAAAATGCCATGAATGCCATCGATGGATGTGCCCAAAAGTGGCCAGAGTTTCAGTTCAGAGCCAGCACAGAAGGGAATCATCAGCATCATCATCAGGTAGCCTGGGTTATGGCTGCCCCTGCTGCTGCTGCTGCTGGTGGCCAACTTGGATATACTATAGTGATGCTGAGGTGAAGGCTGCTGCTTGCTGATATAGCTAGAGCTGATGCTGGCTGGTATAGTTGCAACGATTTGGATTGGTAGTACAGTTTAGGCATTGTTTACCTGTTAGGGGCTATTTGTTCTGTTGCAGATTTTTTTTTTTTGTTTTGCTTTTTTGTAGAGTGTGCCTTTTTTCTTCGATGACAACTCCAAAGATGGCCACCATCAATTGGATTGGAAAATTCTGCTCCAGAAAGTGGGCTTGGAACTGTTTTTTTTTTTTGCCTTTTTGATGTCAATTTAAATTGTAATGTCGGCTGGCAGTTAAGAAGAAGTTAAGTGCACGCCTCTTTTGGCCTGGCATTGGAGGACTAACTCAGCGAATCCGTCTCAAGATGTCCATTTATGGATGGCAGAGTTTTATACTCTCTGGATTTTGCTTTTAGAAAAAAACAACAATCCAAAATGACGACTTTCCATAAATTTTGTTGTTAAACATTATTTTTCTTGATCTTGAAAGCTTTATTGTTTCAGAAATGAAAGGTAGTTTTTATTATTTGTTGGAAGTATTTGAAGTTATGGGTTGTTATATGGAGACCTTCTTGACACGCCCACTTCGTAATTCTTCAGACCAGGATTGAAAGTTTAAAATATTAAAAAAAATGTATTTTTTTGTCAAGATTTCAAAATTTGCGATGTCCAAAAACGCTCTGAAAAAAAATTTATCTACCAACCATTGAATTAAGACCCGCCATTTAAAATTTATTCAAAAATATTTGAGTGGTACGTTAATATTTTTTTAAAGAAATGTGAATTTTTGAAGTTATGAAAAATATTGACGGTTGTTCAAGTTTATATAACCCTTCTAAAGTTAAATGTTTCATCAGATTTTTTTTTTTAAATAAAACAAATGGCGTCTAACAATTTCTACAAAACTGCAAAAGTTTCAAAAAATTGTTACTGCTCATGACGCTTCCTTTATTTTCTTTTGAATTATTATTTTACCTGTTTTGCTAATACCAAAAGCACATATCAACCTTACCACATGACCATACTATTACTGCCATCGATTTATCAACACTTTATGAGCTCGTTCGTAAAATTCATAATGATTGTGTGCATCACTAAATGAGACATCATAATTTTATTCTAATCGAACTTTCGATCAAATCGGAACCGCAATTCGAATTGAAAACAAGAAAACAAAAAAATCACGCGTACCGAATGTAGTTATGTGCACTCACTCTGCACCTATCAAATAGGTAGGTTAGGTATATGATTGGTCCATTACCGGCAACATTCAAGATCATATTTCATTTTGGTGTGCTGCTGCCATGATCGGCTGGGTCGCTGGCCGAAGTGTTTTGCCTATCTATAGGAAATGCGTTTGCCAATGGACATTTTGTTTATCAGCACAAAACGCAGTCTTCAAAAAAATATGTATTTTTATAAGGTAATGGTGGCAATATCTGGCTGAGGAAGATTTTCATTAAATTTCACAAATTCGAAGACTATTATGCCGAAAATCCAAATTTCTGAAATGTAAAAATCTCGAAATCAAAATATCATATTTTTCTTTAAGTTGTTAAAAAAAATTGTTATTTCTCTTTTTGAAACTTTTATTGGTCAACAACTAAATTGTCACAAACCAGTGGCAGCCGTATTTAATAGAATTCACTAAAACACCTCTGAACGGGTGAATAGTTACGCAGTGTATAAGCGCTTATTAGGCCTCTATTCAAAGCTGCGTAAATTCATATTAAAAAAACATTTTCTGGTGCAATGCCTTTGTGTCAGATAAAGTACCAAAAAGAGAAATCTATTACATTGTGCCTCAACGCGTTTAGATTAAAATACCTCTATTTAACGTTACATAACCTTTATAAATAACTTTTGTACGTTTAGAGCCATTGTAACTTTACGCAGCCTCTATGTGGCCTTTATAAATACGACTGAGGGTATATACTACTATTGTTGATTGATTGTTGATCAATATTGATCGACCAAGAATTGTAGAAAATGAGCATCTATCATTTTATTTTTTTTCTTAATTTATGGTGAAGCTTCTATTTTTCCGAAATCCAAACACAGAAAAATTATATCAAAACATTTTTCAGGATTTTCAGTTCATGCGTTTTGGGTTTTTGGGATGAAGACCAAACCAAACGAAGAAAAAAAAATTTCAATTGCCAAACTCATCTGTCATTACGCTATATCTTTTAATTTATTCACTAAAATTGTTCATTCGCTCAATACCCCCCACTTCTGCCATCAGCTCCCTCAAGCGGTTACTTTTATATTCAAATTCAAAATCGCATTAACTGTCATCGGGGGTAAAATGGTGTTTAAATTGCACTCTCTATTCGGTGGTATATATCGTATGTTTGGTGATTTTATGGTTGCCATACCAGTTTAACCGTTGACCATATCTTATGTCTTACATGTTAATAATTTACAATTTGCTTTTCATAAATAATAAATAGAGCTATTTTTATTTGTATACATACATCAGACCATAATGGCTTTGCAGTATGCGGTATGGGTGACATGGTAAATGAAAATGGTATGTAGTTGTTTTGAGTTTTTTATTTTACGCTGTCAGGTGGAGTTAAGTTAAAAGGAAAAAAAAAATTGTGGTTGTGATTGATAGAAGTAGGTGAGGAAAAATCAAATGACATCATAGGTTCATAAGGATATATTGTTTTAAGCTGATTCATGTTTTTGAATATTGAATTGATTATTTGATTTAAATAGCCAAAAAAACTTTAAATATCGTGTCCCAAGAGGACAAGACTGAAATATTTAAAGAAGTGGTCAGAATATACGCCAGCAACTGCAAAATAATACTAACTCCAACTTTGGAAGATTTTAGTTTATAAACAAATTTTTCCCTCTGAAAACTTCTTGCAACCAACTAACGGTGTCTGGCTGTGGCTTTTTATTAAAAAGTGGAGTTACGTGAGAGGGAAATCGCCTCAAAAAAAAATACAAATCGATTCATGTCTCTGAAAAATTCTTTTTAAATCTAGAATTTCTGTATTCCAAAATTCTGTGTATGGATTAAAAATTCTGTTTAAATCTAACTCTGTATTCCATTAGTTTTCTGTTCTATTTTTCTTATTCCAAAATTCTGTATTTCAAAAATTTTTAAATCCAAAATTCTGTATATGTATCTGAAATATGTTGCAATTTGAAGAGACTTCATCCGGTGAAATAAAATATAAGCTCTTTAACATTCGAATTTTTAGTGCTTCGTCAGAATGTTTAAAAAGTGCACTTTTTTGGCTTTAATAAAAAGAATTTTCTTGAAATACAGATTTTAAAAACACATAAATTTGATTTTTTTTCTGAGTCTTAAAATATAGAATTGAATTGACACTAACAAAATTTCAATTTGCAGAATTTAGGAATACAGAATTACATATATATTTACCATAATTTTGAAATAAATAATAAAAATAATAAATGGTTGTTTTCGAATCATCATCATTTTTAGTCCATGGTCTTCACCACATGCTTTATTTATTACGTATTGTTCACGACGAGCACAAAAAATCATGTAACTTCACCGTTTTCTATTATTTTTTGTCAAATCCACTGTGCGTAATTTCTAAACAACTTCTAACTGAATCAGACAAGAGTGATTTAGAAATCAGACTGAACTGAAACAAACAAAAAGAAGAATGTTTTTCAAAAAATAGAACTACCAAATAATGAATAAACCTCCTGTGAGAAGTGAGTGGAAGTGTCTTAATTCAATTCTAATGCAACTGACGCATGCAAATACTATTTCACTGACACATCACATCCCAGTCTGGTCTCCTCTCAATATATTCCTAAATTTATACATCTTAACACTTTTAGCTCCTGGTATACACTCTTCTTCTGATGTTACATCTTACGTATAGTTCATGCAATGCGTAAACAACAAATCACTCAAACATCTCACAAATTAAGTCGTCGTCTTCTTCGTCATCGTCAGTAAACTCTGAAAATGCGGACTGGCACTAAAAACAAAACAAGAAAAACAGAAATAAATAAAAACAAACAGATCTCAAATTGACAGATCAGCTATCGCGCCAAATTGCAACGGACGAAGACGGCATCATCATCATCACCATCAACATTATGCATCATCGCCACATCCCAACACTCACTATGCCTAAATTGCCACACAAAAGTTCTGTTTTTTTTTTTGTTTGAGTGTAGGTATATGGTGAATCTATAAGAAGGTAGTTTCTACGGATGTTTTAAATCATTATAGAGGTATAGAGAGTATAATTTAAAAATACCTACATAGTTGCTTTTCTGCTTGGCATGAAGATGTCATCCTGAATTTGATAGAAGCTCCTTTCTTTTGGCCTTTTGTTAAAAAGACGCGCCAGATAAAATCTATAAATATAATTTTAGTAGCAACAAATCATCTTTTCCATCCATCTGTCCATTGCCTGTCTTCTGTCTGATATAACAAATTATGAGATGAATTCTAAAATCCCCCTTACCACCTCACATAATACCCACTTCCATCACTTATTGAATTCAACTGAAATAGTCTTGGGAATGAAAGATTCAACGATTGGCAGAGCATTGCTATAATGATAGTTTTTTTTGAAATTAATTTTTATTTCAAAATCTTTTGCTTTTACTAAAAAAAAATTGTTATAATCTTTTTTATGTAGAATTGAATAAACTTAAAAAAAATCATAGTTTTTTTAGAAATTTAAAAAATTCGGAAATTTATCAATTCCATCCATTCCAAAGTTCGCAGTGCGCACTTTTACTATCATCAAATTGCGCTTACGTCTATTCTTTTCAAAATTAAGGAAGTGCTGGTCAATCGCCAGCTTAAGGTCCACTGGTGATCTGAGGAACAAATGTTTAAGCTTTGGATAAAGTCTGGTTTCAGGTGTGATATTCACATAAACACAGATGTGCCCCAGGGTTCCGCTTTGTCTACTACTCTTTTCCTTATTTTCATCCTTTACATCTTTTGTCTAAAACTTCTGTCGACTTTTATTTAATGTTTTTCAAAAACAATTATTTTCTTACAAAAATGTTCGTTTAACAAAAAATAAATTATGAATGGCAACGCTGTGTTGCTGCTTTGGCGGGTCTATGAGGTAATACCTCTTTCCGCTGTTTTCATTCTTCTGATGACTCTCGGCCTTTATACACATCATGAAGATTCATATATGATGCGTTAGTGTGTATCGTGAAGAGATATGTTGAAGATGGAATGTCTACAAATCATTCAGCTGACTGCATAAATCACACTAGCATTTGACACTTTTGGGATTCCTTATTCGATATTGATAAAATATCACACCCGAAGGGCGGTGGTATGGAGATGTGTTGGCATAGGAGAGCGCGGAAAAAGGGTGACGATAGTGCGTTTATGGGTTAAACATGTTTCAAGCAAAATTTAATTAAACGGAGACAGATAGACGGATGATTAAAATTTACAACAAAAATAAAACTATGGATATTATAACTAAGAGATACTTTTAGCAGCGAGTATCTGGTATCTGTTATCTGTTATACTGAGATGGCCAAAGCAACAAATATTTTATATATTGTGTTTGGACAAATCTCTCATATACTCGCACGATCTCTCCCTCTCTCACTCTCTTTTACTATAATGTATGTTTCTGACACCTCCGTCCATGACCGAGGGGAGTATAGCTGTTGAAGTGGGGTGGCCTGGGTGTCGGAGGGAAGAGGGCATACTATAATATGAAGACGAAATGATGGGGATATTGTATCTTTGGGATATATGTCTGGTAAGTGTATTCGAATTGTAGATGGGTAATAAATCTATCAAAAGGTGATTTTAATGGGTTCACTGTTTTACGTCATGGTGTATAGAGAGCAAGGCAGTCAGTTTAAGTAGGAGCAGCAGCAGCAACAACAAGTAGTAGCAGAATTATATATTTTCCAAGAAGATGATTGAGGAGCGAAAGTTTATTTGAAGACTTCGAAATAAATTGGAGCGAATGCTGTGTAAATGTGGGGGCACATGAGGTGGTGGTGTTTTAATAATTATCATGATGATGGAATGATGTAGATATAGTTTATTTATTTATTTTTTATTTTATTTTTTTTGTTCAATAAATTAGTGATTGTGAGATTGAACAGAGAGATGATATGCATACTTGTGCATAAAATAGATATTGTATAGTTGTGTAGTTTGTGGTATAAGATGTATAATAAATCAGTTATGATTTATTATAAGAAATCTTAATGGGAACGTCTGGCGAGGAATCTGAATTTGTTGAATCTTGGATGAAATGCACTTCCTTGCTTTAAAGTGACAGCAAAGAAAAATAAAAAAATTACATTTTCCTTCCTAGCTCTGGTGTGATTGTTACTGAAAAAAAAATGGGCTGGGTGATAGTGCTGTAAGCGTCGTAAGCGTTTTGAGCATCTCGAGTACCTTAGGCGCACCTTGATCATCTCTCCCGTCTTCATGGTCTTGAGCACCTTACAAGTCTTGAGTGTCATCTCAAGGCAAGCAAGTGATGTGCTTTGAGGGTCCTAGATCTCCTGATCTTCCCGAGCATTTTTAGCTTCCCTTCATCTTGAGCGTCTTGAGTGCCCTCAGCGCCATCTTGGGTGCCTTGAAAGTATGGCTTAGGCTTCTTATCATCTTTTGTTTCTTAAGCTTGCCCTGAGTGTCTTGGACGTCTTTAAGTGTCTTAGAAGACTTGGTTGTTTACTGCGTCTTGGGCGTATGCAGCATCAGCACCTTGTGTTTCTTACCCGTCTCTGTTAACAAAAAGATGATAGGATGAAACTTAACAAACATCAAATAGCGGTGCGTTATGTATAATTTCGAAGGCGGAAGTTGATTTCTGCTTTGCTTGCAACGATGCATAAAAGGTTCCATGAACTGTTGCTTATTTTACCTTATCGCCAACGAAAGCTTTAAAATTGAAATCCCATTCCTTCGTTATTATTACGTTAAATACCACATAACCCAAATAAATGGATTTTTATTTAGGAGTATTTGAATTGAAGTCCATGTTTTTTGCTTTTTTCATTTTGACACAAAAGAAACTGGTTAAACAAAGAACTAGAACACATGTCTCTTAAATCTAAAAACTCAAGAATCAAATCGCACTCCATCACTGTCTTCTCAATGTCATCATCATCATCATCTTCTTCATCATTGTCATGATAATCAGTATATCATAGCATCACTGCAAGTTATATAATGTCACATCCCTGATGGATTTCATGCATGATAGTTCCTCTCAGTGGCAAATCATCAGCATCACCCATCGCAGAAGAAGAAGCAGAATCAAGAAGCAAAAAAACATCAGAAACAGCAGTATCTTTGCAAAAAAAAAACTAAAAAACTATATAAGAACAGTGATACACCAGTACATGATACGCGCATCATCATCACCATCATCCTCATCATTGTCGCCGTTGTGTATCGCATTATCATTCCTGGCCAGAGAAAACATATATACGGATGTCTCCAACTGCATCCCAGAGTTCCTTGGTCCTCATCTCTCGGCATATGTACTGTGGTATAGTGTCTTAACCAGCAAATGTGCCTCTCTCTTTGATGCTTCGGCTCCTCTCCTCTCGTCTTGGAAATGCTTATAGCGCAATGTGTCTATGCATGCATGAAGCATATCAACATCATCATCTTCTCATCTCAAGTCATATCATTTCATATCACTCAAGTATTTCAGGACATTAAAGCTTCCCGCATATTCGTCGTTATATTGTCGTAGTCGTCGTCGTTGTCATCATCGTCCTCCTATATTATAGTGTCGTCGACTCGCCGTCATCGTAGTCGTCGTTATATGAATCTTGAAGAAGAAGAGACCAAGTCTAAACGATGACGAGACTAAGAAGTGAACTGATGGCAGTGTGATTGGGTTTGAGGATGTTATGCATGTGGTGTATATCATAACCCAGAAATCAACATCGTTGAAGGATAGTGATGATGATGATGATGATGATACTGCTTCTGCTGTTATTCATACGGTATGGCTGAGAATGACGATGACGAGAAATAGGACGAGATCGGTGCTGACGTTGATACAACTTCTCAGCTCTTTTCATATAAATATATGTACATACATATGTGTGCACAAAATACAAACATTAGAATTATCTGCCTTATATTTTTGGGTGGTGATGATGAGGATTATAACGAACCAAACGAGTGGGTGTTGTGTCTTCTAAACAACAACAACTGATAGTATCTGATTATACAAAAGTCCTTGTGCTCAGCAAAATAGATGAAATAAATGTATGCAGTCGAAATAAACATCATCTTTTTGCTATTAAGAAAGTTTGTCGTTGTAAATTTTTGAAGAAGAACATATAATGTCAACAGATACATATAAATAAACACTCAAAAAATAATTCAAACCAATTTAATAAATTTTGATAAACGGAGAAACTTGAATTAGCAAGGCCAGACGATTTGTGCTGGCGTAGTGCAGTGTTCACTGCATCCGTGTGCTGCTTAGTCCATGTCTAGTTCGCTGGCTCCACTTAGTCTCGGTTTGAATCCTGATATCGACAAAAGTTTTTTTTAACTAATATCTAAGATCCATGTCTAGTTCGCTGGCTCCACTTAGTCTCGGTTCGAATCCTGGTATCAGCAAAAAGTTTTTTCAATTAATATCTATAGAATAAAGTTTAAGGTGCATGTTTAGTTCGCTGGCTCCACTTAGTCTCGGTTTGAATCCTGGTATCGGCAAAAAGTTTTTTAATTAATATCTAAGATCCATGTCTAGTTCGCTGGCTCCACTAAGTCTCGGTTCGAATCCTGGTATCAGCAAAAATTTTTTTCAATTAATATCTATAGAATAAAGTTTAAGGTGCATGTTTAGTTCGCTGGCTCCACTTAGTCTCGGTTTGAATCCTGGTATCGGCAAAAAGTTTTTTAATTAATATCTATTCAATAAAGCCTAAGGTCCATGTCTAGTTCGCTGGCTCCGCTTAGTCTCGGTTCGAATCCTGATATATGTAGACAAAAAGTTTTTTTTAACTAATATCTAAGATCCATGTGTAGTTCGCTGGCTCCGATTAGTCTCAGTTCGAGTCCTGGTAACGGCAAAAAGTTTTTCAATTGATATCTGTAGACTAAAGGCCAAGGTCCACGTGTAATTCGCTGGCTCCGCTTAGTCTCGGTTCGAATCCTGGTATCGGCAAAAAGTTTTTCAAATAATATCTATACAATAAAGCCTAAGGTCCATGTGTAGTTAACTGGCTCCACTTAGTCTTGGTTCGAACCCTTGTATCGGCAAAAAGGTTTTCAATTAATATCTATAGAATAAAGCCTAAGGTCCATGTGTAGTTCGCTGGCTCCGCTTAGTCTCGGTTCGAATCCTGATACCGGAAAAAAAATTTTTAATGAATTTTAATTTTAATAGAAGTCTGACATTTGTGGTAGCAGTTGTTAATGTAAAAATCAAACTTTCAATATTCATTGAGTGCGATGGTTAAAAAAATTTAAAAATGTCCAAAATTATCATTTAAATAATTTTGAAATAACATTTTTCAGGAATAAACAAATTGAAATTTCCACAATTCCTTATTTATGTTTTATTTTTCTCTACACAAAATTCTAGTGCTTCAATTTTTCAAGTCCAAATTTAAATTTCCTACAAACACAAATATAATTGTGGCATTCAAATTATATTGGACACACATGGCAAATATTACACAATCACTAACAAGCTATTCTATTACATGGTTGAAAATCGCGACCGATAATCTCAAGACCCATGTCACCTTTTTCAAGTAGCTATAATTTGGCTATGGGGCTTTGGCTTTTCCTTCTATGCCTCCAATAGAGCAACAAATCATAGCCGTCTGTTGCTCCAAAGTAAAGTACAGGTATCTCTAGATATCTGTGCCTCATTTAATGAGAATAAATTGAGACACCTACCTATTGTTCCCAATAAACACCATTTTTCTTGGCATTGCAACCTGATGCAGCAGCAGCAGCAGCAGCCCAACAGCAGCAAAATCACGACTCGCCTTGAATGCAAATATAATTATATATATTTAAATCCGTATTATATAGGATGTGATGTGCCCTTGCGCTTGTGCAACATTGCCATAATGTTGAATGCGCACTTATTGATCCAGCAGCAACAGCGAGCAGTGGTATGCCTCGGACCCGCACATAGACGGCTTCCTAAGAAGCAGCACACACACACCTCGTGCAGCCCACAATTTCTATGCAAATATTTCGGTTTCGATTCCAATCCCGATCCCCCGCTCAACATGGCCCGTCCAACGTCATCGTGGGGTCCTGATGGGATTCCTATAGTTGTTCCGCATGTAATGCGTTTAGCACACGTCAGTTTCTGCGCGCTGTGAAAAATCACCGCTTGCATGCAAACATTGCAGCTGCGCGGTTTGGCTTGGATTGGCTGTGGTGCAGCTAACTTCTGGCAGTTCGCTGACAGAACAGCACAGTGCATGATGATGCAAATGCTTTGCTATGATCACATTGTGCCTCCTCGTTAGCTGGAAGCCTTTGCGCGATATCGGATGGAATCGCGCACACACAGCAAGTGGTCGTTTGCTGATCGTACAGTTGGAGTTGCTGCTGCGAAAACAGTCACAATCATATAGTTGGTTCCAGGTCCAGGATAGGCAATTTTCCAATAACTCAGAGTGCGGATGCCTAGACGGAGGGTAAGTAGGTACCTTACTTGAGAGTGCAGGTTTTAAAAAGCTGCCGCCAGCCACCACGGCCACAGCCGTCACCACCTAATGGAAGCGGTAGCTATGGCACTGTCGCCAAAGTGCGTGTTGCGTGCTGGGTGCATTGCATCTACATCGAACTATGTTTGCGCTATATATATAAAGGTGCTCTATGGAAAGTGCGTGTAGGAGGTCGGTGCACAGCGCAGAAACGTGGAGCCAGTTTGTGTGCTTGTTAAAGTGTTGCACCGCTGTCATTGTTTGCCCAGTTAATGTAGATGAATGGGTCAATCAGTGTTTCAAGATGTTACCAGGGATAATAAGCAAGTCAGTGTTTGCTGGGAGAAGCTTTGTCGTGAGAAATTTAATGACTGCTTTGGTTTAGCTCATGGAATTCCTTGGAAAACTTGAAAATACCTGACAATTATATTTTACAATGATTGGAATTTTATGGTTAAAATTTTGTGAGTAAATTTTACTATCACTGTGGTATTATGTGTCTTAGGCTTTAAATTGAAGGATACCTTGACAATTTGTAAACACTAAGTTCTATGTACATATGGATATTCCAAGGGACCAATGTCATATTGTCCATGAACCATGATCTTTTAATGGTTTTAATTATTGGAGTGAATCTTACTCCCACTCTGATTTTCTGTATAAAATCTATTATTTTGAGGAATTTATCCACAAATTTGTTAGTGATTTTAACTCTCTCTCTCTCTCTCTCTCTCTCACTCTCTCTCTCTCTCTGATTTTTTTGCGCCTAAGGCTTAAAAATGAAGGAATACCCTACACATTTGAAAATACTTGTTTCTACTACATTCGAAATTTAATGCCCACAATTTTGTTAGTGAATTTTACTCCCATTCTGATTTTTTGTGCAAGACTTTAATTTTAAGGAATTTCTCGAAAATTCGGAAATACAAATTTGATAGTGAATTTTACTCTCACTCTGGTCTTCTGTGACCTAGGTTTTAAATGGAAGGGCTACCTTGAAAATTCTTGGATTTAAAAGTAATTTCTGTTAGTAAACTCTACTCTCACCCCTATCATATCTGCCTTAGGCTTAATTCTGAAGGATTTTTTTTTAATTTAATTTTTTCCTGCGGTCTCTAATTTAAAAAAATCACGTCGATAGCAATAATTCCATTTTCCAACTATTACTCATAAAATCTATTCAAATACAAAATCGTATCAGTTCATTGAAGCAAAGAATTTACTCCATTTGTCACAACTCATAAGTAATCAACTATGATTTGGAAAACTTTAGTCCATTACGACACTCACTTGTCCCATTAATAGACAAACACTTCCTCATTTGATTTTAGGGTTTATTTTTATGTAGGCAAACTTACTTACTACACTCTACTCAGCCAAGCCAACATCAACTTCTGTGATGGTGAACTTCTGTTGACATTAATCGTGTCCAAAATGTTGACAAATCTCTCTAACAGCAGTTCCATCTCTTTTTCTCTCTATCTGTTTTTAGTTTAGGTGCTTTAAGTATAGAAGTGGGATGTGTGTCGTGTCAACTCTTTGCAGAAGAAGCTCTATCTCATTTCATCCGTCAACCAATCCAATAGTTTAGTTCAGATGTCCAACAGACACAATATTCATATTCTGATGTAGCTATCTATATGTACAGTGTACATGATGGTTATTCATCTTGCCACAAACGAGACACGGTCCTAAATATAGTTTTATACATCCTTTATAGATATAGCTCTCTCACTCTCTCTGTCCATCGTTCAGAGTCGCTCGTTGGTGTCAACTTAAACTTAAAGTTCACTTTTTGACAAAAATCCTAAAATTGTTGTCATCATGATGTTCCAATGCAACAAGGGGGATTCAATGTGATTTAGACAAAAGGTTATACACTGTGAAAAAAGTTAGCTACACATTATTTCGGTATAAGTTCAACAAAAAAATTAAATTAAATGAATTTTAAGGGATTGAATTAAAATTTTTTTGAAAAAAGTTAACCGGCAAAATTAAGTCGTGCGTCGCGACGCGTCGTTGTCTTGCACGAACAAAAAAAAATGAAGAGAAAAAATAGTGCGTATACGCCCAAGCGTGCCATATTGTCATTCTGTCATAATTTTGTGAATCCACCTACATTTTTCTCTTTAAAGTTCGTTTCTGACACATAATTGATAAAATCACCCTTAACTATTTAAACGTGTTTCCACACCTCTACATCTACATGCCAAAGAAGTATGCATCATTTTAAGTGGATTTGCTCATAACAAAACTCTTTTTATTCTTGCCGTCAACCAGGACAATTTCCCAACACCTATCACTCCATTACCAGGTTTTAGTACCTGTGATCTAACGACACTGAGAGGCAATCTAGCAACTACTACCGCAATTTTATGGCGTAAAATTAAAGGAAATCAAGTTCTATATTCTATGGATGCGAAGCGACACGACGACGATTTACAAGCAAACTTCATAGTCAATGAGTAAGTTTTCGCGCCCCAGTCGTTTTCAATACAAATGATATGCACAGTGGGACAATGTATATGGTTTATCTACAAAAAAAAATTATTCAAAATAGGCTCCGGGATATTAGTATCGCATTTTCAGGTTCAGTCCATATTTACTCTGATAAAGGTCGGCTGGTTGAAAAAGTTGACAATTTTTCATCAAGCGCTAAAGTTTTTCAAGGACAATAAACTAAGCACATCATGTTTGGGATATTCGCAAAAAAGTGCACCATCTCTTAGGTCAGGAACAGATCAGGAGGGGTCACCTTTTTGGCATCCGCGTTTTTGGGATGTTCTGAAAAGTTGCTCAATCTTTACAAAGTCAGAAATTGTTCAGCCTTAGATTTTTCTCAATACATTTTCAAAGGGTTTTCAACCTATGACTGAACTTTTCTATATTTTTTGAACATTCCAAAAATGTGTTAAAAATCGTTAAAATCCGGAAAAAACTTTAAAAAATTCCAATTTCTGAAACTAGCTTTTACTGGTATAGGAGATGGTACGAGGGCAGTCCCAGAAGTACCTGGCCTAACAAAGAAAACGCCAAAATTTTTGGAAAATTAAGTTTTATTTCTGTACATAGTCTAATTTTAGCTCAATACACTTTTCCCACCGGTGTGCAAGAGCTTTGATACCATCTGCCAAATGCAAGTTAAGTCGCGTAATGTCATGAAATTTAAAACTTAAGCTTTCTAAAGGACATTTTTTGAAATACAGTAATTTTTTTTCAAAAAAAAATACTGTATATTAGTCAGGCGAGGTACTTCTGGGACTGCCCTCGTAAGACTTTAAAAATCGCTGATGACTTTGAAAAACTTTTCTATGGCTGAAAAATTTTCAAAACTATCTGACCTTTGTTGACCTATACCTGATCAAGAGAATTTATAATTTTATTGCAAATATCCCAAAAATGAGAACCACTATTTTTGTGGTTAAAAAAAAGCCTATTATTAAGGCTCTCATGTTCCACTGTACTTTTCGAGGATGAGAATGCCTGTTGCTCCCACAGAGACTTTGCTCCAACAATATACCCAGCCAGACACATACACACTAAAACACTCCTTCCAGTTAGATATTTGGCCAAAAAGCACTTCCCTGGTAGATAGCTAGGATACCAACTATAGTTGTTGTTGTTGCTGTTATACAGTGTAGGTACATATAGTCTATAATGCCATTAAAGTGCTGCTGTTAGTTAGGTATATGACCGTAGGCCTTTTTTATAGTTGAAGTCTCAAAATTAAATTATCGAAGATAATTGAGCGATCAATAATCTGGGCGCGGACTATCTATACTAGGCTTTAACACTATGCTTGAATGTCTTTTCGTTTTGCTCGTTGCTGTTCACGAATGTTGTTCTTCAATAACACACAAAAAAAAAAAAAAAAAAAAAAATACGGAGATTGTTTCAACGATTTAACTTGCGGAGAAAAAGAGAGTCTCCTATAACTACAACAGAGTCCTGTGTTGTATTGCACTATGGCATTTGTTGCTTGTTATTGATGTTGTAAATTGATTTGATAGAGTGGCATGTTTGCACAATTAATTGCACAATCTCGCTCTCTCTCCCTCTGTCTTTCTGTATGGTGATGGTTGGGGGGTAATGTTGCATATGAAAATGCATCATATTTCTTAGTTGCTGGCTGATGTTGCTTTTATACTGGGGAGTGGTATAGCATGGGAATGAATGGATGTTGCATTCCTACCTAATATATTTTCCTAACATCGAGGAATATAATAAAGTTTGATATTAAAATTTTTTGATAACTTTTGTGTACGAAAAAGTAGAACTGTTTTTCGAGATTTGTACCCCCTAAATATGGAGTACTAATTGGTGCAATAATTTTTCTTTTCCCATGGATCTAAGACACAAATATTTTTTTAATTTTCTTAAAACTCCATTATTAAACAAAATTTATCTCAAAATCGAAAAAAAAAATCATATCCAAAATTTGGAAGGGTTTTTCACCCAATCTGCACAAAGTAACTCATAGTTTCAAGTCTTAGATAATCTTCTTCTCTTATAAGTCTTCTTTTTTTGTCTTCTGAGCTTATAGCAGTAGATATGTATATTCCTATCCTAAACCATCACTCTAACTATGAGACTGAAAGAAGTAAAGACAAAAGAAAAAGTAACATTAACATTAACAAGCAACAACAAAAAAAAAAATAAAACTTATAAATCCTCTCAAATGCAATACATCAAAGTCCATCTATCCTTGCGAAATTGACCGACTGGGAATTTCATGATGAACATACCCAAGTGAAAACTGAACCCCTTTCACAAATGTCCAGAATGAAAGAAGAAAAAAAAAAAAAAAAACTGAACTCTAGGACACGAGAGCAAAAAACAAAAAAAGGACGAACTCGAAAATCAAATGCAGTCCTTGGACAAAGGCTACAAAAAAAAAACATACAGAAGGAAGAGAAAATAAAACAAGACTCCAAGTGAACGAGTTGACAGCTGACGTAACTTGTCATAGTCAAGAAGAATCCTTACGGTTACCTAAGGGACCACCCTACCCATCCCATCCTACCCACCTACCAGCGAAAGCGACTGACCGGACCGTGTCACCATCACCTTCATCTCGATATTTTCTATTTTCATATATAAATAATATACTTATGTATGTATTATATTTGCGCTCCTTCAGATCCTTCAATCAACCAGAAGGGCAAAAAAGAAAAATTCATTTCTTCTGTGATGTGACCGGAAAAGGATATGTTATAGTATTTACCTATGTATGTATGTGTGTTGAATGTGAATGCTATGTCCACTATTTTATAATACTAAGATGGGTGTGAGTTGCACTCAGGAGTATGATTACCGATTGACAATAGAAAAAAAAGGACACAAATGTATGTCGGTATATCTACTTGTTCATCAATGTATATAGTTTTTACTGGTGAATGTATAAGAAAAATCAATCCTTTAACTCAAAAAATATAATTTTGAAGGAAGAGAAACACTCTTTTCATCTGATGGTCTCATTCATGGAAGGATTTGATTAGATAACGGCCTTTGAGCTGAAAAAATTTAAGGCATAATCTTGCCTTTGGGAACGAAGTCAAGAGTTCACAAATCTCGAATTCTAAAACTCCGAGTTTCATAATCTCTTATGCCAAAATCCTGAATCCCTTATAACAACGAATTTGGAATTTAGAAAAAATGTTTGTATATATGTTGATTTCGGATATTCGAAGATACTTTTTAAAAAATTAGTTTAATAATTGCTTTCTGTTTTGCTATTTCGTCCTTGATTTATTTAATATTTTTGAAAATTGTTTAAATTTTTTTAATCTATAGAAAAATAGAAAGTTTTTTTTAATTTTTTTCAAACCAGTGAGCCAAGTCAAGGCAATTAAGATGTCAAGGCGATTCAAGACGTCAAGGCAAGTCAATTCAAGGCAAGTCAAGACGTCAAGGCAAGTCAAGACGGCAAGGCTCAAGTCAAGGCAAGTGAAGTTAATTCAAGGCAAATCAAGACGTCAAGGCGATTCAAGACGTCAAGGCAAGTCAAGTCAATTCAAGGCACGTCAAGACGTCAAGCCAAGTCAAGACGGCAAGGCTCAAGTCAAGGCAAGTGAAGTTAATTCAAGGCAAATCAAGACGTCAAGGCAAGTCAAGTCAATTCAAGGCACGTCAAGACGTCAAGGCAAGTCAAGACGGCAAGGCTCAAGTCAAGGCAAGTCAAGTTAATTCAAGGCAATTGAGACGTCAAGGCGATTCAAGACGTCAAGGGAAGTCAAGTCTGCAAGTCAAGACGTCAAGGCGTTGCCGAAATAAAAAATGCTAAAAAAGAAGCTATTCTGACCAGCGGAATATTTTTTTGCAAACAATGGCCGAAATTTGACTTTGACTTTACAATTTCCTAAACGACCGAAGTGAACAAAAAACAGACAAATATAACTACCTACGTCCCCAACTATCGACGAAACTGAGTAACGAAACGAAATGTTGCGAGTGCTACACGAAGAAATAAGAAGAACACGATATCAACACACGGCGGGCGTTTTTCGAAAAAAATTCAAAAGAAACTAAATTCGCCTTTAGGCCTATCGGTAAAACCTTATTTTTTCTTCAAAATATTATTGAAAACTTTCAGTCGAATATTTTTTTTAGCAAACTATGGCGGGCCTGCCGGGTAAGTAAGGACTTTACTGCGACTGATTAATAATTTATTATGAGTTGAATGGCCTGACCTCCATGAAGGGAAAAAGCTCAAACATTTGAAAACAGTGAGTTCATTTTGTTATGCCACTGTACCAATCTGTTATGGCGAATTGGGGATAAAAAAGGTGATAAAAGAAACTGCAAAGCAATGTAAAAACTGCCAAGTGCCAAATTCCAATGTAAAATTTCAAGCGATGCGCCAGGCGATCATGATAAACAGTAGCTTATCTTTTTTTTGGCTTTAACAACAAATTTCACAAAACAAACAAAAATTAACGCAATCTTGTTTCTTTTTCTCTTTTGCTTGAGAAATTAATCTACATGCAAAGGAAGAAGCTAGAAAAAAAAGTAGGAAACGAATTTTTTTTCTCGATTTTAGCCTAACTAAGAACTCGAACATTACAATACAAATACAATAATTATAGTTTCATTCAGAACGGATCTAGGGGACCAAAAGGTTTACATTTCATTATTATTTCAATAACTTGACTATTAGGTTTTATTATAATTTTACATCAAACAACTTTTTAGTACAATAATCACTTTTCTGGGTAGATATAGAAATACACATATAGTATATTGGAGCAATCAATTATGTAAATATCTTTCTTTACAAATTTTTGTAAGAAAAAACTAAAACTAAAAGCGAAAGATAATCTGTAAACTTTTCTACAACTTTATATTTTTCAATTTTTTCTTGTAAGGCAATTAAAATTCAAATTCAAAAATTCATCACGAATAGGAGATCTTTAAAAAAATTTTCACAGAATTGTATTTTTGGTAAGTGAATCAGGAAATAGTTTGAAAGTTTATTTATTTTTTTAAATATGTTTATTTGTATGCTTTATTTCTAATTTATGTTTTTGTTAATTCTAGGGTATTTTAACATAGTACGTACACACCTACGTATGACCCAGCCATGTATTTTTTATTTTAAAAACTAAAAATTGATTCTGCAAATACAATGTTGTTTTTTTTCTCAAATTTTATTGTTCTGTCGTTCATTTTTCTTCAATCCAGCCTTGAACTTTCTGGCAACTTCTGTTTCCCGTCAACACAATGATTGAAAATATATTTTCCATCTTTTTTTGTTTAAAAAAAAAAAAAAATAGGTAGGTATGTCCTCTTTCTCTCAGCGCACATCTATATGTATAAAAGAATCATAATACATCACACTATTGATATAAAATTGAAAAGGAAGAAGAAGAAAAAAAAATTATGAAAAATTGAAGGATCACCGAGAGGATTGAGCTTGTGATTTGATTGAAGGATGAAATTAGCTGTTTGACAGTTTCGATTGAACGGAAGGAAAGATGATAGATATTGAATGGGCGGCCGGTGAGGGTGGTAAATACGTCCCCTCTATCAGGAATTCAAAGACAGAAAGAGTGAGAGGTAAAGAAATTGAAAGGACAAACGACGGACAACTCTTCCGTCCAATATTTTTGTGTCACCGTCATCGTCGTCGTCGTCCCATCTGGTGTGGTCATCATTAAAGAAAGTTGCATTCAATTCACGAACGATATACATATAAACGAGTAGTTGGGACGATAGGAAAAATAATTGTCACCCGGGCAATTGCTGCTACTACGAAGTCATTACGGCAAGTCCTGTGCTTTATAGTCGATAGGTGTGTATAAACGACAAAGTTTTGTTGTTGAACTTAGAGATATAAAAAGAAGAGAAAACAGGGTGGCATTTTTAAGATATACATACGTTACGTACTTATATAAATTAAGGATAAAAAGGGCGTACTGGCCTGGCCTAGCCTGGCTTGGCTCTATGTCAATTGATGCGAAGTTGGAAAGAACACCACCACGACAATGTGAAGACTTTGACGATGATGACGAGAACAATAACGAAGGGCAACAAAGCTATAGATGTTATGTACACACACCATACACCATACAGAAAAGGATACGAACTTATATTTTACAATGAGCCCGAAAGGACTAAAAAAGCCACATACAACCAACAAAAAAAAATAAAATAAAATAAAATCGATAAGAAAATTTAATTAAGTCTCAACCCGGACATCATTGTTGATGTCTACTGTGACAACAATGGCCATCGAGAATGGATGCGATGAACTTCCTCCATACCTCGACGACGTGAAGGAAGAACCAACAACAACGTTGACAAAAAAGATGGACAGATGACGAAGAATTAAATGGATCTCCTCAACGAGAACAAAGACAATCCATCAGGACTCACAGAGGACTTCATGTTGAGTATTTATTTCGAATGAAGAAGAGACTTGGTCTGGGCTTGCTAGTTTTTTTTTTTTATTTTTTATTTTATATCCTCATTATCCTTTATTTTAAAATATTCGACTACGTTTTCTTACTTGATCCCGGGAGATGATATTGAGTTAGCGAAAGGTCATACATATACATATATCTCTATAACCACAACTTTTGGTCATCAATGTTGTACCTAGCATGGCTAAAAATATATAGGTACTTAGATCTGATGGTGAGAGTTTCTGCAGGAGGATTTTTTTTTTCATCCTTCTCATAAAAACTCAAAATCTGCTGACGAAGGATCAAATGAGAATTATATTTCTAGACAGACCACATTCACTACATCCATATACCATACCAAGTTAAGACCAACAACTCTCTCTCTCACTTACTTTCAGGTTTTGGTTTTTGCGAATAATTGATGAGTCCTTTGGTGATTCTAGATATTGTTGTTGTTGTTGCTAGGATATAAAAAAAGGATAATAGACTAGGTGGTGAAAAGGTGATGGTCTTTAGGGGGTAAACAAAGTACACAGACATAAAAGCAAAAAAAATAAACCATCAGACATTAAGAATGACCACTTGGATATTGGATACTTCTTATAGAAGGAAAAAGCTGGTACTGGTTCTATATACTCGAATACAGGAAGGGACTAATGATTTGACAGGAAATCCTTGTGACACGGAAGAAAAAAAAAACATACAAATAGAGGCAGGGGAGAAGTGTAAGAGAGAGAGAGAGAGAGATTGAATAAAAGCAAACGTGGTGTGGATCAAAATCATCGAGATGAACTATTTCTACCAAGTAGATTTGGTTTTGATTTGATTGACAAGAAATGGACGATGAAAAAGAGGATTTATAAAAGGACATGTAACATTTTTGTGCAGATAAGCTTGATGATGCGACAAAAAGTAAACGAGAGCAAATAGATAAATATATGCTATGGTATGGAATTAATTTGGAAAATAAGGATATTATTAAATTTTGAGGGAGACGCAATGATGCTTTGAGGATTGTTAGTTATTTTACCTAGAATTTACCTCGTGTGTACTAAAGTTATTTATTTTAATATTTTGATCAGAGACAATATATGAATGCCATTTAAGTCAAAGAATCTCAGAATATTTTTTTATAATAGCTGCAAATTTTGGAATCGATACAGAGAAAAAAAAACTATTACAAAGCAATGAGCTACTTTAATATGAAATCGTATTATTTTAAGAAGAGTACCGCTTAAAATTCAGTCGCTACAAATGATAATGCAAAATTTAGGTACGGACTCTGTGTTTCTGAATCGAAGGCTCCCTGGCTAAATTCCTAGAAAGAAAGGATTGGATATTGAAAAAATTAAAAAAAAAAACTAGAAAAAAATATTTGGGAAAAACGTTTTTTTTATCGTTTTTGATATAAAATACGAGTTCAAATTATACCACCTGACAAATTTCTTATGCGGGTAGATGCGAGTTTTATTCATCGTGTAAGCAAATAATACGGACAAAAAATTTATTTGTATTTAAAAATCGGTTTTTGAAAACGAGTTTTAATAAACAAGCTTTGTATAGATAAAATTAAATTTAATAACGTAGTAAAAATATACAGAATAACAATACAAATCACCAAAATTATTGGAAATATCGTTTTATTTATCGTTTTCAAGTTTTATCATATACATATCTATTTAATTTTAAGGAAAATTAAATAAGAAAAAATTGCAACAAATAAACAAAACCAAAACGATTTTATTTAAATTTGGAAAAAAACGTTTTTTTTATCGTTTTCGATACAAAATCAATTCAACGACTTAGAGATGATACCAGTTGACCAATTCCTTAGTCTTTACTTTGATAGTGGTTACTTAAATTCTGAATTTAAGTATAAATAGATCAGTGTTTAAAAAAAAAAACAATTTTCTGGGATCACCATTGAAAACAAAAACATCAAAATTTGAACAACATTTTTTATTGCGACTTTGTTTTTAAATCTAGAATTCTTCTATATATCATTGTCACACATCACCAGATTCATTTTTCTATAATAATTCTTTACGTTGTGTTACGATCAATCTAATAAGTTGACAAATCTTTGTACATCTTCCAACAAACTCATCTAACGCTTGAGCAAGACTATTGCCAAAGCGTATACAAAAAAACAGAGCCCCCAGAAGGCTACACAGACAACAACCATTGCTCCATCAGTCAGACAACTCAGTCATCTGTCAACTGTCAGTGAACTGTCATATTATATGAAAGAGAAAGATCCAACTAGCTGTATATCCACATTTTCTAACCCAAAAAGAAAGAAGGGCTAAAACAGAGGACGACTTGCCTTTGCCAGTGGGACATCATTCATTCACATTCACACGCCGGCCGCGGCGGTGGCAAGGATAGGAACGGAGAACGGACTCACATCATCGCTCGTAATTTTGCAGTCAGATTCTATTTCGGACTTGGGCGGGTGATGAATGTCTTTCGGCGTTCATACTGGTCGGTGGCGGCGTGTCTATTTTTGGTCGGTGCACAGCACCATGATGCGTGTTCTATGGGCCTTCCACTTAATGAAGACTACTCCTCTCTCGAATATGGTAACGGTGCGACGACGAGCTAGCCCTTGAGTGTATTTCGTTCCTGAATTCTAGAGCTGATGCACTGTTGTTGGTATAGTATAGTCTCACCATCAAACCTCATGAAGAAAATTGAATGACGAACTGCTGACAGGTGGCGACATCTAATTGGTCGTATGTGCGGTTTGGTTATGCCCAACGATCATGACAACCACAAAAAGACGACACAACAAAAACAAAGAAAAAAAAAACTTACTCTTGTTGGGGACATTGGACGGACGTATATTCAGAACGACAGCACATCGCTTCTTGACATATTTTGACGAAGAAGAAGAGACCAAAACAGCTCATAATAATCATCATAATTTTGACTGTCGCTTATTAAAGAAGATCATTTCTGACGACATTGCTTAGCAGAGCAGTGCGCGCGGAGCAGTTGCCAAAAAGTGCGGAAAATATACTGCTGCTGCTGGTGCTGGTGCTGTATAGCTGATGTGATGTCAAACATGTTGAACACGTCAAGCACTTGTTTTAATGATTTGTTGGAATGTGACAACTTTATGTTAACGAAAGTTTTAATTTTTTTTTTTATTTTAAAATAAATTTTTATTTTGCTGTTATGGTGATTTTGAGGATTAGAAATATAAACCGTAAACTAAAAATTAAATTCATGCAGCTTAATGGATTTGAGGTCACTTCATCGACATCAAATAAATAAATATTTGAGCCCTTTCAAAATTGTATCATGAGCGACATTTTCAAGACTCGTTTTAATTCTAAGCATCGTTTTTTTTATATAGGTAGTAAATAAAGTATTCATCCTCAGGTTTTTGCTTTCTCACCTATATACGTTGCAGAGTTGTAAAGAATTGCAATCCTTCAAATGTTGCAATCATTAGTCAAAAGATTGCATTCATTCATTCTTTTTTTAAATCTGCGAATACAATCGCCATTTTTTTACCTTGGAAAGATTACAATCAACTGATTGCAATCTTTTGGGACTTTGGAATTTTTGCAATCTTTTGCATTTCTTTTGAATGAATTCAATGAATGGAAACAATTCAAAGAATGCAAAAAAGAATAAAAAGAATGCATCATCATCATCATTGGCTCGACAACCGGGGTCCGGTCCTGGCCTCCTTCAACAAAACTCTCCACCTATCCCGGTCTCGAGCCGACGACGCCATCCAATTGCGCACCCCAAGGCTTCGGGCGTCCTGGTCTACGCCATCTCTCCAGCGCAAGCATGGTCTACCACGCTGCCGTCTACCATAGAATGTACCACAAAGGACTTTCCGAGCTGGTTCCTCTTCACTCACGCGAGCTAGGTGCCCTGCCCACCGGAGTCTACCGAGCTTAATTTTTGTCACTATCTCTGCTTCAAGGTAGATTGCGTACAATTCATGATTGTACCGTATCCGGAATCGTCCTTCCTCACATATGGGGCCAACAATTCTCCTTAAGACTATTCTCTCGAACGCTGCTAAGAGGTCGGAGTGTCTTTTGCTAAGCACCCAAGTCTCGGATCCATACGTGAGTACTGGCAGGACCATGGTCCTGTACAGCAGCAGTTTTGAAGTTATGGTGAGATTTCTGGATTTGAAGAGCTTTGACAGACTACTGTAGGCTCTGTTGGAATTGAACTTAAATTCTATATTATTATCGGCTGCTTCTATTGACCCAAGGTATTTAAAGGATTGCACCACTTCAAATTCGTGCTCCGCTACCTTGATTGTTTGACCAACTGTTCTTCTCGCATTTGACGCCACCATGTACTTTGTTCTACCTTCACTAATGTGCAGCCCCAGATTTTGTGCCGCCTGTTCGGTCCTCCCGATGATGTCAATATCGTCTGCGTAAGCCAGTATCTGGCTGGACCTGTTGACGATGGCCCCCCTTGTTGCCGTGCCAGAGTCACGAATTGCTTTCTCCAAAGCCAGGTTGAAGAGGAGTCAGGCCACACCATCCCCTTGTCGGATTCCATTAAAAATGTTGATTGGTCTGGATAGCAATCCGGCTATTTTTACTTGGCTTGTTACGTTGGTCATGGTTAAAAAGAATGCATGAACTATTAAAAGATTAATTTCATAGTTTGAAGTAGAAGTCTCGAAAAAAAATGATTATAAACCTAAAGATGAATTCAATTAAAGACTGTTACGAATGCATTCGCAAAGATTGCAATCTTTTGCCGCCCTGTCTCCCTTGTTTGATTTTATTTTCAAAAATTAAAACGTCCTTAAATCCAACCTATACAGATTTAGTGCAGAATTTTTTTTCCTTTATTTCAAATCTAAAATCGATTCACTTGTCCATCATGTGTCTCATTCAATCGAATTTAAAAAAAAAAAAACCAGAACATAATGAAGTCAGAGAATCAGAAAGGAAAAAAAATCCTGAAGCACAAACAGCTATATAAAAGGACACAACCAAAATCACCATGCACAACTTAGATATCCAATCTCAAATCCAAGAGACCACACAAAAAAAACGACCTTAAAATCTTCTTTCGTTCCTCGGAAGAACTGAGGCAACAAAAGTTGATTTTTTTTCTTGAACGCGAGATGAAACAGGATAAAATTGTAAAACAAAAGTGGAGACAAATTTAAAGTTTCCCGGCGAGTCTATCCGAAGGTGGGTGAACGGGTGTATAGATCAAGCTTATATAGAGTCCTGTGGGTATGCAGGACCTTTTTTTCATCCAACGCCGCTGCCGCTGCCGCCGCCGCACCTACTTCTCTGTAACCCACTCTTGTGGCAGTCATCTCAAGCCCATCACTCGACGTCATCTCTATTCGAGAAAGTTCAGTCTGCGTCGTCGTTTGAGTAAATGGCGGGTGGTATAGCGGGTGACGGGCTTCTCCGTCGTCGTTGTCGTTCGTTTCGTCTGGCGCAACATTTTCTGCAACTCATTTACTGCTATCTGTCCATCATTCTGTCTGTCAATTTGTCTTCCAATAGAGAGTATCTGTCCATCACTTGTTTCTGCTGTTCCTGATGCAAGCAGCAGCAGCAGCAGCAGCCTCCCCTGAAATTTGAAGAACAAGAAAACGACGACGACGACGATGGAAGGGCGATATCGAAGACCGACCAAGGAAGAAAGAGAGAGAGAGAGATTGCAAGAGAGCCATAAGGCCCACTTTTTGGTTAAGGAATACGAGTGTGAGTTTAGAATGGCATCATAGGATGGAAAGTTAAACTGCATACGAAGCTTCCAATTCGTCGTCCTGTATGACAAGTTGGAGTAAAGTAGTTAACACGTCTTGTCCTTGTTCGGGGATATTTGAGTATAGTTTTTCTCTTTGTTCTGAATTTGTTTTTTTTTTTTTTTAAATTTTTTTTTCAAGTTAAGAATTGTTCACTAAGGAGCTGTTTGAAGGATACAACTTTTTTAATGACAAGGAAGAAGAAGAACTTTTGACGAGAACAAAAGAGGTGAACTGAACACAATTCAAATGACACAAAAGAACGAAGGCAATTAGAAGGAGGGCATCATCATTATCATCTTCATCATTATCATGATCGGGAGGAATGAGCTCTATATGGGATGATGATGATGAAAGGATATTAGAGTTGGGTGTGGTATAGAGTTAAAAAAGTCAAATAGCTTTATAGGTATTCCTTCGTCTTATCTCCTCGGACTAGGAAACCATTTAATACTTTTTGGGCAAGGAGTGGCTGTTGAAATTAATATCATGTGATAGCCGAAACTTATATGGAGCTATGGGTGTTTTGGGAGTCCTTTGTGTGCAGGAAACTTAAAACACAATGACCCTTACGAGAAAAATCAGTCAAATTAAAAAAGGACGCTATCTTAAAGCTGCACGATGATATTTTTATAATTTTTTATATAAAAAGCTGGAAACAAAAAAAGAAGTATTTATTTTATCGGTTTTAAGTTTAGAAATATTTGTTTAACTGAGAAAATGTTGGAAAACAAAACTTGCATTTTTCTTGCTTGACTCGGGTAGGTACTCATCTTTTTCATGTTTGACTCATTTTTTTTTTTGAACAACAAATTTTTATTCTTATAAAAAATTCTCATGTTTGAATAGTGTGAGCTCCTCCTTATTTCTTTTCCTGAATGCTTTCATTGCGAACATTGAAAGCCATAAAATTAATTTCTCTATGAGTGCATAGAGGCGCTGCATGTAAGAAATTTCAACGATGCATTCAAAATTTGAAATTTCTTTGATGGTTATCGTTTCGAGTTTGATTGTTTTGTTTATACAACAACAATATAAACAAATTTAATAATTCTGAAACAAAAAAATAGAAGAAAAATGGACAGGTGAATTGTGTACAAAATATTCAATACAAATTACATATACGTAAATTAGATAACCATTGTGTTTTAGATTTGTAGTGAGAAAAAGAAAATGCGATGGTCCGAGTACGAGTTTTTCGTTTCTTGGCTGGACAAATGAATTGGAGAAGAACCAGGACCAGACCAGGACCATTTAATTTAATTTTTGTTACGTTTTACTTAAATCATTAAAAAAAAATTGTTTTATGAAAACGCTTACAATTTTCTTATGGGGACTCATTTTTTCTTAAAATTATTCATTTTTCAATCTTCTGGAACTCGAAAAATTTTTTTCACAGCGGTAACACTGCTCGGCGAATCGACCAAATTCGACCCTTGATAGGAACGTTAAATTTTAAGCGATGCACCAGGCGATCATGATAAACAGGAAGCAGTACCTTCTTCTTCTAGCAAGATTTGGGATATTATATTACAATACAAATGCAATAAAGAGCAAACAAAGCAAAAACACACCGATACCTACGCACCCGTGAGCTTGTCCCCCTCTTGGAATTTGAAGATACCAAATTCTAAGAGGAGGACAACCTTTAGTTTTAATTCGGTCCTCGTTGCATTTGTATTGTAAATGCATGAAAGAGAAGGCAAAAATTTAGAAAAAAAAACTTCTCTTTTTAGCAAGAACAATTGACACAGTGCATATATGAATTTCTTCTTTGTCTTACTTTCTTTGCCTTACTCGAGTTAGGGATTTGGTGGAAGCACTTTTGAGAACTTATAGAAAATAATAAAAGAAACAGGAACTGTTTTATTATCTGTTATCGGGATCTGGATCTGGATCTGGATCTAGATTTTCTTTTACGAGCAATATAAAAACAATTTGGGATCCTGCTTTCTATCTGGATCTATTTCAAGATCCAATAATTAGTTTGTAGGATCTGGATCGTTTTATTGTCACAGGATGATTCATATGGATCTTGGTCGATTATAAAACATGGCTATTGTCATAATTTTTTTTTTTAATTTCAAGTATATCTTTATTTTCCTGTTAAATGTATTATGTATTATGTACATAATGTTAATTGGAGTTTATAAATGAAATGTGAATATTGAATATCCTACTTGGAAAATTAGAAAAATTAGAAAAAATTATTGCTTAGTGCTTTCTTTTTAGATTGTTTTCTTTAATAGATTTTTAGTGATTTGTTCGACGTTTTTATATATGTTTTTCCAAATGTTTTGATATTTTCATATAAGAAACCAAAATATATTTATTTTTTTCTCTAAAAATGTGTCATTATCATCCACACATACAACACTCAAACATACATGTTCTTCATCACAAAACCTTCATTGCACATCCAATGCAACCCATCAACTGAAAAAAAAAACTAACAAAAGAAGACTTATCCATATGACCTGGATTTGAGATAGTTTTCAATTTTTTTCGCCCAACCCGGTCGCCGTCTTCTTCGTCGTTGACGTTGCCGCCATATTGCAAACGCAAACATATCCATCCATCGATCGAGTTTATAACCATATCCGCCTGTCCGTCTGACTGACGTCCATCGTAATCACAAATGGAGTTCTCAAAAGAAAAGTTCACTTCCTTATGTGAAATATTTGCCCCCTAGCCAGATGCACCACCACCCACTGTACTATTTTCCTTGGCCACCCACTCGACCATCATCATCATCATCCAGCATATCTGTTCCATACATATCGAAGCATTGAAAACTATAACAACATCCAGTGGCAGTTTCGCCTCCTGGATGATGGAACCAGCAGGCGAGCTATACTACATATACATATACCTATAATAATATAGAGCACAAGATGAAGAAGAAAAGCAGAGAAAAGTTGATGTCACATCCAATTTCAATCGATCTCGTGAAAGCTTTAAAACGTCCACCATTGGGGACAGTCTACTGACAGCATTTCAGTTGGCGTCACACACATACAACAGCAAAGGACAACTACTCCACCTCCGCTAAAAGTCCTTTAAGATCCATCCATCTATCCAAATGCAACTTTGGCGGGCTAAGGAGGAAGAGAGGGTGTAGCAAGGACGATTTTGAAGCTGCAGAAGAAAACCTCGTCGTCGTTGTGTCGTTGTGTAAGGATGGATATATACAGAGACGAAGACGTTGTCGTCCAACAATCACGATGCAAAAGACGATGAAAAGAGTTCGATGGGTTATGGCCTTGCATAACTACTAACCCAAGCAGCACAGACCCTCTCTCTCTGCTTCTCGCACCAAATTTACCGAAGACGAAGATGACGACCACGATGAGAACGAGGACGAAACCATCATCAATATATAAACCACCAGACCAACCAACCCAACGTTCCGAAGTCCTATAAGGAAGAAAGGTAAGAAAACTCGAAGAACTTTTAATCCTCAATGCAAAATGTCAAAATATCCATATAGTATTGAGGATGGCAATGTTGTAAAGGACGACTCCAACTACGACGACGACAACGCCAACGAGATGAAGATGAAGGAAAACTATAAGAACCCACACCATCAGCCAAAAGTCCTCTATAGCTAAGCAGTCAGCTATCGCATCCCTTTTTCGGACAAAGATGAAGCCAGCAGAGCCGGGTATGAAATGCTGTGTTTGGAACAGAGACGAAAAGATGACATGACCAGATGAAGACGATGAGGTTGCGATGCAATGGGTTGGATTGTTGGTTCAAAAGAACTTTCGGCCACGGCAGCAAAATCGAAGTTGTAATGAGCAAGAGGGAAGTCATTTTTGATGCTTTGACTTGATTAGATCACGGCCGGACTGAGGGTTAAAAATGGCCTGAGGCAATATCAATATTTAATTGTCATTATATTCAAGTCCACAAGCTGTACACGATTCCTTCATCCAGATTGAGCAGGCTGCACAAAATCTTGGGCTGCACATTAGTGAAGGCAAAACAAAGTACATGGTGGCGTCGAATGCGAGAAGAACAGTTGGTCAAACAATCAAGGTCAAACAATTCAAATACCTTGGGTCAATAGTAGCAGCCGATAATAATTTAGAAGAAAAAATACGCGGGCGGCTGTTCAATTCCAACAGAGCGTACTACAGTCTGTCAAAGCTCTTCAAATCCATAAATCTCACCATAACTTCAAAACTGCTGCTGTACAGGACCATGGTCCTGCCATTACTCACCTCTTAGCCGCTTTCGAGAGAAAAGTCTTAAGGAGAATTGTTGGCCCCATATGTGAGGAAGGACGATTCCAGAGATGGTACAATCATGAATTGTGCGCACGGAGTGACAAAAATTAGGCTCGGTAGACTCCGGTGGCCAGGGCACCTAGCTCGCATGAGTGAAGAGGAACCGGCTCGGAAAGTCCTTTGTGGTACATTCTATGGTAGACGGCAGCGTGGTAGACCATGCTTGCGCTGGAGAGATGGCGTAGACCAGGACGCCCGAAGCCTGGGGTGCGCAATTGGATGGCGTCGGCTCAAGACCGGGATAGGTGGAGAGACTTGTTGAAGGAGGCCATGGACCGGACCCCGGTTGTCAAGCCGATGATATTCAAGTCCATTTTCAAATGAATTAAACTATAACCTCAATGGAATAAATTTTTCTTCAAGATGACTGCGATTAACACTGGCAAAAACTCAAAAGAAAAAAAAATGGGAGTGCCTCAGGGTTCCATTCTGTCTCCGAATTTCTTCATCCCATTAATAAAACTGCAAATTTTTCCGAGTGTCTTGGTCCGACTATCGAAAAAGACGAGAAAATTCGAAATTTGTTTGGAAAAGTGAAAAATACCAAAAAAATTTGCAGTTTTCAAAAATATTAACAGCACACCAACATGGCCTCAAACTTCAATTTTTAATAAATTGAAAAGAATTTTTTTTTTCTAAAATGCAACATGTTACTGTTTATTTTTTTAGCATTTGAGTCGATAGTTTGCGTTATGTTTTGCTTATCCCTAAAATCTAGCCTCAAGACCGCTCTTAGGTATGACCGGCCCGTATATCCCATGTGTAAGTCTAGAAAATTTGTATCCTCACAATTTGCCCATATATATTTCCTCTCAAAATACCCCAAGCGTTTGTCCATAAAATTCATCTCGCCTCAAGGAACTTTTTTTTTTCCTCTTTTTTTCGTCCTTTAACATTTTTTTTTTTTTTGTTTTGCTTCTGTTTCCAAACACTCGTACATCTTTGAATATAAAAGTTCGCTCTCTGTTGCTCAGACCCATCAAATTCAGGAGCCAGAACTTTGACTGAAACTTCAATAATGGACGAGTGGGTGGAAACTGGAAATGAGGCAAAGTGATTGTGTTTTTGGTATCTACGAGGACATTAGGATGGGATGTGGGACTCCAGCAAAGCATGGATTGTGCATCTCCAGCTTAATCGGCTGCCCATTGGAGATTTCTCGACGGATAGACAACAAATATCTGCACAACTACCAAAGACGAAGACAAGAATGTCAACGACAATGTCAGCGAAGATGATGCTTCCCTAACTTCTTTTTTCTCATCCTTCTTATAATGACGATGATGAAGTTGTTGGCGATACATAACCATTCATCTCAACCCTTGTTCCTTATATTCCCAACTTCTTCTTGTGTGTGATGATTCCCTTGCGAAAATACAATTTTCCAGAAATGTCATTCATCTTTCAATTTTTCTCGTTGTTTTTGCGCGAATGAGTGACTTGAGGATGCTCTTGGCTTGTGCGCTCGATTTTCCATCGCATCGATTGACAAGCGAGCGCTCTCATACTCTCTTCTCATTCTTCTGCTTTTTTTTTTTTTTGTTGCAGAAGTAAAACACCACGGCTTGGTAAGTTCTTTAATTCTTATTCTGAGGCTGCGACGTTCTAGCATTCGACACTTTTCCAATCATTTTATGAAGAAAAAAAAAAGGAGAACAAATTAACCCCTCTCACCCCTTTTCGTTTTGAAGATGGAATTTTCAACTTTTCACAACCGCAGTTTTGTATTTTTTTTTTTTGTTTGTTTGTTGTGAAAGATAGCTAGGGGGTTGTAGAACCCCCTCATTTCCTTGTTTGGAGGTCAGAAGATGTGCTGCAGAAGTTGACGACAACATCGAAGAATGAAACGTTGCAACGGAAAAAGACAAAAGAGTCCGTTGAAATAAAAATAACAAACCAAAAATTCAAGAAGACAATTTCAGAAATTGATGACGAAAGTGTGGGAGTTAGAGCAAGTGTGCGCTAGCTATAGCAAATGGAGACTCCTAGACATCTTGATTTTATTTTTACGCGTTTTTGTCTTCATGTCGCCGATGAATCAACAGTGGAGAGTTTTTTGAATTTTATTGGCCTTTAACTTTTTCAATTTTAACAGTGTTGGAAAAAATATTTCCAACACTGATTCATTATTGAAGTAAATAGTATAGTAGCAAAAACACAATTCTGAATCTACAAAAAAAATTTTTTTGAAGAAATAAAACGTAAAACAATCCACTGTTCTATTTTTATACGTACGATTTGTGTGGCATTGGTGGAGTTTCTTGTCGCGGCACTGCTGCTGTAGCACACTCTTGAATTCATCTTCAATTTCAATTCAAGTAAGTGACAGAAAACTCTAAGATCGAAGTTTTTAAGAAAAAAATCAAAAAAAAAAAGAAAGTTGAAATGACGAGAAGTGTTGTGATGTAGGCTGAGAGAAAAAACTTTGGAATTAAGACATCAGTGTTTTTTCTTGCAACTGACAGTTGTTCAGTCGCGGATATGGTTTGGAACCTAATAGAAGAAAATTAATACAAAAAATGTCTGTATAAGGGAAAAAGATTACTTGGGAGGATTGCTTTGTGAGTAGATTAGAGACTTTCTAGCAAAATTTTCTGGGCAGCCGTCATTTTTGTAGTAGGTATAAAAAATTCTTTCTTCTTCTATGGTAGACGGCAGCGTGGAAGACCATGCTTTCGCTGGACAGATGGCGTAGACCAGGACCTTCGATGCCTTGGGGTGCGCAACTGGATGGTGTCGGCTCAAGACCGGGATCGGTGGAGAGACTTGGACCGGACCCCGGTCGTCGAGCCGGTGATGATGATGATGATGATAAAAAATTCCACTTTTATAAGTCTGGTGAACTAGAACTTAAACTAATTTGAGCTCAAATTTGATCAAAGCTTTGACTTTTCTGCACAAACTTTGTTAGTTTGAAACAAAGAATAGACAGGAAAAACCTTGAAAAGTCACTTCTTAGATCTAGAAATAACCTTATACAACAAAAGGCTATCTTGAAGAATTACTCAATACCGTACAATCAACTTTCTGCTTTAGATTTTCCGGTGAAATCTTCAAAATACTGATACCTTGGAGCTGAAGCCTCTCGCCTTAATATTTTGCTGATGAGTGATTAGTGAAAAACGTGGATCTCATTGCCCTATGTTCCCCGATTACTCATCAGCAATATAAAGGTGATAGATTTCACGCAGCTAGATGCAGCTTTACAGTTTCCGGAGAATCTAGAGGAGAAAGCTGGCTATTGAAGAGATTTTCTCAGCAGGCAGTATTACATTTTTTAAGCTCTTTATCAACTGTTGGATGTACCTAGAAATTACCAACTGATTTTTTATACTTCTCCTTTTGATGGATTGTTGGTCACTTGAGGAAAGATGAAGGCTCATCACAACGGAAATTGAATAATTTAATCATAAGGGAGTAAAGATCTATAGCAGAAACTAGATCCAACTGCTTCAACCCTTTCCCCGCCTAGCCTGATATTAAAACGGTTTCCCGGTCGGTTTTCTATTCCTCCATTAAAATGTGAAATATTTCCCCTTACCATTTTTCAACAAGCGCATCATCATTGACTTCAAAAATTTCATTATTTCTTAGTAATCCCTTTAAACCAGAGAACCTACTGTGACCATGGCAAGTGTTCAATAAACAATACCGAAGTCAACAAGGAAAACAATTTGCTTTTCTATTGTTAAAGAAACTTGAAATTTGTATTTTACTACGAGTACTTCAATTTTCTAATGAGCTGGATCAACTACTGGCATATCTACGTGCGATGCACAACATTCCATTTATCTCTTCACAACTGGCTTTCTTTTGGTGGTCTATCTTGTCTGGTGTACCTATACTAGTCGTTTAGTGAACAGCACCAACAAAACGTCATCGCTTTCTCGTATGTCCAATGTCCATGTCTGAACTGAAGTCTAAGTCTGCATATTTACATGTGGCAGCCAGCGCCACCAACCGGAAGGTGGTGAATGAAAGAAGAAAAAAAAGTTAACTATTATGGACAACCGCGACCAACGACGACTACGAAGAGCGACGACAAAAAGGACAAAGACGACACACTGATGACGACGATGCCATTATTGTTGAGTTGTCGCCTTCTTGCATTGTGTGTTATCTTGGGGTTTTAATTAAACAATTTAACCGCTAAGAGGCGCTGTTCGCGTTGCATATCGCTTTGGGTTTTTTTCTCGTGTTTTTTGTGTTGGTGCTGGTATGGTGTTGCTAATATAATAGGCAGGCGGTATCGCATCACAACGAGAGGGATATCGTCGTCACTTTTTTCTTATATACCTATGTCATTGTCGTTTTGGAGTCAATGTCGGTATCGTTACCGTGTCTTCGTCAGTCGTTGTCACATCATCGTTTGCCTCTTTCTTAAGTGCCAGAGTAGTATCTTGAGGAGGGGAATAAGTTTTGGCTTTTAAATATTTGTGAGTATAATGGAACTTCACATCAAAGTTGAGCTTAATGCTCAATTTTATATTTTATATTTTATATTTTATATTTTATATTTTATATTTTATATTTTATATTTTATATTTTATATTTTATATTTTATATTTTATATTTTATATTTTATATTTTATATTTTATATTTTATATTTTATATTTTATATTTTATATTTTATATTTTATATTTTATATTTTATATTTTATATTTTATATTTTATATTTTATATTTATATTTTATATTTTATATTTTATATTTTATATTTTATATTTTATATTTTATATTTTATATTTTATATTTTATATTTTATATTTTATATTTTATATTTTATATTTTATATTTTATATTTTATATTTTATATTTTATATTTTATATTTTATATTTTATATTTTATATTTTATATTTTATATTTTATATTTTATATTTTATATTTTATATTTTATATTTTATATTTTATATTTTATATTTTATATTTTATATTTTATATTTTATATTTTATATTTTATATTTTATATTTTATATTTTATATTTTATATTTTATATTTTATATTTTATATTTTATATTTTATATTTTATATTTTATATTTTATATTTTATATTTTATATTTTATATTTTATATTTTATATTTTATATTTTATATTTTATATTTTATATTTTATATTTTATATTTTATATTTTATATTTTATATTTTATATTTTATATTTTATATTTTATATTTTATATTTTATATTTTATATTTTATATTTTATATTTTATATTTTATATTTTATATTTTATATTTTATATTTTATATTTTATATTTTATATTTTATATTTTATATTTTATATTTTATATTTTATATTTTATATTTTATATTTTATATTTTATATTTTATACCTATATTATATTTTATTCAGCCCCTGACAAAAAATATAACAAGAATTTATTCCAATCTTAATTTTAAAATAAAAATAAGAAATGAAATTCTTTCTTAATTGTACCCATGACACATTTTGTACACACAACCACACACTGAAAAAACGAACTCAAATGGATACATTTGGCTCAAAACAATTTCCTTTTGCTGATATAATGTCCATCCATGTCCACATCATGCAAAATGCTCGTAAATAAACATTCCGACAGCAAAACAAACAAAAAATGCGTCTTTCAGTATGCTTGGTGCAAAAAGAGCTACTATGATGACAACAACGACCAACGATGAGACGAGAAAGACCACCCTCTTCTTATAGCCAACAATCTGGGCCAACTACTTTGCTCCAGCACCTTTGTCTAAATTCTAATCACTATCGTTACACTCAGAGAAAAATTGTTTCTATCTTCATTGTCTGCAAGCCCGCTGTGTGATCGTGAAAATTTAAGCAGGACCAGATAGAAATAATTAACATCGAAGCTTTATGGGCCCTATCGAGGTAACCGTCAGAGAGGAATTCTCCATTTAGCTTCTAGGTAGTTCTTCGATCAGCTGATCGGAGATTTTCTCCGACGAAGTTAAACGCATGCCATTTGCGGCGATGAAGTACTTCAAATCATTTTTTTTCTTTAATTTTCTCCGAAGTCCTCCGACAAGTTCTTGACGCGGAAGTTTTGCTTTTTTCCGATGGATGACAGCTACTTCGAAATGAAATTGGTTCTCCGACGGAGGATGCGTTGCGAAGAAAGTTCCGCTCCAACGCCGACGGTTACCTCGATAGGGCCGTATGCTTTGCGGAAGTTTTTCGAAGCAAATAATCAATTTTTATGCTTGAACTCGTTCAGAAACTTGAGGAAATTGATAGGAGCTTATTTTTGTTTGAAGAGCCTTGATGAAAACATTTCTAAGTGGCTTGGTAGGTTGTTCTCATTGCAGTAAATGGCTATCATCTTTAAGATATTATCTTCAAAACGTAATATAGGAAACCAAAGGTAAGAAACTTTATGTCACCAATACTCAGCGATTACCTATCTTTATTTTTCCATCGAACTAAAACCAATTTTCTCTGAGTGCATTTTTATAAAGAGTCTCTGGATTTAAAGTTTTTTTTGATCGTTGTTATTTTTTGACATGCGCGGCGGTGGCGGCCAGAATTGCCTCTGGCGAGATCCTCATTCTCTGGATTTAGCTTGCCTGGGAAAAGATACAAAGATTGTTTGGTGGTGCAATGCGGCAGCAATGGTGGCGGCCACTGCGGCGGCGGAGCTGCATGTCTCGCGCACTCTCTCATATGCGGCATTTACCTGTTCGCGTTAATTAACGATCCCTCAACTGATCGAATAAATTAACCGCAATGTCATGCCATACCATCACACATCACGGGGAGGAGAAACGCAGAGGTGTCTTGAGCGTGAGACAGATACCAACCATCAGTACCAGCAGCTCTTGAGGTATTCTGGAATATGCTCATGCACCGCCAGCGATTAAAACTAGGACATGTGACCCCGAGGGTAACTTCTTTTGCCCTGTTCCCCTCTCACTGTGTACAACATCGCGGGTTTGAAAAGTGTCTGATGATCATAAATTTTGCGTGCACTATTGGCATTCGACTGATTGGATAAGATTTGCGATCATTCACCATTCGTCTCCTTCCGTCCACCATTTTGTGTCAAGAAAGTAGCAACAACATCAAAAAAAACCAACTCGTATGCTGAAACCCACAACGACATATACAAACAATGACGTGAACCACGACGACCGCGACGACTGCTCAGAAATGTGTTATCGCAGGGAATTTCGACATGCAACATTGCGAGAGCCTGCTCTCAGGATTCAAAATCTCAAATCTTTGGCTCTGTGGCTGTATATAGGTCTTATGGAATGGAACGAACGGACAGTGGTGTGGTATAGTTGTTGCAAGCTTGTTTCACCACTCGAATTCAATTCAAATTTACGAGAGTGATCATGTGAGCTGGCCAAAGTGAGATGGGCGCCCCTTTATTTGACACATTCTCGCGGTTGTGCACTGATGGTGTCCGTCCATCCATCGTTTCGTCGTTGTCGTTGCTGGCTGGTTGTGGTGGAATGGATCGTTCGTAGGCGGGAGCGACGAAGAAGGCCAACTCTTAAAGACGTCAACCGATGCTTCAATGCTTTTCGAAAGCATTATCATCGTCAGATGTCGCTCACTAATTGATTTTTCTTGTCGCCTGTGATGTTGGATTTGTTCCTTTTTTTTTCTTGTTGTTGTTTTGTTTTAAATTTGTGATACGAACGAGCGCGGGCGGGGGAACTCAAGACTGTGCTTCGAGAGACCACGACACGACGATGTCAAGCTCTTATAAGCGCGCTCCATTGGGATTGTATAAGCTAAAAATGTATGCCTGTAGTATATGAGGTGAGAGAATCAATTTCAAGACAACGGCGACGCGACCGACGTAGAAGTTGATGATGTCTGTGCGAAACAGCAAAGTTGTTTATTATATTGGGGAGCTGTTTGCAGTTTGTTATATCTAACATGGGTCATCACCCATGACAGCGTTTCGTTTGGGTTTACATTTTTTTTTTGCGAAAGGGGAAGTTATGTTGTTTAGAATTTCACATAAAGAACGTGATGGGATGAAAAAGCAGTTGGAAGAAATTTTCGTCGAAATATTTAAAAAAAATTCTTCAGAGTTACCTGAGTGTTCCTCAATTAGATTGGCTCCAGACATATCTCAAAATAATTCGTCTTCTTTAACATTTAATCCCATTGTCTATTAAATGCTTGTCTGTTTAGCCACTTGGTAAGTAGATGTGTTTTCAAATTGAATTGTTAGTAGAACTTAAGTTTTCAGGCCATCAAACTCCTTGTGGAGTTCCATTTTCTTTCGCTTGAATACTTTTTAATTATGGTCTTCGTTGCACGTTAGGCTTGTCTCTCCTTGTTCTACCGTTACTTCTACGGTAATTGCTCTAGTGAAATAGCCAGTTGCATTCCTCCCCGTAATACTCGCGTTTCTGGGAATGCCCATTAATTTACCCTATAGCCCAACTTCGGACGTACCCTCAAGTATAGAAAATCATTTTTTAGCCGTACTACGCGAATGTGTAACTCTCTTCCACACTCTGTCTTTCCCGATCATTACAATGTTCAAGAATTCAAGACCAAGGAATTGTCTAAATTTTGATGCTCAAACTGAATGTGAATTATAACTCCACAAAAAAAATGTATTTAACTCAAACATCTGTGATATATGCTTAGATCCTTGCTCAAAAAATATCCCAATTTTAAAAGAAAAAATTCTTCAAGTATCATTTTGACATTTTGTACTGACATTGGATGTACTGTACTTTTTGTACATATGTATGTATGTACACTTTCTCAACTCCATTAGTTAAGTTAATATTGAGTTAATATTTGTTTTTTTATAAAACACGAGAAAATAAAGTTGACACTTAAAACACATTTAAAAAAGTATCACATACGTCCAGCTAGATATTAGATTCATTTTTCCGAATTTGAGATTTTTCTTTCATCCTAACGACGTTATTATAAACTTAATTTCTATTGGTACTTTTAGAGCATCAGTTGACGTAAATTATCGATAACCATCGATAGTTTATATCACCCTATTGACTTTGATATATGACAAGATTTCTCACAAATCATAAATAATAGTAAGTCCGGTGACAAATTCAAAATTTCCTCCATTCTGCCCATTATAACAGTATGAACTCTCTAAATATAAATGAATGTTATTTCGATAACGATAAACCTATTTACAGAGGTGAAGAATAGCAGACATTTGATATTTTTCTAATATAATAAATAAATCAAAACATTTTTGATTCATGAGTCAAGGAGTCGTGCTTTTTTCGTTTCCTGATTTAATTGATAATGTGTTTCAAGAATCAAAAAACTCGTTATAACAGTTTTGTAGAAATAAAACATGATTTTATTTTGTTTAATTGTACTGAAATTTAAAATGTTTTATTGCATTTTGCGACAAAAACGTTTTTATTGATTCGATGGGTGTTTTAGACTACGTTTAAATGTCAAAATATATTAATCATTTTTCCATGTTCTTTTCCGAAAATTTGATTTACAGAGACTTTACTGTAATTTGAGATATGATGCGATGCTAAAAAGTGGGGTTTTGATGGAATGGATGGGTAGTTTTTTTCGAGATGGATTGTGACGAATGATGGACTGCAGTGTATAGTTGTATATAAAATACTGTAGATACACCTTCTATAGTTGCAACAGCATCACCTCCATCATCATCATCATCATTATCATCATAATCAACATCATCAACAACAAAAACAACATTAAACGTCAGGGTGAACTGCATATGGCTGAGATTACAAATGATGAATGTCACTATGCTACAGGTGACACATGAGAAATGTCGTTGTCGTTTGAAATAGTCTCGTAAGATAGGTACATTATATAGAGGTGGGGTTTTGGGGTAGCTTTTGATTGCTTTATGCAGGTTGAGGTTTATTTTTTTCCCATAATTTACATGTAACATGATGTATTTAAATAGTATGGATTTTCTTAAAGTCATTATACAAATATGTAAATATATCTTTGTCCAAATAGATAGATGGCATATTGGAGTGAGTAATGTTGCACTTTTCAACGAGTTTTATGGGCGAAGTTGGTTATATACCGCACCAAAGATCAAGGCGGCACAATTGCAACTTTGTTGCACAACAACTAATTGTATTCATTGCACCCGCCGTATTTTTATATAGGTACACATGACATTTGATTTATTTTATTCTGACTGTAAGATTTAAATAAATTTAAAACTACTTAACATACTGGATTGAGTGTGGTCTACATAAATGTAGATTATCAATCTTTCTGGCATGCTGACAAGTCTGAGAGGCTTACAAACAAAAGTCAACAAGAATTGAATAATTTACGCTCATAGACAAAAAATAAACTTATGAAATATGTCAAGTTGTGGAAACTAAATCAAAAGAGAAGTCTATATTTATTTGAATTTAAGGATAAAAATGGAAAATATTGAGAATTCCCAACATTTTTCACACCGAACTTCAGAACATATAGAGATCAAAGCGAATAAGAATCGGTGACAAAAAAAAGTTTGCAAAATAAGAAATTACCTTTTCAACAATACGGAACCAAAAGTTTCTGCGGCACCTGTTTCTCAAAACATTTTCTCGGGCAGTGATTTGACTGGTTCCAGAAATCTTCTGATTGTGACCTATTCCCAAAAAGTCTAGTATGAATATGAATAAGGATTGAACTGACATTTCTATAAATCTAATAATCTTCAGAACAAATTAGTTGCCTACACACAAAAAAGAAGTAGGATACCTTAAAAGTGCTTTCGGCGAATCCCCAAGTCCGAGCATTTCATTGCAGAAGCCAGCAATTCCACAAAACATTTTCTTATACAATAACATGAATTGGTACAATACACAAAGAAGGTAACGAAAGAGACTTTCAATTCTTGGTGGAGGAGACTCGTTTTCAATTTGGTTTCCAAAAATTCTTCTCACACCTTTTCCAAGTCTATCGACGAACAAAATCGAACAAAAAACGATGTTAAATTTCCAGCGATGCACCAGGCGATCATGAAAAACAGGAAGCAATATCTTTTTGTTACCTATTTAGAGTGTCGATTCTCAGTGCTAGAAAAGAAAGCCTTCTCCTTCTAGCAAGATTTCGGAGATTACAATTACAATACAAGTGCAATGGTGAGCAAAACAAAACAAAACACACTGATACCTACGCTTGTCCCCCTCTTGGAATTTGGAGATACCTAAAAGAAGAGTTCTTGTTCATTCGGTCAGTCCGCCATTATTTGCTAAACAAATGAAATGAATGCTTACCGAAGTGAGATAAACTAAACTCTTTTTGGTATAGGTAATTCTAAATTCCGAAGAGGGGATTAAAGCTTATACATTTATGTAAATGATGTGAGTTAATTTTGATATGACACTGACATGTAGGTGGGGACATTTATGTGTGTTTTCGCCAATTTTAGATACTTACAGAAATGGTAGGTAAAATGGGCTGGAATCTTCAAGACGCTTAAGTGCAAATGCTTTGTTTTCTACTTTGTGGGGTTTGCCCTAGAGGTTTTAAGGAAAGAGATCTACCATTGTGATTATTTAATTATAGCGCCAGTGCAATAATAGTTAAGATTTGATTTTGGGTAAGGGAACGGTTGAAAATTTTTCAAAGACCACATTATTATTTTGCTACGTTCTCTAGTGTGTCAAATCATGTTCAAAAATGTTTTTTTTTTTTTCAATTTAAAAGGGAATGTATTGACAAGAATCGTTGAATCATAGGGTTTTTTAATTTAAATTTTTAAATTTCTTTTGTTTTCTTATAGTTTCATTCGTGAATTTCTTTTGTTTTGCATTTGAAATTTCAGCATATTTTTTCTTTTATTGAAACAAATGTAAATATTATTTTTTGATTCCAATTAAAATATTATTGAAATGTGAAATGAAACTTTTAAGTCCTCTAGATCCGTTCTCAACGAATTACAGTGGTGGCCACAGAAATAGCACACCTATTTGTAATTTTTATCTTTATTAAATTTGAATATAAGGAACAATTAGACGTGTTTCGTGCCATTCACGATAAAAAATAGCTCGTGGAATTAGTTATGAAACATTTAATTTGCAGGTTTAACTAACTCTGTTTTAACTCGGTAGTAGAGTTAAAACAGAGTTAGTTAAAATTGAAACTTTAACGGTTCCTTTTGTTTAAATTTAATAAGAGGTAGATACAAAGTGTGCTATTTCTGTGGCCACCACGGTATATTATGCAAACGTTATATCTTGCAGGTGCATATAGAATTAAGGCAACTACTGTTTTCCGTGATAGTTGATCGCCGGAAATGCCGGAAAGTCTGGAAAAGGAATGAGAAGGATTTTTAGGAACAAAAAAAAAACGAAGCATTCACACAATCCATATAATGCTTCTTTATTACTAAACTTTTATTTTTCTGAAAAAAGAAATTCTATACAGGTTACTATTATTTTTTAACTGTTAGCTCCTCTTATTTTTCTAATTGAAGACAAAATTATTATCAGGCTTAGAAGGCTTACCCTCAAGTATTCATAATCCCCTAGTATTTCCTCATTGATACGAACCGTGAAAATTTTGTTGAAAAGCAGTTTCGGACTACGGGATTTTGTGGAAGCACTTTTCAGAAATTAACTTCTTTTTTATGCCTTTTTTTTATTGCATAATTTAATTATTGTAAACTAAAAATCGAAAGATTTTTTTTGTCAATTTTAAAGGATTATATAATTGTTACAAAATGTTCAAGCATTTTTGTATTGGTATTACCTAAGCAGGTGTTCTAAAAGAGTGGATTTGGATTTTAATTTTTTTTGTTCGGTATAGTAAAATCTATAGTAAAGTCTGTTTTTTTTCTCAATATTTGCGACCATGGAAATTATAGATATAGATACTGCTTTTTTAACAAGTGTGTTCAGTCTTTCTGAAAAGAAATATTTTGAGAACCAGAATATTTTGTTAAAAGGTTCGGATAGAACTCGAATATAGACATTCCTTGCGTCTACATTAGTATCTAAAAATTTACTTCACAATTTTATTCAAAAATCAGTAAAAACATCGAAAAATCATAGTTACCGAATCCGTAAATCACTACATCGATGGAATGACCTGTTCAATGCCTTATCCACAAATGAAAGGCTTATTCGTAATTGAAAGGCTTATTTTTTTTTAAGGATTTAAGTTAGATTAAGATGGCCACATGTGCACATGTAATTTTGACCTACGAATCTATTAGTATCTGACATAATTGACGCACCTACCTATTACGTATAAAATTGCTTTATTAATAGTTCTATTTTCCCCAAATACACGATTACTTGTCATTATCAGATAAATCTGAACTTGAAACAAAACAGAATATTTTGTCTCTCTCCACAACTTATATTTTTCCTATCAGATTCGTATAGACCTTTTTTCAAAATTACAAATAAAAATGTCATTTTCACTGAAATAGATAGATATAGAAGCCCATCATTGGCTTCAAATCACGTACTCGTTAACTGAAATAGCTATACCAAACCAGAACAAAAAAAAAAGAAAGTAATACTCAAAATGACGAAATCTCCTATGGCTTACATACATAATATGCGATGTGTACTGTAGATATACATTTTACTATAATAATTCCTTCACACTAAATATGGCGGTCACAGAAAAAGAAAAAACATATAAACGAAAAATGCTTTTTCGAAAAATCTTCTATTCGGGTCCCATAACGCATCCATAAAATGAAATGATTTCCGCTGGGATCTGTGCTGGTGCTGTGGCATTGCATTTTGGTATAGGATAGCAAAATTTAGTTCGTCATTTTGACAGGCTGGGTAGCCATTAGCACGTGCACGCATTAACTTTCACATATCCCCACATATACTCGTAGCTAGGTATATATACTGCTCTCGCTCTGAGGAATTCTTCTGCTTTCATCTTCACTTCACTGATGATGCCAGTTGTTATAGAGAGAAAATATCCCTTTTTTGAATTAAATGCTTTCCATGTGCGATGAGAGTTGGGAAGGACGCGCGTAAAGGAAGAAAAAGGAATCAACAACGTTTTCAATGTTATTCCTCCGACTCCGACTCCACAAGCCCAAACCAAACCAAAACAAAACAAAAAAAATCAGCAAATCACAGAGGGTGGATAAAAATCAAGCACTTGCCTCCCCCTTCCCTACCCTCTCTCTCTTTATAGCTCCCCATCCACCGAAAAGTGCATGAGTTAAGAGTATGGTACGTGAGTCGTAGCGGAACAGATGTGTGAGTGCGGGTATCCTTTTGGAGAGAAAAGCTTTCGTCATAATTCCTCATTGTTTACGATTGTGATTTCGGTTGTGCCATCGGTCCGTCATAAAAAGGAATTTCTTCTCTCGTTCCAAGGTTATATACGATGATGGGGGAGGAATGGGAGGGGGGGAGGGAGCTGTGAATTGTAGAGGGATACAAAACATTGGGATTCTTTTCCTAATTTTTTTTTTCTTCATATTTTTTCGGGTGAGAAAAATATCGACTTAGTTAGAAGGATGTGCATTTGCTCAGGTGGAAGGTATAGGATTCAGGGAAAAACAACTGCTGCTGCTACCGCTGAAGTGAAACTGGAGCTATTTGAAGCATGTTTATTATCCTGCTCTTCGTTCTCGTCTCATTTTTTTTTTTGTTGCCGATTTCGATGTAGGTTCTATAGTTGAGTATTAAAGGAGAATGAACACAGAATACAGTAAAAAAAAAAATACTTACCATCAAAGACAATAGAAGGGCGAAAAATATTTGCTACTTCCAGTTTCGCATCAAAAAGGATGTGATGTAAATGCAAAATTTGTGATTATTCCTGTAATGTGATGCATATGTATGTGAGGGGAAGGAAGATTTTAAATTATATATTTTTTTTGTCTGTTGAGGAAAATTGGAATAAGAGTTCTTGTTTTCTATGGCCAAAACGTGTCGTTGGGGCTTATTTGGAATACATTACCATGTTTGAATTTGTTACCAAACAACCATCTGTAACTTATACAGTGTGTTTGATTTTTTGCTACATAATATACCTACTTAGTTAGTAATTGCAATGAACTTTTTTTCATCAAAATAATAGTTTTGTTCGTTCATCAACGATGAACTTTTTCATCCAATTTAAAAGTGAGTTTTATATGAAATGAATTTTAAATTCATCCTTGATGAAAGTTCACTTCATCCTATATGAATGCTCATACCACCAAAAGATCGAAGTTCATTTCATAAAAGATGAATGTTCATTTCGTCTAAGATAAAATTAAATTTTATAGAAGATATAAATTCATTGCTTCAAAGATAAAGTTTCATAAAAGATGATAATTAATTTCATCGAAGATAGTAATTATGATGAAAGCTTATTTTACCGAAAGATAGAAGTTTATTCTACGAAAAGATGAAAGTTCATTTTATATAAAAGATGAAAGTTCATCCGTCAAAAATTAAATCATCAAAGATGAAAGTTCATTTCTTCTAAATGAAAATAAAATTCAATCAAAAATTACTTAGTTAATTTACAAAAGATAAGAATTAATTTCATCAAACAAAAAAATTATCATCATAAAGGATAAAAATTCATTTGATAGATGATAAGGATTCATTTTATTATAAATGAAAGTTTATTCCTTTAAAAGAGAAGATTAAATTTCTTATTCTGCATATTTAATATCTTTTTAACTCATGAGAAAACTGCTTCTTTACATCAAAACAAAATTATTTTTTTGAGCTGCTCAAATCACCTGTAAAAAGTATTCCGTTTTCTTTTCCTCTCTATCCTAAATCAATTTTTCCCAAATTTGTATCATCTTTTTTCCTTGACAACAATTATGTTTCACTGAATTCATTCACTCTATAACTCACTTCATCTACATGTTTGCCACTCACATTCTCATTCATCAAGTAAAACAGAAAGAAACTCTCTTCTAAATTCACAGAACAATCATCAGGACATTTTTAAAACACCAAAATGAACTGTTGACATCCACAAAGGACACACCATTTTATACAACATATGCTCCTCCACGACTGACTGTCTCATGATCAGTGGCAATAAATTACTTAAACCAACCTAAAACTGAAGAACCAACAAACAAAAAAAAATTATTTGTCCAGGACTATACTTCACGATGACGATGACGACAACGACAGGACCAAAAACAAAGTGCACTAAATTTTCCTGCCTTCAGATTAATTTGAAGCCAAGTGTTGTATGGCATCATCATCATGGTCGTCATCATGTCCAGTTTCCAGAAACCTTATATACGCAAAAAAAAAAAGAATGAATGTATACAGCACCAAAAGCAGTGAATTTAGTGAAAAGAACAAAATTGAAACAAACAACACAAACTGTACGATTTAGAGCAGTAGAAGGAAAAAAAAGCATCTAAATACAGAAAAATGCAAATATCACAGTGAAAATGCACACGAAAAGGACATACAAAGGATGGAAAAGGATGGAAGGGCTTATGTAGACGACACGATTGATGAGGAAACTTTTTTTTAGAATTCATTTGATAGAATTGCGGAAGGCGCTTTTGGGTTGTGTGGAGACATCTATACATTTTGATTGTTCGTTGTTGAAGGACGACATGTTTAAGAGGTCCTTACAATATTTCTGGTCTTTTTGATAACAATAAATAATTATTCCATACAGGTACCATTTAGAGTAATTAGATATATTTAGGGCAGTTTAATTTGTTGCTTCAAATCAAGTCGACTTGCTAGCCACGTTTCATCATGTATCTCAAAATATTCTTCACTGATTTGAATGAAACACATTTCGGAAGAACCTTTAGTTCACCGGCAAGTGCCCACTTACATTTTTATGAAAATCCAGCCAAATTTCATTTACTTTTTTCATCATTATCATCATCGGCTCGACAACCGGGATCTCTCCACCTATCCCGGTCTCAAGCCGAAGCCATCCATTTGCGCACCCCAAGGCTTCGAGCATCTGGGTCTACACCATCCAGCGCAAGCATGGTCTACCACGCTGCCGTCTTCCATAGAATGTACCACAAAGGACTTTCCGCGCCGGTTCCTCTTCACTCACGCGAGCTAGGTGCCCTGCCCACCGAAGTCTACCGAGCTTAATTTTTGTCACTATCTCTGCTTCAAGGTAGATTGCGTACAATTCATGATTGTACCGTCTTCGGAATCGTCCTTCCTCACATATGGGGCCAACAAATGTCTTTAAGGCTTTTCTCTCAAACGTGGCTAAGAGGTCGGGGTGTCTTTTGTTAAGCACCCAACTCTCGGATCCATACGAAAGTACTGGCAGGACCATGGGCATGTACAGCAGCAGATGAGATTTCTGGATTTAAGAGCTTTGACAGACTATATTAGGCTCTGTTGGAATAGAGCAACCGCCCGCGTGTTTCTTCTTCTATATTATTATCGGCTGCTACTATTGACCCAAGGTATTTAAAGGATTGCACCACTTCAAATTCGTGCTCCGCTACCTTGACTTTTTACATTTTTATAAGAGTTAAATTTCGTTGGCAAGATAAGTGGACTTTCATGAACCCCCACCACCCCACTGTTATTACCAAAGTCCTGTTTACATATTATCTACTGCCAAGAACAGGATACAAAAAGGCTTAATGGACATCAAGAATTTCCATCTTATTTCTCTGACAACCTATACCCTTAGCAATTCGTTCAACTTCAATCCAGCAATCTTCCTCATTCTTAAAAACAATATTTTCAGTATTTTACACTATTCCTTTCCAATAAGTCTATCTCCTCTAACCTAAAACTCCTGCTCTTACAACATTGTTGTTATTCTATAGCTTCTTTGATTTTGAATTGTATCCGTTAAGAGTTTGCATCCTTTGACATTATGCTACTGTCTTAACATCATCCCCACACACCATACCTCTATATACGTAATGATATGTATTTTGTCTTGATGTGATCCTGGTCTAGAAGCTGATTTAGATTTATCGTATACACACATATCAAAACCAGAGAGAGAGAGAGAGAGAGAAAGTCTTTTCTGGGCCATAAGGAAAATTAAACCAAAGTGTCGTCCTTACAAATATATTGTATATAGTTTCTTCTTCAGTGTTTTTTTTTTCATTTTTTTTCCACTTTTTTTTTATTTTCACTCTTTCTCTCTTTCGAAGACTCGTCTCTACTTCTGACCCCTAAATCAAAGTTGTGTCTGCCTTTAACATGCTTTTGTTATTTGTTATCCTTGTTGCAGTTTTTGAGAATCAAAGAGTGAATGAAGGACGACATTTTCTGGCTAAAAGACTGTCCCGACCTTAGGATATCCTTAAACATACATACATATAGAATTCCTTAATTTTTTAGCTTATACATATATGTACATATATAGAAAGATATTTGTTAGAAAAGACTGAATATCCCCTTTTCCTGCTCTACCCAAACACAACACACATGGATTTCAGTTCCTGGGAAAACTGTGCTTTATGTGTCGTCTTTGTGTCTTCTATGCACAAAACAATCGCATTTGAATTTTATTGCTTTGCCTGTCAATGGGCATCTTCAACTTTTCCAATTGTAGGACATGACAACACATATACACACATATATGCACATAAGGAACACACAAGACGCAGTGTGTACAAGGACAATGGTTCTTGGCTATGCTAATTCGAATTTTGTTTGGCCATCTTCAGTTTGAAAGTGGAAATCGATTTGACACTTGTCTCGTTGTGGAGGATTTTTATATTATTTTTTTTTGTTCTTCCTGTTGTTGTTGTTGTTGTTGTTTTTTGTTGAATCTGTAGAAAGCCGATTAAGAATTTGTTTATAGAGTATGTGCCTTTTCTTTCAGACTTGACAGATAATTTGATAGTTTCTTTTCTTGAAAATTCTGTGATTTATTTGACAGCTCATGCAAATGTAGTTTTTAATTTCTATGGAAATTATTATCGTATTGGCTCTTCCTTTGTGCCTGTCTAATGTTTTGACGTATATACGCCATTGGGTGCAATAGGAAATGGCTCTCAGCTATTGAAACTTGTCAAATAGACAGACTGTTGGATCATGGTTTCTTCCCTTTGATTTACTTTTGGCTCGTTCTGATTTGGGAAGGTCATGCTCAGATCGTTTACTACTATTTCATATTAAAAATTCAGGTTGTTCTTAAACTGAACACTTTCTTTTGAGATGGCATTCGTCGGTTGGGCGCCACATTCCCGTCAACAGCAATCCCTAAATAAATTACTCTTGTATGGATGTCCTCTCTCCTCTATCATTTTACATTTTTTTACACCCGCATAAACATCCTTTCCTCACTCGATTGACATGGCTCCGTCCTGTGACTTCTCGTGAGTACATTTTCTCACCTCATAACTATACTAGCGCCAACTACTGTCGGCCGTCATGTCATATTTGTATCAACAAGAAGAAGTAGCAAAAAAAAAAAATCATATATTCCTCCTCCAATTTATTGAGCACATTCCCAAGGAGATCGGTGTTTCCTTTTCAATTATTAAGTGTGGTAAATGTCTGTATATAAATTCATCGTCCACCTAAACCATTTTTTCTTTTTGTTGCATATTTATACAGTGGGACAAATGAGCTTGAAGAATTGGAATTTAATCATGTAACCCAGTTTTGTCGCTTAAATTATTTATTGAGAGTGAATAAGACACTAAAGTGGTGTACAAAAATGAATGCACATTTTTTTTTTTAATTTGTTTTGGCAAATTCAGTGAAACTTAGTGTGGACTAACATTTGTTTGAACATTAAAATTATGAAATATCACAAAATATAATATTTGCATGCGAAAAAATTATAGCATGCCAAATATTTTATATGAAACTTTGTGGGTTATTAATTCCTTTGGAAAAATGTTATTTATCTTCCGAAATTACTAACCTACATGCAGAAATTTTTCTTGGTAAAATGACAAATTTCCTTCAGAAATATATTTGCATGCAAAAGTATTTTTGGAAGGATTTTACTGAAACTTTTGAAATTTGCTGATGATATATAAATGTTGACCAAATCTTATCTATAATGTTGCCCCACTGTTATCCATGAATGCAGAAACTCAAATTTAAAAAAAAAAATCTACCTACTTGCAATTGCAATTTTTGAAAATTATTACAATCGATGTCTATCGTCTGTCGTCGCAAATGTCGGAACTTAGTGTAAATAATAAAACAAAAATATTTGTCTGTACGCCAAAATAAGAATGCATCTCCATCTATACAAATATTTCAAAAAAATAATTATATGCATGCACAGTGCACACATAGTCCCACATCTAATATTTTATTAGCAAGCAATGAAACCAGCTTCTACCAGCTAGTAAATCGGCCTACCTCCATACTCTACTCCATACGCTGCAACCGAGATTGACTGACAGACAGATGTATACAAACAGATTCCTCATCGTCGTCGTTGAATTCCAACAACAAATTCCACATCCGAAAGATATTTGCATACATTTCCGAGAGCGTTCGTTGCGTGCGTCGTCGTCGTCGATGATGCTGTGTTGGTTCGTAAAGTGTATACTGTATAGTGGCTGCACGCCCGAAAATTATGAATTTCTAACATGAGCGGAAATCTGGTGCCATCATTATAGAAGCAGCCACAATGTGATAATTGTGTTACTTCTACATCATCCCCATGAAAGACTACGACGCGACGATAGGTGGAGCCACCATCAGAGAGAGCTTCTCGTGGGTTCCCAGTCTTAGTTTTGGTTTTTTTTTTCGAGATCTCATTTTCATCATCGACTTGTGGTGGCACTCAATTTTGTTTTTGTAGATACTCCTAAAAATGCCTCCGCTCGCACGTCGCACAATGCGATGTGTGACTTTCCCGAGATCGCAAATTTATGCAAAACGATTAAATGTACTTTCGCAATTTACAGTTATTTATTGGAAGTCAAGAATTTCACTGCACAGAGCTATAAAGGCAATGGACGTACGAACGAAAGACAACGCCAGCAATAAATGTGAATGCAACAGCAGTGAGGTACACAGTGGGGTCTTAAGGAGTCTCACATAGAAAAGTTAACTTTCTAAAATAATAGACCAGCAAAGTTAATGCTGTTCGATTTAGCACTAAAAGAGTAAGCTGCGAAATCTTGCAAATAAGAATATCACATTTGAAATCGCTTTTGAAAAAGCGCAAAGAAAAAAAAATCGCAAACCTCTGCGAGACTTAAATATGATAGCTTAAAATCTCTCTCAAAATTTCGCATTAACAACACCTCTCAACTAGAAAATATCGCTTTTCATAAACCCTCAATCACAAATTTTATAATCCGGCAATTTAAATTTATTCATCATCATCGGCTCGACAACCGGGGTCCGGTCCTGGCCTCCTTCAACAAGTCTCTCCACCTATCCCGGTCTTGAGCCGACGCCATCCAGTTGCGCACCCCAAGGCTTCGGGCGTCCTGGTCTACGCCATCTCTCCAGCGCAAGCATGGTCTACCACGCTGCCGTCTACCATAGAATGTACCACAAAGGACTTTCCGAGCAGGTTCCTCTTCACTCATGCGAGCTAGGTGCCCTGCCCACCGGAGTCTACCGAGCTTAATTTTTGTCACTATGTCTGCTTCAAGGTAGATTGCGTACAATTCATGATTGTACCGTCTCCGGAATCGCCCTTCCTCACATATGGGGCCAACAATTCTCCTTAAGACTTTTCTCTCGAACGCGGCTAAGAGGTCGGAGTGTCTTTTGCTAAGCACCCAAGTCTCGGATCCATACGTGAGTACTGGCAGGACCATGGTCCTGTACAGCAGCAGTTTTGAAGTTATGGTGAGATTTCTGGATTTGAAGAGCTTTGACAGACTATAGTAGGCTTTGTTGGAATTGAGCAGCCGCCCGCGTATTTCTTCTTCTATATTATTATCGGCTGCTACTATTGACCCAAGGTATTTAAAGGATTGCACCACTTCAAATTCGTGCTCCGCTACCTTGATTGTTTGACCAACTGTTCTTCTCGCATTCGACGCCACCATGTACTTTGTTTTACCTTCACTAATGTGCAGCCCCAGATTTTGTGCCGCCTGCTCGATCTGGATGAAGGAATCGTGTACAGCTTGTTCGGTTCTTCCGATGATGTCAATGTCGTCTGCGTAAGCCAGTATCTGGCTGGACCTGTTGACGATGGTCCCTCTTGTTGCCGTGCCAGAGTCACGGATTGCTTTCTCCAACGCCAGGTTGAAGAGGAGGCAGGCCAAACCATCCCCTTGTCGGAGTCCATTAAAGATGTTGATTGGTCTGGATAGCAATCCGGCTATTTTTACTTGGCTTGTTACGTTGGTCATGGTCAACCTACAAAGTCGTGTCAACTTATTTGGGATGCCGAATTCTCTCATGGCTTTGTAAAGTTCTACCCTGGCTATGCTATCATAGGCGGCCTTAAAGTCTATAAACAGATGGTATGTTGGAATGTTAAATTCTAGACATTTTTCCATCGCCTGCCTAAGGGTAAAGATCTGATCAATTGTTGATTTGCCTGGAATGAAACCACACTGATATTGGCCGATTATGGTTTTAGCGTATGGGGCTATCCGTTCTTGTAGGATAGAGGAGAGTATCTTATAGGCGGTACTCAACAACGTGATACCTCTATAATTGCTGCACGTTGTGACATCTCCCTTCTTATGTATGGGGCAAATTATACCTTTTCGCCAGTCTTCTGGCATTTCTTCCTGCTCCCATACGTGCACTATAATATCATGAATTGCTTGGCGTAAGGCTGGCCCGCCGTGGTGGAATAGTTCGGCTGGTATGCCATCGGCTCCCGGGGCTTTGTTTTTCTTAAGCCGGGCTATAGCCTTCTCAACCTCTTCTATGCTTGGTGGCGGTAACATAGGGTAATCTTCTTGAAGTAGTGGAGCCTCTACTTCTGCAGTGAGCTGACCATTTAGCAATTCATTAAAGTACACTTCCCATCGCTCCAGTATGCTTTGGGGATCGGTGATCAGATTTCCCTCTCCGTCCTTGCAGTAAGTGCAGCGTGGTGTGTACTGCGTCATGTTTCGGACGGATTGGTAGAACTTCCGCGCCTGGTGCGGACCTCGCTCTCGGCTTCTTTCTAAATCACAGATGATGTTCTTCTCCCAGGCTGATTTTTTCTGTCTGTGAAGCCGTTTTTCTATTCTTCTGAGCTCTTTATATTCATCTTCGCGTGCCCGCGTTCTATGAGATTGTTGCATTGCTCGGTACGCAACATTCTTACGTTCAGTCGCTAGCTTGCATTCATCATCAAACCAGTCGTTCCGACTTCTACGACTGCTGCCTAAGATGGAATTGGCAGTACTAATGACAGTGTTTTTAAGGCGTGTCCACTTCTCATCTACGCCCAGCATACTGGCTCCAGGACTTACTCTCCCTGGATCGAGTGGTTCTAGGGCGAGTCCTAACGCAAGTCCAAAGGTGTTACTTGTGTTTTCATTGCGTAGTGCAGCCGTGTTGATTCGAACCTGATCGGCGGATGCAATACGTCTTCGCAAGGCAATCCGCCCTCGGAAAACCATACCAACAAGATAGTGATCCGAGTCGATATTGGCACCTCGGTACGTTCGTACCGTCATCAAGTTCGAGTAGTGGCGACGGTCTATCAACACGTGGTCAATTTGGTTACGAGTGGCTCCATCAGGTGATACCCAGGTGGCTTTGTAGATATCTTTACGCGGGTACCTGGTACTCGCAACGACCATGTTTTTCGATGCTGCCAATTCTAGGACTCGAAGTCCATTGTCATTAGTGTTCTCATGCAAACTATGGGTGCCTGCGTAATGCCTGAATACCGGCTCCCGACCTATTTTAGCGTTCAAATCCCCAAGGATGATTTTAACATCATACCTTGGACAGGCATGGAGGGCCCTCTCGACTTGTTCATAGTAAGTCTCTTTATCTTCGTCTGAGGACTCCTCCGTAGGTCCGTGAACGTTAATGAGGCTGATGTTCTTGAATTTGCCTCGCACGCGAAGGGTGCATAGCCTTTCGCTTATAGCGTTAAAGCCGATGACGGTAGACTTCATTTTTTCGCTGACCAGGAAGCCTACCCCGAGCACATGGTGTTTTGTATGACAGCTGTAATATAAGTCATATTCTTTCTTTTGCAAAACACCATTCCCTGTCCATCTTATTTCTTGCAGTGCTGTTATGTCAGCTTTATATTTTGACAGGGTATCGGCTAGCTGCTGAGCAGCTCGAGCTCTATAGAGCGATCGTACGTTCCATAAGAAAATTCGTAAATCGTTGTTCCGTTTTCGTTGCAAGGGTTGTCGTCGTGAGATCAGTCCGTTTCCGAGGCTTGTTGACGGTCTCGTAATTCTTTTAGTTTTACGGAACAGGGAATTAACCTGTTGCCAACCTGTGGAAATAGCCTGATCATATTAGCCAAACCTTTTTGGGGTTTGTTTCTAGCGGCCGCCGCGAAGAGGCTATGATCACACTTCCACCAGTCCCGAATAGTTACGGCACGTGCATGTTTTCGTATGCTACATGTTATTCCCCCTATTCGGCTGATGGCTGACCGCCATTTAAATTTATTACCTTACAATATATTTCATTTTGAGACGTACCGTAGATGGGATATTCTCGCAAATGCAAAGTTTTAAATTTAAGGTTTGGAACTAGTATGAACCATTAAATTTTTGCGCTAAAAAACATTCAATCCTACAGTCGACCTCACTGTGTTTTCTAACCGTGTGTTGTCGTCGATCGTCGCGTCGGCCATCTTCCCGGCTGCATGATATTTGCTCACATATCATTTTGATACGCAAATCGTTTTGGCGTTTTTTCCGATAGATTGATATGCGCACATATAGACCCCCTGCGGAAGGAGAAAATGTGTCAAGTTAATAAAAATTAACTTGTCACACTTCATAATTTTCTTTAACTAATTGTTAACATTTGGTTCAATTCAGTAAACGTTAATTTTTTCGTTATTAATTTGTAATAATTTATTTTTACGAAAATGTGCAGTCAATGGTATAATTTTGTTTTCTTTCCAAAATAATCAACAAAACGCATTGCGAAGTCAACAGGAAGTGTTTTTCTGCATGTTCACCATTATATTTCGAGGAAATTTATTGCTATTGATTATTTAATCAATAGCAATAATTAATTAATTGCATTTTCTGTTGCATATATAAGACATTCTAATTCACACGACTGACGTTCTTCAAAGACGTTGACACGTTGTCTGTTGTACTAATTGCGTCCAAAAAATACACAAAGTTGCGTAATCTAAAATTTCCCAAAAGTTTCTCATAAATATCCCAAATTTCCTTTTGGTTTTAAAAATTTACGTTAGGTATACCTCTGCGTAGAGAGACATTTCCGAAAGTGCTGAAATTTGCAGAATTTGGACTAAGCATTTGGACTAAGCGACTCCATCTAAGAAAAAAAATCGGAGTTTCCATAATTAAAAATGTTCGATTCAGTGCAAACGCACCACAAGTAGATGCCAGGAATTTTACTCGTAATTAGATATCTCAAAATTTTTCTGTTCTGATATTTCTGACTTTAGTATTTTGATCATAAAATATCACAAAGATAGGTTGGTAGGTGCAGAGAATTTTGAATTCCCCAATGATTTCGTATAATTATCCCAAAACTGACGAAAGTAATAAAATAAGTCAGGTTGTGTGCACTTCATCACAAATCAGGGTTAGGAGATGCAGGGTATTTAAATTTTCCCACAAATATCTCAAATATCCCATCGCTACGTTTTATCTGGTTATTAGTTGTTTGACATTTGACATTTTGACATTTCTCGACGTTTCATGGTCCCTAGAGCCTATTTCAATCATTTTTAGAGAGATGTCTGTGTGTGCGTGTGTACGTACGTTCGTACGTCCGTACGTCCGTACGTTCTGGTACCATTTTTCGTCGTCGATATCTCAATAACGAGTAGAGATATCGACTTGAAATAAATTTTTTTTTACAGATAATAACTTCGAAAGAAGCTGAAAGGGCGTTTATTAATATTCAATCAGTTGTTTTTTTACTATAGCAGTTTAAAAAAAAGTGAAAATTTTGGTTGGGCTCAAATATCTCAGGAACAAATAATGTTATTGACTTGAAATAAATTTTATTTGTCATATTATGACGTCATACAAATTTGATATGAATTTGGAAAAAAATCAATATACCGTTATTTTTTAAAATCAAAAAAACTAAAAAAAAAATTTTTTATAGCTCGAATATCCTTAGATGGAAAAACGATATTAACTTTAAAATAATTTTATTTAACGAAAAATGTTGTTTTTGACTCCTGGTGAAAATTTCAAAAAAATTCAATGGACAGTTTTTTTACAAAAAATTAAAAACTACAAAAAATTCTACCAAAAATTGGTATAAATTGTCTTTTGACTCAAATTTCTCAAAAACGGGTAACGATATTGACTTCTTGTTTGTTTTATTTTCTACATAACATAATTGTTAGCAACTGATAAAATGTTGACAAATATTGAATGTGCAGTTTTTTAACAAAAAATCAAAAACTGTTTAAAATTCTAAAGAAAAGTAGTTACAATAATTGTATTTCAGCTCGAATATCCTGAGAACGACCAACGACTGTGCCTTCTAAAATATTTAATTTTATACATAGTACAATTTTTAATGAAAGGTTAAATTTTGACAAATATTTAATCGACAGTTTTTGACGAAAAATATAAAAAAAAAATAAACTAAAAAGTGGTAAAATTGGTTTTTCGACTCGAATATCTTGAGAACGAACAATGATATTGACTTTGCCATTAGGTATTTAATCTCTATAATATACATATGTGCATTCCGTAAATCTCTTTAAATAATTAATTGCTTTTCAATCTTAAAATAATGATTGTTTGAATTTAACAGCTAAAGTTTGTTTCGCAGAAAATTTGGTTATTTGAAAAAACCTAAATATAAAGTTTTTAAGATCACAAATGGGAAGTTATCAGTGTGGGTCGCACCCAGCCTCTGAGAGGTACTGAGACTGAAGGTGGTGGTTGTCTCAGATTTTATCTCCAGGGTTGGTGGCTGGGCTAAAGCGGAGAAATGCCGTGTCTTATATCCTTTGTATATGAAAACCATAATAGTACTCTCATGGTGGAAGTCGAATGGGGCGACATCTAATGTATGCCTGCAACCCTTACTCTTTTCTTTTTGCGGAGAGCTTATGGAGGATTTATATGATATTTATTGATATTTTTTGGATGCAATAATCCAAAAAATAGTCTCCCCTTGCTCCTACCACCAATTTTCGACGCTTAAAGACTCCCCAAATCGGATTTTACACCTCAAGTTTTGCAGCGCCACCACCAGGACCTTTGCAACCCTAAAAAAAACTCGCCATGATAGTACTATAGTTTTTATATACAAAGCTTACATATATCTACATATGTCCCTTTATAAGAACTGAGCTTACCTTGTTCATAATATACTTATTCAAAATCTCCTTCCTCTTCTGTTCATGAAAAGTAAATTCAAATGAGCAAGAATTTTTTTAATTACTAGGATCATAAACTTACGAGTATGAGCGCTTGGTGAATGTTGGACTGTTGGACAGCGCAACAACTAACTTTTTGTCTTGCCATATTTTCTTAGTAGGCAGGTACAAATCATTGACATTTTATCAATGCTTAGAACATTCTCTTCTCTTCTTCCATTTTAAGCCATAAACAAGTCCTACTTAACGAACCAATGCCAAATGGTTTTTGATGATCAAGTTCCTGAAGTCAATAATCTGGCAAAGCTCACAGCAACAACAACAAAAAAATTTATCATGATACCCAATGATCCTGAAAGAAATGCCAACAACAAAAAACACTCAATGTCTTGTTAGTATGGTGTCTTTGAGAGATATTATGCTGCCTTCACGACGACTACGACAGACGATGCGACACAAAACACAACACAACACAAAAAAAAACGGGGACAAAAAAAAAGTAATAACGCGCCACAATGTGGCCAACATATCTACCCGATTTATGGTAGCAACAAGGAATCTATGTACCGCTTCAGTTTGAATGAAGTTTAACACAATTTCCTTTTTAAGTTAGACTTTAAGATGCACACACCACACATGCCTATACACAATCAGAATGAAAATATGTATAGGTATAGCGTTTTGCAGTCCGATGAAGAGAGTTCAAATATTCCTTCACTACAGAGAGAGAGAGACAGAGATAAGTAGGGGTATGTGACGTTTGTTGTAGAGTAGATGCAACGACTTGGGGCATCCTTACATCATGAGATTTTTCCTTCTAACATGATCCATGCTGGCTACACACTTTTTTTTTTTGTTTCGTTAGGAACCATGACTTCTTCCTGGATGATGAAGAGAAAGACGAGAGTCATGGACGATGCTGGCTGGTTGGTTGTCTTGCAGCAGCAAGCACAACAACGGTGATGGCCAATTCCAAAGATAGCAACCTGACCATTCGAGGTCGATGCTATTTGACACTTTTTATTTGTGGTGCTACATGCGGTGTGTAATGAATCGTTAACTTGCATCGCCGGCCGCTGCGCCGCCGCCGCGCCGTGCAGCACCATCATCGTATCACCATCTTTGTTTGGATTACCTGCTGCTCTTCCGACGTACGAATAGTAGTTGTCATCTGTTTTAAAGTGATCTCGTTGTTGCATCCGTTGGGCATTTTGGTGGTGCATATTGCAACGAAGAGGTTGCACAATTGTCGTCTTTAGATGGTTCATCGGTTGGACTTGATGGTTTTAAGAAAGATCCTAATGTCTTGTTAACTCGAACGCACAGACATAATGGTAATTGCCTTAGATTGATATTGTTGGTTATATAACGGCTTGGCTTATAACGGTTAGTATATAAGAAAGAATATTTGATTGTACAGGAAAGCTCCTCATAAGGATACTTGAATTGTACAGTTCGCATGTGTGATTACTTGATAAGAAGATCATTTGAAGATTTGCTATATTTTTGCATATCTTTGTTTAAATCTCATCTGTCATCCATTTTTGAATTGCTCTTGAATCTGAGCGCGAATCATAGGAGCAAAATAATCATATCTCCTCTCAAAAAGCAAGTGAGTCCCGAGTCCCGACTCCCCAGACCGGGAAAAAAGTGTAAACATTTTATGTTTAATGTAATTTTTGCTTATAGTTAAGAGCTTTAAAAATACTTCTTTAATTTTAATGAAACCTAACCATCAATCACATTTTTAGCACATTTTTGCTTTTTTCTGTTGTTAAAATGGCAACCCCGACCACCAATACCTACCTAAACACCGAAGATCCAACAAACAGCACTCCTTCCCTCCTACTTAATTCCCCACACTCAATAAAATAATTCTTATTCCAGTCTTCCAGTCCCATCGAATTCACCTTTTCAATGCATCTTTCTCATCCATCAAAAAAAAAAAGGACCAAAATTATCACATTCCCCATGCAAAAAGCCTAGTAGGGGTATTCATGCAACGGAGGAAAACTCGGATAAACGCAGAAACCAGTTAACAAATTAACAAATATTTATACACCTTATTGTTTCTGGCCGTATTCAGGGGGGGGGGGGGTTCACAAGGGTTTGACCCCCCCCCCCCCCCCGAAATCCTTTATCAATTTTGTTTTTCAAATATCGAAAAATATTAAATCATTCACTATCCACACCATAATTGAATTTGAATTTTTCAACACTTTAATCTATGTGAAATATGAAATTTCTAGGAATTCATGTTGAACCTGACACCTCGACCCTTCAAATAAAGTACCTATTATTTGTTGAACACTGACTTGTGTATAATTATAATAGTGATTTTTTTAATCAAAAGACAATAACTATAATGTTCACATCAAAAGACAACCAAATACATATTTTTTTTAAATTGAAAAGAATAAAAAGCAAACTTCAGATTCTGCTCTAATTACAAAACGAAAAGCCTCTATCAAAGAAGCAGCTTGGAAAGTGGGAGGCAGAAAAACGTTGACGTTCTTCAAGAAGAAAGTGACTTACAATCCGATAATTTATTCTTTTGGTTTTAACAAAAACTTTGATTCGGACTGCACGCCTTTCCGACAGGAGTAGAGACCAATTCTAAAGAAAATAATAGAAGCAAACATATTCGAGAAAATGTTGTTGCTGAATTCAAAGATATCTTTGACGCTGCGCAAGGCCTTCTAAATATTGTGGATGAAAATGAAACTTTAAAAACTCCACGAACAGCATTGAGGCAGCAACACCGAGCCAATGTAAATTCAATTCAATTCAATTCAATTTATTCAAAGTATTCAATTCAATTCAATTTATTCAAAGTAAACACCTCAGATCCTCAAAATTATTTTAGGATAGTTGTTATGATTCCTCTGCTAGATGATTTCATAACTCAGCTTAAAATGCGGTTTGAGAACCATAAGTCTGTCCTATCATCACTGTATATTTTGATACCTTCAGTACTTGGGAAAAGTGAAGAAAAATTTAACGCAGAAAACTTCCAATTTTATAAAAGATTTTTGGATTGGGACACGTTTAAGGCTGAGTTTATGATGTGGAAGATAAAATATCACGAACAGGAAGAAGGCCAACGTTCAAAGACAGCTATAACAGCTCTTGGAGACTGCAGTAAGGATATTTTCCCCAATATACATTATACATGTAGGGTTGACGGCAGGAACACCCTCTACTTTGTAAACACCTTAAATCAACAACACTTCAATTTCATTTTCTTTATTCAAATTTATTTATAATAACTTTTAAAAATTTTGGCAACTTTACCAGTATCAACATGCTCTCCTGAAAGAACGTTTTCGACGCTAAAACGACTGAAAACATTTTTAAGAAATTCCACGGGTGAAGAACGGTTAACTGGATTAGCGTTAATGTCAATTCATCGACATATCGAAATCAATACCGACGAAGTGATTGTTGTTTTTGGAGTAAAAAAGGCAAGGCGATTAGATATACTTATGTAAAATAATGTTAATTTTTGCTTACTCTTTGTTGTTCCTTCTTTAACCTATTTTACCTTTTTCCGTTATATGTACATACATTATAAATACTACTCATTAAATATAACTGAAATTTGAAATTTAAGATTTTTTATTACCCTCAATATTTTACAACATAAAAGGTGAAAAGATATTTTTCAGAAAACATACCCCCCCCCCCGAAATATTTGTCTGGCTACGGCCTTGTTTTGCTGACAGGCGTAATTTATAATTGATGTTTTAGGCAAATTTTGTTTTTGTTACATCATACAGAGTTTAAACTGAAGAACAATGATTTCTGAAAATCTGAAGAAAATAGCTTTCCAATGAGGAGTCTGTCAAGTTTAAATTTGTTTTGAAATTACTTAACATAACAGTAACTGTGGATTTTATGTCATTACCTAGTTATGTTACTTCGTTCTAAAATGTGATTTTAAATATAAAAATAAGTTAGTACATAAATCCTTGATTACTTTGTGTGTTGGATGTACATACGAGTATCTACTTATATACATATTTATTTATTTACAGATATTGTTTATCCAATTGTAGGTAAGTATAAACATAGCTTCTATTTAGCCTTACTAAGCAAATTTATCAAAATATCTCCTTCTATTGAAATGGTCTTAGCACTTTAAATGGATAAAGAAAGTCCAAACCAACCGGTTATTCTATGCCATTCATCTTAAAAAAAAAAAACGGCATAAAAAACATCCAATTCGACCCTCAATCTACTAACTTTTGAATGCATCATAAAATTTTAGAGTTTCTCAAAAACGAACATCATCGCCTTGCCATTCGTTTCGTCTTCTTCGTCATCGTCGTCATATCCTCGTTTCCTTCGTCGCGATATATCCAAAAAGATTTTTTTTTTCCTCTATTTTCTTTTGGGAGTAAAATAATTTTGACTTCCAAATCGCGTCGGTCGTTTTCCAATTCCGATTCTATCCACACACACAGCTTTTCTTTCAAGTAGGTATGTAATGTATGTATGTATGTATGTAGTATTTAGGATTGTATAGCAATCCCTCAATTGGTGGCTAAACTGACTTCAAGTTTCCTTCCCAAGCTACTTTGATATGCCCTGGTTCTTCGACTCTTCGTCCTTGTTGTCTATCTTGCTTGTTCCTTGCTTTCATCCATATCACATCCTTGAGGATATAAAATTTTATTTGACGACCGACGCTATTTTGTATCGATTTCCCACAATTTTGGACGATGGATGAAAATTCTTTTGAACATTAAGTCTGACTTATGACTGAAGCCAGAACGAGGATCTCAAGAAATATCCATCTCCCCTTACCCCAAATAGAAACTCACAGAAAAATAATAATAATAATAATAAAATAAAATTGTGTTTACGGATCGTAGTCCTCCTCGTCGTCGTCGTCGTCCTCCTCCTCCTTCTCCGTATATATTTTATACAATGAGCCAACAGAGTATGGCGTGACGGTGGAGTGGGATGTGGATTCATGGATGATTGCGGGGGCTGGATCTGGATGAATGAATGTCCTGAAGTTGGAGCAAAAGAAATTGCAGCACAGCATTCGAATGTCCTCGTTATGTGCGGGGGTCATAAACCACAGTGTGTCGTGTCGGTCGCTGTGTCGCACTTATTATTTTTTGGCAGTGTGGCACCGCACTGCTGCTGTTCGTCGTTGTCGCTTTGAAAGCCTTGACGCTGACGCTTAACGCTTAATGCTGTCGTCTTCGTTTGGGGTTTATGTTGTTTAAGTTTAAGTTTCAGTTTTTTTTTTTTTTTTTTTGAATGAAGCAGTGTGGTGTGTAGTAAGGGAAGCATTAGGATTTTGATAGGTGTATTTGCTCTCTTATGGGTTGCATTTGGAGCCTGATGCATGAGGGGAGGAATGAATTGTTAAGTTATTGGATTGTTTTTCTCGAAGCAGACTTAATGAAAATCAAAAGAAGAAGAAGAAGAAGTCGCATGTCTTGGCGAAAAAAGACCTAGGTATTATAAGTTTTTAAAAAGGAGCACTTAAAAAACTCGAAATAAGAATAAAATTCGAAATAGTTTAACTACTTTACTTTGGAAAATTATATCAAATAAATTATTGGGTATATGTACAGACGATTGAAGGGGAGCGTACGATAACTTGGGCGCCAAATTTTGACAACGGTTTTTTGTAGAGGGGACCAAAACAAGTATTTTTTACTATGACAGGTGGGGTCTATCTTGCCCGTTTAGGCGGGAAGGGCAATTTTATGAAAAAGTATTAAAAGTGGAAAAAAATCATTAAAAAATAACGGTAATACTTACAACTAAGTTTAAAACTTCTTTTCAAAGCCAGTATTTTGTACTGTACTATAAGACACTTTTTAAATCAGACAAAATGTATGCACAGTTTTCGAAAAAGTGAGTTTCAAACACAAAATTCGCCGAAAAAACACAAAGTTTAAAGTGTAATTTCTGAAGACTAAGATTTAATATAATTTTTTTTTCAGAGAGTTCGGTTTTCTTATTGTATTTAGGATTAGGATCAAAAACTGAAAACTAGATTATTTAATAACTTCTAGTTTTTGAGAAAATTAAAAATTGCTAATTACTTTTAATTACGGTTATTTTTTTCTACTTTTAGTGTTTTTTTCATAACATTGACCCTCCCGCCTAAACGGGGCAAGATAGACCCCACCCGCCTAGTAAAAAATACTTGCTTTGGTCCCTTTTAAAAAAAAACGGTAATCAATTTTCGGCGCCCAAGTTATCGTACTCGTGCCCGACTGAGTATTTTAAGAAAAAGTTGCTTCGTTAAAATAAACAGATCCACTTTATGCGGATTCACTGCTTTTTTTCAGAGTTTCGAATTTTTGATTTTGGGATTCTGTCCAATGATTTTTTTTGTCAATTTTCTGAAGTCATATTCTTTAACTTTTCGGGTTTTTTTCACTTCATTATTTTACTTTATGAGCAGGTACAGATTTTTCTAATTATAAGCTAACTTATTCTTCAACAAAATCGTTCCAAAACATAAGTATGTATATCTACCATCTTTATTTTTTTATCAAATTCCATGACAGCATCATTTTTTGAAAAAAGAAAAAACACGCCATTTTCCCTATGCTATATTTCGGCATCAGTTAAACTATCAAACGCTTATACCTAACCCAGCTTTCTTCTTACTCCACATCCACATTCTTGAAGTAAACACCATATCAACCTTTTAGAACCTCACACCCACCACCCATCTTCCTGAACATATCCCCAACCAGAATATGGCAACTACACCATCACCAAACTATGCTCGTCTTGAACACCAACCAACCAACCAACCAGCCTGTGTGAAGTAGAATAGAAAAAAAATCAAGTCGTGTTGTTTGTTTGGCAACAGGTGGAAATTGTATAAAAGAAAAAAAACTTAAAATTTCCCTGGCGAGAGTTCGCACTTCTTTTGCGTGCTGCTGTTGCCATTATAACCAAACCACCACCATTCACCATTAGGTTAACATGTGCCCATTGACGCCTTTAAATAGATTCTCAGTCGCTGTAAGCGTCAACGGGGTCGGGTCGTCTAATCTTAGGTGGGAAATCTTTAAGCTGTCGCTGAACTGAGCTGCACTGGATGTTGTTAGATAAAAGGGGTTTCGTAAAAAAGCGAAATATTTTTTGCCGCATTTTATTTCTTTGCAATTAAAGTTTTATTTTAATAATAAAAAAAGGTATAGGTGTCGTTTGGTAATGTCTTTTGATTTTTTGTTCTAAAATAAATCGGTGATTTTAAAATGTATTTTCTTATTTTTTTCAGGATATGTGGTAAATTAAAAATACCATGCAGCGACGGAGCCAGTACGTCATTTGCAGTTTGACCGAAGTGGTTGTTTTGTTTAATTCTACGTAAGTGGTAAGTATTTTTTGTATTTTATAAATTTTCTATAATTATCATGTATGTACATATAATCATACACAAAATTATTTTAATAAACAAACTTTTAAATAATTTTACTCGAAAATTTAAAAATGTGAATCTACTTTAAATAAAAAATAAAATGCACGACTGGATCGCACGTACATACTCCTATGTGCGATAACATCTTCGTTTTAAAGTCAAATCAAAAAAATAGAATATTACCCGACTACCTACAATCGATTATAGTCACAAGTAAAAATATGAAAAAGTTTGAAATTCATTATTTGAATTGATAAAACAAGCCAAACAAGAAGTTTAATCTTTAAACTGAAGATGTAATCTTATGTATCATAAAACTACAAATTTTTGAAAAAAAAAATTTCAAAAATCGTTAAGCTGTTTTTTCAAAAAATATTTTTTATATAACTTTATAATATGTATAATTTTTTAAGTTTTTTTATAAAAAAATGGTATTTTTAGTATTTCATAACATACACTTAAAACTAAATTAAACAAAAAAATATTTATTAAGTTTCAAAATACTGAGTTTTCAAAAAAAAATTTATATTTTTTTAATACAAAAAATATTTTTTTTTTGAAAATTACGATATTCAATATTATTAAAATTATATATGACCTCCTTTAAAAAAATTTAATCGAAATCCGTCCAATAGTTTACGAGAAAACCGAAAACCAAAAATCCGGTTCTATGGCAAGTATCGTTAATAACGGTTTTTTCGATAATATTTTTTGACTAAATTATTAAGGTTACTTAACAAACCCTTAAAATTTCATCAAAATCGTTGTATTCGTTTTCGAGATAAAAATGTTTTGTCTAAACGGTACTATGACAGGTACCGTTATTTTTGAAACTAAAAAAATTTCGATTTCCTCTCTAGGCAATCTCCCTAAAACCTTATGTCCAAAGTTTGAAGAAAATCGCTTCAGTAGTTTAGGCTGTAGGTCGTGGTACAGACAGACAGACAGACAGAATTGCGGGACCCACTTTTTTCGCGTTCTTTATCATCGTAATGTTAGTTGATTAATATCCCGGCTTCGATTTTTCGCAAGTAATAGCAAACTTTATTTTCTTTTTCTTTGTTATAATATAATTTTATATTAATGTGGATCAAACTAGTAACAATTTTTAATTTAAAAATTAATGTAAGCAAACATAAATAATTTCTTAATTTATGATTTATAAGTAAATAAATTCATTGTTTTTCAGAAAACCATTTCTGAATTGTTGAGAACAATGTTCTGCATTTAACTGTACCTAACGTTATTATATTGTGTTCACAACTTTTAGGCCTAAAATTTTAAAAATGGGACATTTATAAAGTTTTTATGAAATTTCAAAATTTTCCTACGCCATGCCATGAATCCTTTTATAAAATTGTTTCCCATTTGATTTTAGACTGTCATAGGGAGGTGTCATAGGTATAGCGAGCGGAAAATGGATCGGGTAAATATTTATTCGATCAAAATGACAAAAAAAATTGCTATAGAAGATTTATTTTTAATTCCAATAAATTCCAGAATTCAAATTCCTAATTTTGAGCGATAGGAAAATTTCGTGGGAAATTTTGTTCACGATTATAAAATATATCAGTTTGATTTTTTTTTAAATGGAGTATTAATACTTATACCAAACACCACAGACATATTCTGACTGCATTCATCCCTACATTTCTGCTTATTTATGCAAACGTTCATTTATCTTTTGGCCAGGAGTAAATCTTGAAAACCTATTTTGCCAGTCATGGAAAAAAAAATTATTTGCAATTAGCAAAGAATTTCTCTCCTTTTTTAAACCATCAACAACATTTTGATGTAATATTTCATCGACAAGCGGGTGACATCCATAAATCAAATAGTATGTTGTTGCTTCTTTGTTTTTTTTGTTGACTAATAAACTGCAACATATATGAGAGAGGTCAAATAAAAAAATAAAAAAAACTCATCTCACATCCCATAAACTTGAGAAGTTTAACATTCCCGTCGAAATTCTGTCGAAAGACAGATTTTTGCAGTCATTATTTTTCCATACCAAACAGTGACGGATTTCAAAATTCGATGACCCTATCCTATTGAAAAATGTATTAATGTACACAGCGTATGTATTTAAAAAAAAAGGTTTTTTAAGAAAGATGAAGATAAATGGAGGTTTCAAATTCTGCCATTTTTCCAGTTTTGCTACAGCCTAAATTGGCTAAGTTGATTTTTTTTAAATATTCTGAGGTTCTGAGTGTGTTTTGTGTTTTTGAGCATAACAACTTTATAGTTTTCGATCATAAACATATTTTATGGAATTTCAAACAAAAAAGCTGTTTGCATAATTTGAAATTTTAAAAGCAGATGTTTTTAGCAAACTTAAAATATTCTCACTTTTTTTTTGATAATATAGTACATTAGGTACTTACATATGTATGTAGATGTGTTGAAAAATTATGTTTTCACAATATGGTACATACTTACTATTTTTTTGAAGATTTATTTTGCTTAAGTATCTAGTAGCAGGCGAAGTGATTTTGGTAAATTCGTTTCTAAATATAAGACTTTTGGTAAAAATTTAAAAAAATATATATTTTATTCATTAATAATGGAATTTTAAATTATTTTTAACACAACAAATAAAATCAATTTTGTTTGTTCAGAAATTAATTGAATTGAAATATAGTTTTAAGAAAAAACCACCACATTACCATTTCGTTTTCCATCATAAATCCGCACCTGGACTTTAAGTATTCATGGGCAATGAAATCAAATGATTCAGCGAATGAATTAATTAATCAATTATATGCGGGTTTGTCCAACTTCTTTCAAAGTCTTTCGGTTGCCAAAATAACTTTGTTCTTTTTTTTAAGAATTGGGTGTTGATGGATACGAAACGATCAACAGAACAAAGTAATAATAATAATTTTGTGACATAAAACATTTGACATTGAATGAAATTCTCGTGAACTACTCAAACCTACCTTTTTATACAAAAATAAATGCAAATAAACAAATCTAAATTATGAGATGTGTTATTTTTAATGAATATTCACATTTATATAAATTAACAGATAACATTATGTCCCAGTCTATATATGATGCTAAAATGAAAGGAAAGGATTAATTTGGCGACAAAAGGTAGATAAAGCCACTTCTATATGATCTATCCATATGTATGCGGTTGTGAATTCTCTTTGCAAACAGCAGGGTGCAGCTGATGACGTTGATGGGGTTGACCATCTGTAGCTCAGTGAATGTGTGTTGTTTATCAAAATGTTTACTTTAATTTATGGTTATTGCTTTAAGTATAGCCTTTTTGGAGGTTTCTTCAAATTATAATTATTTTTGTTTTTCTTTTAGGAGATATATAAGATTGAATTATTTAGACAAAAGGTTTTTATATCAGTCATTGGATGAAGGTTAATATTTTGGCGCCATAGAATTAAATTTTTCATTTATTAAATTTGGTCTTATTAAATAGCGTTCTTTTATTTGTGTTGTTTTTAAAATTGATTGCCCTGCTTTTTGACTTTTTTTTTTCAATCTAAAAACGCCCTTGGGCAGATTCCTAGTCAAACTTTAGACCCGAGTTCAACTGGCTTGGAGTCTAAAGTTAACACCCAGGTTAGAAACAGCTGCTACCGTTAAGTAAAAAACGGAATTCTACTACAATTTTAGTACTACTGCCTGGTAATCCATTGAAATCCAATCCATTTTTTGGCAGGTAGAAAAAAACTACTTAGACAAAGAGTCAACCGTTTTCAAGGATTGAGCTCCAGTTTATCTTTTGGACCTGAGTCTAGATTGTTTTTTTTTCGTTAGCAAAAAAAAGAACTTGTCAGACGACTATGAATATTGAATATGCACCATTTTATTGCTTACTATAATAGGTATGTACTATGTAGGTACTATAGGGCAAGTTTTGGATTCGTGTAAAAAATCAAACTCGAGATATTAATCAGACCTAACATTAGGATGATAGAGAACGCGAAAAGAGTGGGTCCCACCGTTCTGTCTGTCTGTCTGTACTTCGACCTACAGCCTAAACTACTGAAGCGATGTCTTCAAACTTTGGAAATAAGGTTTTAGAGAAATTGCCTAGAGGGGAAATCGAAATTTTGTTTTTAGTTCCAAAAACAACGGTATCTGTCATAGTACCATTTCGACAAAACATTTTTATCTCAAAAACAAATATAACGATTTTGATGAAATTTTTTAAATCGGGTTTGTTAAGTAACCTTAATAATTTAGTCAAAAAATATTTTTGAAAAAACCGTTATTAACGATACTTGCCATAGAACCGGATTTTTGATTTTCGGTTTTCTCGTAAACTATTGGACGGATTTCGATGAAAATTTTTCTAAAGGAAAGGTCCCATATAATCTTAATAATATTGCATATCGAAATTTTCAAAAAAATATTTTTCGTACCTATTTAAAAAAAAACCAAATTTTTTTTGAATCCGCAATATTTTGAAAACTAATAAATGCTTTTTTTTTAATTTGGTTTTTGAGTGTATTTTATCAAATATTAAAAAAACTTTTTTTTTATAAGAATTTGTAAGTAGGTAGGTACTTAAAAAATTACATATTTATAAAAAAAATTATTTTTTGAAAAAACAGCTATAACGATTTTTGAAATTTTTTTAAAAAATTCGTATTTTTATGATATGTATATATAAGATGGCATTTTCAGTTTTAAGATTAAACTTCTTGTTTGGCTTATTTTATCAATTCAAATAATGAATTTCAGGCTTTTTCATATTTTTACTTGTGGCTATAATCGATAGTAGGTAGTCGGGTAATATTGTATTTTTTTTATTTGACTTTAAAACCAAGATTTTATCGCACATAGGACCAAGTACGTGCGACCCAGTCGTCCATTTTATTTTTTTAATTCTAGTCTAATTCAACATATGAGTAAATACGTGTGCAATTTATTTTTTTTTGCACATGAAACAAAAATAAAAGAATCCCTTAACAGCTATCCATATCAGATATTAAATGGGTCTGCTAGTTTATTACATCGTTATAATTAACCCTTCTTTGTTTTCTTAATTCATAAACAAAATATTTTCTCTACATACCTACCCTTAATACACTCCTTATGGATTAAATACTATGTTTGTGACATGTCAAATGTTTTCGACATTCCAACAAAATTGCCGCTGGATATACCAAAGCAAGACAAGACCACCATCACTTTTTTGGCTTATACATCACTGGCTTGTCCTTCAAAAATCTAATCCTCCTTCAAAGTAAAATAATTTCTTATAAAAAAAAAATATACAAATGACAAACAAACCTTCACAACAAACAACCTGAAAATGAGCGCACCTCTTTTTTAGAATTATCTATCATTGTTAACCCTTCAGACTGTTTTTTGTGTGTTGTTCCCCTTTTATCAAAAAAAAATAAAATAAAATCAAATTCAATGTTGTATGGATATTTTATTAAATCCTTTTGTGACGGATAAATGTCCTGTCTTCGGTAGTACATAGATATACTAAGAGTATTTCGTCTTTTTCTCTATATATTGTGTTCTGTCTCTTAATCCCTTGTCGTCTGTCAGTGACATTGATATCACTTTGATAAGCGCAAACCAAGCTAATCAGATTCAATAATATTCTGTTTTAAGAAGCATTTTTGTTGTCGTTGTCGTTGACATTAACATCATCATCAGCTTCGCAAACGCGCATATCAACGTCATCAGCAAAAATTTTATTTTTGGCCCTTAAACGTGATGTGCAGATATTATTTTCATGAGAAAATTATTTATTTCATGGCCAATACTTTTTTTTTTGTTTTTGAAATGATGATTTTATTTAGATAATCATTTAAGTTGTATGCTTTAAAATATTTTACTGTAATTTTAAAGGGTAGAATAAGAAATTCTGTTATCAGCTGAGTTAGTTTAAGTTTACCTGGTCTCTTCTAAGTTCTCTTAAAGCAAACCTTTCAAACTGCAGTCGAACTGACGAAATTTTCATTTTACCCAAAAAAAAAAACGAAATATTTTACTTAAATTAAATTTACTACTTTGATAAAGGGGGTTGAAGCATGCGAATAACTGTCGCACAGGTATACACATAAATCGGAAGCCAACTTACAAGTGCAATTGGCACGAACTTATGGATACCATATACGGCGCGCGGGATATAAACAAGCTGGAAGCAAGCCCTCTAGGCCCTGTGTCGATGTCGCGTCATATCGGTTGAAATGAAAGAAAGGTATGTACCTACGGTGAGTCATTGTTAAATGCAACGTTTGATGGCAAAATGTCAGTGTAAAATTTTATTACACGTTATGAGAACTTAATTTATGGCCAAACAATTTTTTTCTTTATTATTTTTATTTTTTCTTGTTATAGTAAAACTATACTCACATCCCGAAGTCAGTGTCTGAATTGAAGAAAAAGCGGATTTTGTTGGGTAATTGTTTTTAAGGTATCAAATTTTAGGGGGGCGGTCTTACAGTGCTGTTCAAAGTATTAAAAAGGCATGTAGATAGATAGGTCTGCGTAATTTTAGTACCACCTTAATTTGAATCGCACGAATCGCACCATAAGACTTCAGCTTATTTTTGGAATCGTGAACGTTTCAAGCCAGAATAGAACTTTACAAAGCCATGAGAGAATTCGACCCGGCGCATCCCAAATAAATTGACACGACTTTTAGCTTTACCATGACCAACTTATGTAAGAAGCCAAGTAAAAATAGCCAGATTGATATCCAGACCAATCAAAATGTTTAATGGACTCCGACAAGGGGATGGTTTGGCCTGCCTCCTTTGTCAAACAAATCAAGGAAGCGAGCACGAATTTGAAGTGGTGCACTCCTTTAAATACCTTGGGTCAATAGTAGCAGCCGATAACAATATAGAAGAAGAAATACGCTGGCGGCTGCTCAATTCCAACAGAGCCTACAGTAGTCTGTCAAAGCTCTTCAAATTCAGAAATCTCACCTGGTGCTGCACAGGACCATGGTCCTGCCAGTACTCCCAGTTTTCCCGTATGGATCCGAGACTTGGGTGCTTAGCAAAAGACACTCCGACCTCTTAGCCGCGTTCGAGAGAAAAGTCTTAAGGAGAATTGTTGGCCCCATATGTGAGGAAGGACGATTCCGGAGACGGTACAATCATGAATTGTACGCAATCTACCTTGAAGCAGACATAATGACAAAAATTAGGCTCGGTAGACTCCGGTGGGCAGGGCACCTAGCTCGCGTGAGTGAAGAGGAACCAGCTCGGAAAGTCGGCTCGGGACCGGGAAAGGTGGAGAGACTTGTTGAAGGAGGCCAGGACCGGACCTCAGTTGTAGAGTCGATGATGAACGTTTCACACATGCATACTGGTCGGTCTAGGTATTCGAACCAGCATGTTAGTAGACCCCAGTACTCCAATCGATTCTAAGTTCGAATCACGAATCGGATGGTGCCATCCGATATCATTATGAAAGTTTCAAAACTGCTTGTTTTCGAATTGGGCATATTGCGGCATGATATTTCAGCTTATTCTAGTAATAGATATGAAAGTTTCAAAGGTTTTTTAATACCGCTCTTAGCCAGTAGACCTACGAGCTCCAAGCTACACTCTATTTCGAATCGCACCATACAACTAATAAGCTGAAGTTGTATTAATATAATTATGCAAGTTCCAAAGAAACCTATGGAGGTGCTCCATCAGCTTTCTAGTTTAAGCTTCCTCAGGAAGCATTTTTGAGATATTTTTTTTTTGTTTAAGGTCACAAAAATGCATAATCCGTCCCCGGTCAATGTTGTCTAGCCTATGACTGCTTACACCACCTAAAAGGGGTTGCCAGCAAATTGCCACCCGAAATAACGACGGTAGTTGAATAAAAGATACCACTCGATGGATTTATGGATATTTTTTGTTATTATATATATCTCGATATTTTATTTTCATGTTTTTGTCTCTGGGTCGTTCTAACTCTCTCGTCAATGTTGAACAAGAAATTGGGGTAGAGAAAAGAGGATGACGAGGTTAGGTGGGTGGTGAAGAACTCTAAGGTAGTTTGGGTTGTTGTTTGCAACAAATTATTGTTATTGCGTTCCAGTTTTGGCCATCGCCCTAAAGCTGATATAATGGGGAGGGGGGGGGGGGGCAATGGAATGAAGGTACTGCAAAATGCATTGCATATTTGGTGCATACAGTAAATATAGGTAGGTAGGTAGAATGAAAGTGATAAAGGGGTGCAACCTGTGTGGTAGGTATATTTACCTGAGGCACGGTGCGACGAGACGTCGAGAGAATATTATGGTATAAAACGGAAGGGCTGACATTGTTTTAACGGTTTTGTCGTGTACGTGTAGAGCAATATATCATATACATCCGCATTGTCATAGAAATTTATTTCAACGACGACTGACGGCACGACGATTTTCTGCCACACATGTTTACGACCAGAGGCATTGAGAACACGTTTTTGATGGAAATGTGTCATAAATTAGATTGAAGTTGAGTGATAGTCGAGAGAATAGAATGGAATAGCTATTCGGACACTAGAAGGGTAAAGGAGTGATATTGTATATGGGAGAAATATGTGTGTTTATTGGTGGAAAGGGGTAAACAAAATAGAAATTATTATATTTAAAAAGAATAACCATAATTCAAAATTATTAATGAGAATATTTGGAATAAATTATTATCGGAAAGACTGACAGGTTCAGGTCATTTTGCTAAATGTTAATCTATTTTAAAATTCTGTTTTACTTGCTGTTGATGAACATTTATACAAACGTTTTAGTTTTGAAGTATTAGTTTTACAAAAAAGTACTGACCGCTATTTTTGCTTGTATAGTTTAAAAAGGATTTTTTTAAACCAAAACCAATATTCTATTCCTTATACCTTACAAGTTGCAGCTATTTAATTGATATGAGGAAGAGATTAGGACACAGAGTCGAACCTTGAGTGACTCCAACCTTGTGTTTTTTTCATTAACCCTCTAAATGTGTACACGTCTGTGCGTTTCTACTTCTTATTTAAATCAGGCTAGACCCGATATGCATCAAATTTAATAGAGACCATTTTATATGGGGCTACATTTTTGAATTTTATGGATTATAGGACTTTTGGGTTTTCAAGATTTTGAACATTCTTGGATTTCAGATTTTCTGCATATTCAAATTTTGGTGTTTCCCGATTTGAATTTTCTGAATTTTGTGAGTTCTTCCGAGTTATAATATTGGACTTCCGGGGAATATACTTTTTCTTATTTTGGGTTTTTGGTATTTCTGGATTTTCGGGCTATTGGATTTTGGATTCTTGAGATTTTGAACTTTCTCAAAATTAAGGTTTTTGGTGTCCGACGTTTTCATTTTTGACAAAATAGATTTTTGAATAAAAAAACAACTGGAGGGTCATGTTCTGTCTTCTGTGGAATTATTTTCTTAAATCAACAAGCTCCCCTAAGAATTTTTAATTTATACTCGATAAAATATTGGCAAAATTTAATTCAAAATTGAAAAATTTCGATTAATGTGATTTTTATTTTTCTATCGAAACATTCTTAAACAACAAGGAAAAATAATCATTCCTGTCAAATTTAATAGTTTTACCTTGTTGTCCTTCGATCAAAAGCCAAAACATCTGGAGACAAAAAAAAAAGTATTGAAAAAAAAGTTGTCCATTAAAATTGTGAAAATAAACCTGTCTCTTGTTGTTGTTTTTTTTTTTTTTTTGCAATCCTGAAAGCATTTTTGTTACAATTTAAAGTAAAGACAGAAGAAAAAAAAACAACTGCCATCATCATCATCATCGCTCGTATACGTATAAAAGAGAAAGTTTGTTTTAGGAAGAAAAAACCACAAAACCACATGTCCACAGTTTTCGCCCACCACCAAGTATACCAGTTGTATAAACCACACACCTCTTCCTTTCCATCCTATCCTCTCGAACTCAAACTCAAGCTCTTAGCTCTGAACTTTCATAATAAAGATCGACAAGCTGTCCAAGCCGATGGCCACATCCTTGATATGAAAGGGAATATTATGTTGTGGCATGTCTCTGAGGATTACAACCCCCAACTAGACTGGATCTTTATACTATGGTATATTATATGAGTTGAGTATAGTATAATATTCAATCTGTTTCGTATAGGTTTTATAATATGGATGACATCTCTATATACCTACCTTTGCTTCTGCAAAACAAAAAAAAAATAAAAAATGTATCACAGCGTGTATAGCTAGGAAGTATTAAGGAATCAGGTGTCCTGTCCTCAACATCCTGATGCTTTTCGCTTTTCGCTTCTCGCACTTCTCCCTGGTCAGCTTAAATCTGTCAAAAATTTTCAATCAAACTAAAAAAAAGGTGAGATGAGTGTGTATGATGACCAGACATATGGATGGATGGGAAGAAAAAATTATGTGTTATTTAAAAAAAATATATATTTTTAATAAAATATGCTACGTATGTCCTGTCACGTCCTTGGTCTCCTCATCAACTTGAGCTGCTCTCAAAAAATATGCGTCCTCGTCAAAGTCAAATATTCATTGTCATTCAACAGACAAAATGTCATATTTGATCAATCCCACTTCTGACACCTGAGTAATATTTTTTTTTTTAATTTTGAATTAAAATATATTTACAGTATTTTTCAATTTTAAACTGAACCCATAATTATCTTTTTCTTAAAATGCTGTTAAAATATTTTAATTTAAGCTTCCAAAAATGTTACACGGGTGTCAGAAGTAGGATCGAAAAAATCGTTTTTTTTTTTAATGGATCAGGTGTTCTGTCCCCAACATTAGCCTTAGGTAAGGTCACTCTCGAAAGACTAGGTTCCCCTGTAAAAAAATATTTGTTTGCTGGATCTTCATCGATCTTCAGCGTGACAAGTCTGGTTAAGACACCTTTTTCGCAAAATAAACGACAACCTTTCATCACTCCTCAAAAAGGATTTCCCCTCAGAAATACTTTGTTATTTACGATTTTTTGGTGGTTTCTGATGAAGAAATAATCATTCAAAAAAAACTGAATTGAGAAGAAGAACTGGGAAAATTAAAAAGGAGAACATATTTATTTAAAATATTTTTTCATATTATAACGCGCACCAAAGGACCAAAAGGACATCGACGCCACCAAATTCATATTCACACTTAAAACCACCAAAGGATTGCAATAACAATATATGTATGGTAGATTTTAACGTTGCTTTTTATTTTATTGCTGAAGTCAACTTTATCCTTCTATTATCCTTCCGCCTACTACTTCATCAACTTTAGTTTCTTTTTTTTTTATTAATAATTCTTTAAAATATTTGTACTGTTTTTTCTTTACATCCATCAGAGATGAAGATGAACACAATTTAAGGCGAGTGAGAACAGATGATGAAAAAAAGGGCAACAAAACTTAAAATGAATGGTCCTTCGTCCTGTATTTCATGTGATGTCCTTTGAGAGTAAGTTGAACGTTCAAGAATTAAACTTAAAACTTTAGTCCTGAACGAGTGAGTTGTCGTTGTCGTTGTCGTAATGGTGGCTTAGAGTCCAACAACAACGAAGACGACGATGGTTTGTGTCCGTCCGTCCTGTCCGTTTGATGTGCACATATTTTATTTTTGCCACATCTTTTCTTATTTTTTTTTTTTATTATTATTATTTGTTTGTCCTTTAGTCCTTTTTTGATATATTTTTACACTGTTGTCCTTGTGAGTTGTCAAATAATTTTTTTTTGTCAACTTTCATGTGTCCACAAGGATGTGAGTATAGAAAGAGAGTATATGTGAGCTTGGGAGAGTGACTGTTTTTTTTTAGCGTTATTGTCGGTCGTCCTTTCGTCCCACTTATCATCCCTAGTGACACTTTATAATTTCTTCCTCTTTTAGTGTCCTGTCACTGTGTTTCCTTGGGATGAAGCACAATGTACATATATAAAAAAAAAAACTCTCATAGAGAAGCGAGAAAGAACGAAAATTGAAATTTGAAGTGGACGTAATTTTTTATCATAGTTCAGGGAGAAATTTTGACGAAATTCTACAAAAAAGCACCCATTTCAACCTATATTATACCTTCCCATCTACTATACCCATTCCCCTTCCTCACAAACTAATGTCAGTTTATTGTTCGTTTTAAGTTTATTTTATTTATATTTCACCCTTGACGAGTATGTAGGATTTTTTTTTTTCGTATAATATAATATTTTTTTTTATTTTGAAGACATTTGAAGAAAACAAGGATGAATTTTTTGAAAATTGACATCGCCATTGGACTTGTCTGTCAGAATTGAGGATGACAGCTGACAAATGGACAAATTTAATTTTTTTTTCTTTTTCTTCTTATGTAGGTATAGTATAAACTTTGATGATGATGAAAAGTTCATACTTACAAAAAACAAAAGAGATGACTTGATAGGATGAACAGACACAAAGTGTAATTAATGCCCAAAGGATAGCAAAAAATAAAAAAAAAAATAAAAAATAATATGAAGTGTTCTATAAATGCAAAATAAAACTGACTCAAGGAAATTCTGTCGAGCGAATGGAGAGTTGACTTTGTGATGAGATTTTCCTTTTAAAGTTTTATATTTTTGACAGTGCTTTTTGTGGAAAAATTTGATGTAAATTGAAATGTGGCTGCAAGCACTGTTTCTTTGGTTTTTTTTTTTTTTCTATAGCACTTGTTGAAATATTGTGTATTGTAATATGCCCTTGGGTAAGTTTAACCATCAGAGATGTTCCATACATAATTTGTATAAATAATGTCCTTGAAGCAAAATGCGACAAGTTTGACACTATTAAGTTCGTTTGGATTTGCGAAGGGTATCATTTTTAAAACTAGCATTACCATTTTCGGTTTAAAAAAAAATTCTTCGATCTGCTGAGCTCAGTTTGAGTCATATCTACTTACTCTTATTTTTAAAAATTGTTCGGAAACATATTTTTATCAACGTTTCGGGTTTTTTAAATATTAAATATTGAAAAATCATGTTTTTCCATCTTTGAATGTTCCAATGTTGTCCTTATGTACTCTACGTTCTGCTTGTAGTACATTACCAACAGGAAAAATATTGGTGATAGTATGCAGCCCTGCGGAACCCAATTTCGCATTTTTCAGTTCTTCTGTCAACGTTTTATTAAGCCTCTGCTTTTTCCAATTATTGTTTAACAAGGTTAATTAAAATCAAACTCAGTTTGAGTAATATCTATTTACTCTTATTTTTGAAAATTGTTCGCAAACATTTTTTTATCAAAGTTTCGGATTTTTTAAATATTAAATATTGAAAAACCATTTTTTTCCATCTTTTAATATTCCAACGTTGTCCTTGTGTACTTTACGTTCTCGTTCACCAACAAGAAAAATATTGGTGATAGTATGCAGCCCTGCGGAACCCCATTTAGGATATTCAACTCTTCTGTCAACTTTTCATTATGCCTCTGCTTTTTCTAATGTGTACTTGTTTAACAAGGTATATTAAATTAAAACTTTTTAAAGCAACCCATCGCTCTTCATCATATAACACCAACTACCAAAAAGTTGCAGCAACAAATTGCCATTAGTTGAAGGTGCCTGGCCATAGTTAAGTACTTGTTTCAGTCAAACCTGACACTCCCCCAGATACACAAAATAAAAAAAAAAAAAAAATATTGAATTAATTGTCCATCAATTCATAAACCTCTTATACCGAGTATGAGTACGATAGCCGCATATTGATTCCATACTCAAACGTTTGCATATTATACATAACTACAATCATCAATATTAAACCGATAAAACTTTATTATTTCGCGATTTGTTCAAATTAAGACAAAAAACGAACCGCAAAATGCCAATGGAAATTGACACCTACATTAACATAAAATCAACGTAAGTTATCGTTTATGTGACCACTACCCAACCATCACCGCTCTAGAACTCTAGAGGACACACTATACAACTTTGCGCCTCCTCCAACTCGATCGAACACAGTCAGTCGTTGCCATCACCATCATCATCAACATTGGTATCGTAGTCGCAGTCGTCGTAGTCGTCGTCGTCGAACGTCGATGAATTGAATGATAATAATTTTCTGTTAATGGTACCAAATGCGCTCTGCTATCATTATGGGCCATGGCGGAAATATGATGGTGGGCTTTTGACTTTGTCTTTGTCGTCATCGACACATCCGACAGTCGAGAAACGACAACGACAACTACACTGACACCATCAACATCATAGCGACAGGCTTCAGCATCACCTTAACCACCTTTAGTTGATTTTTTTTTTTAGCATTTTGTTGTTTTTGTATATTTTTAACTGAACTGAACTGAACCAGCAACTCTGCTCTGCTCAACTTGATATTGACGCTTCCGTCGCGCCATTCCATTATATTTGCGCGCAGTCATATTCGTATCCTTCGCGACATCAATTGAATGGAAATAAATTACCGTATCAGTTGTCGTAAAATTTTCAATTTTATTTATTGAAACATGTTTCCATCTGATTTCACATCCCATGGAACGGAGAGTGATTGGGTAAAAAAAAGGTCGTGACATTATTTATTTATTTAAAAAAAAACAACAACGTTGTTGACTGCTTGATGATTCATGGAAGCTATCTTTGCTCATTTTTATTGGAAAATAGATTTCTTAAGGTATGTTCACATCAATTAAATCTTTCGAGTAAAACTCAATTGTGTCCTTCCCAATTTTGGGACGCTTCCGTAACATATCTTATGCCCACTTGAAATTCAATTCTTGTCCCAAAACAAAATATTTTAATGTGTGTTCACATCTATAAAACCTTATAAAAAATTTCAAAAATTCGGAAGTATCGGAAATTGCCGTAAATCGCTTAAAAAACAAAAACGTCAGAAATCGAAAATATATATTTTCTAAATTTGTGGATCTTCCGAATCAAAATTTTGAGGTGTGTTCACATCAAGGACATCCTTAAAAGTATTTTTTGAATAAGTCTTGCAATTTGCACTTAATCGGCCACTAACCCTGAAAGAAATCATGCCGCGTTTCGTGCAAAATTTAAATGCATTAAACTTTGTCCTTTCTGACGATTCGCATTCGCATGTCCACCTCCGTATATCCGATAAGATATTAAATATAAAAGACTGACATAAGGACTCATGATAGGAAATACACAAAAAAAACCCCGACATAAATCTCTTCCTTTTCCTGATGTTGTATATATCTCAACTCAGCTCAGCTCCCCAGAAGCTATACACAGCTGTTAGTAATGTGGAAATAAAAGTCAACTGCAGTGTGCAACAGCAACAGCAGCAAGCAGATGGAAAAAGGATGCGCTTTAGGTATCTACTTCTTGAGGATGATTGAATCATCTCGACTTCATAATACAATTTTCTTTTAGTCGTTCATCAGAGAAGAATGAAAAGTGCTGTATGATGTTCTTTTCTATTTATTGCAAAAAGAAAGAACCAGAACAAACTTTGCAACACTATTTAGCTTGAAGGAAAGAATGTTGCTTTAGTTTTATATTTTTAAAGGACGCTAGATATAATTTTTTCTTATTGTTTTGAGTTTAATAAAAACAGAAAAAAATGAAGCAATGTCTTATTGTTTCAATGCGAATGTCTTTTTGACTTTTTGATACAGTTTTTGGGGTTGATTTTTAACTACCAAAATAGATACAAGTGGCGGTAAATAAACAGGGTGCTCATGGAATTGAATAATTCTCTTTCGGAAATCAATTTTTAAATATTTCTGATAGCTCTTTCCAGTAAGTTCGGCTCACTCTAACTCCCCTTTTTGTGGTGATTCCTCTTGGACTGTTCTTCCCCAAGTACTTCTAAGTTGGCCCGCTCGGCTGTTAGCATGCGCGGGCGTCTTTGCTTTCCCGATTGGACAGTTATAAAGAACCCAAATAAATTTGGTTGTTATAAGTGGGACTGCTTCATTAGATTATTAATATCTAATTTTCCGCCATCATAAGTAGAAACAGTGCTCCCAATCTCAACTGATTCTACAATCTCAACTGGTTGCCCAGAGATATCTACTTCAACACTGATCTCGATTTCCATTAGACAAAGCTGTACATCAATCACTAACCACTAGCATCTTCTACAATCCCTTGCACGTTTCTTCAATTCATCCAGAACCAGCTCAGTGTTATGTATCTTCTATTGTTCAGAACACCCTGTTTATACAATTTAATGTGTTTTTTTTAAATTCCTTCCTCTGTATTAAATTTTGATGACACACAATAGAATTTTCTTTTGTTTTTTGTATTCAACGAAAAAAAAAAATCCTTCGCTCCCAAAATGTCGCCAAAATGACCTCGTCGTTCGTGGATTGTCATTATGTCATTCCTTGATAGTGGATAGGTTTAAAAAACTTTATAATCTTCAATGACAGGTGAAAAGAATAAATAGCTATAAGGTTTAATATATGATGACAAAAGAAATGAATAAGACATTTTGTATAGAATCAAGAAGCAAAAAACAAAAAAAAACTGCTCGATTGGGATGATTGCCAACGAAACAATAAAACAAAACATATTCTCAAAACAATGGGCAAAATATTTTCTTCCTTGGGGGGCCTGGAGGAAAGTTTAATAATTAGAAGAAGATGATGGAAAAAAATGTATACTAGGTTATTGGGTAGAAAATATGACCGCTTACCTACCTACCTACATACCTTGTTTTAACTATTTTCTTCTAAAAATTTAAATCAGGAGGTGGACATCTATTATGACAGATGTCTAAATATTTCCATTTTTGTCTTCGTTTTATGCTGACACTTAAATATTTTTCGTATGCTAATATTCAGGACAGAAGAGTTTTAAGGCAGGCAAGATTTTGAGCTTTATTTCTAGCAGACCTGGGATCAAATTGGCGCATCAGTTATCCCCTTTATTTAAATTACCACTACTGTTGACAATGTATTTAAAATGGAGCGGAAATGTCAAGGAATACAATTCAGTAACGTATGGCCCACTAACTGATGCAGTGATTCTTCTTCCTTCCTTCTTCTAAATCATATTTCATCAAAATATTGGAAATATTTTTTTAAAAGCAAATTAAGCTTTTCGATTTTTACTCCTAAGGAATACATTTATATGCTTTTCTTCGTCCAAATTAAATCCATCAGCACAACTTTATGCTTAATCTTATACCAACCATAACTTAACAAGACTTTCTGTCCATGCGGTGGCGACATAAAACTTGGCCCAAGGATTAAGCTCTTTTGCTCTGACATACACGCGGGTATCTTCCATCATCATGCAATATTCTTTGCCGCTCGCGCTCTATATAAGACGAATCCATTAGGTGAATGTTGCCAATATGTTACTCATGTCAAATTCTAGACGTTGTCGTCGGTTTTTTTTTGTATATAGTATAGTTGTCCTCGAAGCGAGCGAACTGAACTCCCTTCGGAGCTTTGGTCCTTATTTATTATTATATTTCATGTTGACAAGAAATAAATCAACTACTACTGCTGCTTCTATTGCTGCACCCTCTCTCTGTCACGTCATCAAGGTCCATCGACAAAAAAACTACCTCCCTCTCAACCTCCCGTTTGGAACCCAACGCAACGTAGTCATCAACCCTTAGCTCCATCAAACTATTTATATGTATAAGTTCCTGAAGGAGATTCTTCGAACAAACTGGATGTAGGGTCTGTGTTGCTCTATACTCATCGTAACATTTTCCATTATGGGATTTGTTTTCTTTGTTGTTCCACATTCTAACCCTTGAAATTCGTCAAAAGTATTTGACAGGTTTGACGACGATATTCACCAACACAACCTCCCCCTCCCTCTCCCCCTTCTCAAAATACTTCATTCCATCGACAATGACGACGAACCAAACAAAAATTGATTGACATTTGTCATAAGTTACGTGACAGGACTTAATGATGTCGTTTTATCAGTTTCGACTGAACTAAATTTATTGCTGTGATATAAAAGAAAGATAGCATAGTCCTGCAGTGATGGGCGGAAGAAGGATGGGGTTGAGCTGAGTTTTCCAGTTGGACTTAAGTTTTGTTTTGTCATTCGAGAATGAAAAAAAAAGAGCACAAAAGTTCATAAGGTGCGTCGATGGATTCTCCGTCAGTCCGTCCGTTTGTTCGTCCGTCAGAGTAAGTCTTATCAGAGCATAGGATCAAAACCAAAAAAGGGTTATTTTCTATAGGTACCAGCAACACACACACACACTTCCTCTAAGAACATGTGAGCGTATGGATGATGGTGGTTTAGGTTGATTAATGACGTGCGGTGAAAGGAACACATACAAAGTTCAGACGGAAGGTGTAGCCGGGATTTTTTTCTTTTGCGGTGAATAGAAATTAATTCCGACATTAAGGGGAAGTAATAATGAACTTGAGATAATAACTCACCTGGTATATGGCATGTTATAGTTTTATTAATTTATATTTTTTTTGCTCTAAATAATCTCATCCGGTCGGGGCAGGAAAAAGAGAGCAAACATTCTTTATTAATCAACTTTTATTTGATTTAAAAATAAGGTAGACGTGTCAAATTCAAAGAGGTGATTGGTGAAATGAGCAAAATGGACGTTGTATTTTCTGAAGAAGAGGGCTCATTTCACTGTTTTTGTGAATGCCCCAGCTCAGCTGGGACCCGAAAAATACTTCTTCACTAAGCTCCTGATACCTTGTATGTCCGTCAGCTTCTCTTGCTGTGCAAAGGGCTTCTACTAGTCCTACGAGTTATTGTGTACGGTTCCTAGAGATGTATGTACATATTTCAGCTCTCTCCAACTCCCTCTTAGTTTTGCGGATTAATCTTCGACCATTCTACGCCAAGTGCTGCTAGGTCGGCCCGATCTTCTGTCTGAGTACTTGAAGGGGTTCCATTGCATCGCTTGACCAGCAATTCACTTGTTGTCCTTTCGAAGCGTATCTAAAGCAGTTCCACTGCCAGTTACGTCTTCGTGCGATAGAGTCAATGGGTTCCTGAACTGTTCTCGTATGAAGTTTATCATTGGAAATACAGAGATACAGACATCTATTTATGGATGGGACTTTCCAAGAGTGTTGTATCCATAAAGAAGCGCCGGTTCAACATTGGAGTGGAACAGTTGTAGCTTGGTCTTTCTCCGTATTTTTGACTGCATTACGAATGAAGTCTTTTCTTTCCCCGTTCAACTGTTCAGCCATCTGTAGAATTTGTACTCCCAAAATATTTAACTTTTTCTATTATCTCAACTGGTTGGGTATCCAGAGAACAAGAACAGGTTGTACTTGAACAGATGACGAAATTGCATGGTTGATCCTTATTGTTTTTGCCATGTTGGTCCTTAATCTAACGATTTCAACTTCTTCGTCCGTCCTTTTGGTTATTTGATCGAGATCCATGATCATATGAGTAAGCACACGTCTTCTGCGTAGTTCAGGTAATTGAAGTATTCCAGAGTCAACCGAATTTCTTCATTTCCAGACGATGAAGCTGCGTGCAGTTCATCACTTATCACCAACAGAAACAGAATTGGTGACAGTATACAGCCTTGCTTAACCCCACCAGTGATTTCAATATTGATTGTAGCTATCTTCTCAAAAAGCTCACAATCTTTTGAAAATAAAAAAAACATTAACAAAATTAAATTAAAAATAATGACGGTCATCTTAGGTTAAACAAATCACAAAAACAAAAAATGATTATCCTTTCAAAATCGCTTCCAATCACTTAAAGTACCATCCGTCCTTTCGCATCTATACGTATCTCCAAATCATTGATTTTTATTGACCATGATGTTAACTCCGCCATCTCTATATACGAGTACAGCAAGGGTCAACAATATTATCTTAAAAGCTAAAACATAAGGTCAATGTCTATATGCACGCACGCTAACGCTAAGAAATAAAAGATATGATGCCATATTCTTGCTTATTATTATTATTATTATACTCTACAATTCTACATGATGTGCACGCATGAACGCACTTAGCGTGACAATGTTCAACTAGTATAACTCTATAACTGGTATACTTTTTTTTTTATATTATGCCGAAAATAAAAATAAAGTAATTGCAATCAAATGATTATTATTATTATATTATCCTGTTGTGTCCTTTTTTCGTTTGGTTTTGTATACAAACATGTATAATTTGTGTTTGACAATAAAAACTTATTTGATGGATAAATATATCGTTCACCCGACCCTTTCCAAAACAACACTTTTGGTCACTCTAAAAACGCAACTGAAAGGATATTTTTATCGTTAATGTTGCATTAAATCGTTCTCTTTAATATTCCAATTGTGAAATTAAAAATAGACAAGTGATTTTTAGGAGTTATTTATTTCAAAATGGTTTCTTTGTACATCAGTATGGTCACGGTTTTTATTCAAACTCATTGAAATACAAGTGAGTTAGTTTTGATTTCTTCCCAGGTTTAGGTTTGTTTTTGGGGGTTTAATTTTTAACTACATTTCGTGGCTTAACATAAAAAAAAATCCAAAAAATGTTTTTCAAAAAATTATTTTTTTTTTAATTTTTGGAACTACATTCCATTTTTCGAAAACATGTGGTGCATTTGAAATATGCAATAACCTAGAAGATTAAAAGTGTATTTCATGATTTTTAAAAAGACTGGAAATAATATCTTACTGTCACGATGATATTTTCTACTTAAATTTTTTGTTCGCTTTATTCGAAAAATCAAAATGGAATAAAAAAAAATATTTAATTGAATCATTCAATCAAATTTTGTATCGTTCCTTCTTCTCTTCATCCCAACTCTATTCAAGCAACCATACTTTAAAAAATGATTAACCAACTTAATTCTAGAGAATATATAATAAGAAAAATTGCGCACATTTAATACATCACTTCCTTTCCATTGGACCTTAATAAAAATTATTACGAATATTAAATAAAGCCTATACAGAAGAAGATAACGCCTGTTGGGTTTATTTTTTTTTGTAGTTCATGAGAGGACTTGGTAAGAAGGATCATCAAGAACAGTGAATGCATTCATAAGATAAAAAAAAAAGTTAAAACCGTCAGAGCTCTCAAGGTGGAGATTTATTTCACTCATTTCCTTGGAGTTTTTCTCAATCTCTAGAGCTCACAATTCTTCTTCAACATGTAGAGAGCCCTGCAATGGATCCATCTTTCTTGTAGTGTGTTATGCGTGCATATATCCATGATCCATGTTCGGCTGGTAATAAACATTTACACTCTGGATCACTTGATCATCAGATCAACAATCATCAGATCAAAAACCAATGAAGGAAATGCAGAAGAAGAAAAAAAATAATAAAATTAATCTTTACTGATGGGTCTAAGATGGAGTGCGGTGTTGGTTCAGGAATTTATTCCGAGGCTCTCAACATCTCCAAGTCTTTCAGACTACGAGACGTTGCAAGTGTATTTCAAGCTGAACTATTAGCAATTAGAGAAACATGCTAATTGCTCAAATTAAACCAAAATCAATCTGGAAACATAGCAATCAGCTCTGACAGCCAGGCGGCCATTAATGCCATCAAATCAACTGCATCAACCTCATTACTTATCCAGCACTGTCGCGACGAACAATCAAGTGGGAACATTAACCTCCAGGTCACTCCCATTTGGGTGCCAGGTCATAGTGACATAGAGGGTAATGAACGGGCTGACGAGTTGGCTCGACAAGGCTCGGCCCTTCATAGATCATTAGGGGTAAATGTAAACATCCCTCTTGATGCTGTAAAGAGACATGTTTTCTCGATTTTTCTCAATGAATCCAACCATAGGTGCAGCAGTCTTTCAAACTGTGTCCTATCAAGAAAGATATGGCCTACCTAAAACAACACACGTTCCAACGATCTTTTATGCAGACCCAGGCTTGATATAGCAAGGATCACAGCAGGCCAGGAGCATGCAAGAAAGTTGGGAATCGCCTACAACTCTCACTGTCGAAGCTGTGGAGTCCCACAAGAAAAGAAACTGGTTCATTTTCTCTCAATCGTCCCGCCTTAGCCTATTTTAGAATTCGATGACTATGAAGAGTTGTGAAATTCGAGAAGAAATGCAGCTTAGTAATTTGCTTAGAAGTGGCGCCCTCTGTTGAATTACACATTCATTGATAAGATTTTTTAAATTTTCTTAGCTATCACACAAAATCATTTTTGACAAAGGAACTGCAACCCCAATCAATTGACCCATAGTGTAAATACCCACTTTGTCGAGAATTGAACACGTTAATCGTCGTCCATCAGTCATGTGAATCTTATAGTGAAATGCAATGCAATCCAATCCAACAATGAGCGTGTTGCACAACCCTCTTCAAAAACAAAAACCAAAAAAAAAAACAAGAATGCAATTTCCTTCATTCTTTGCAACGAACCTCATCATCCAGCATCAGCATGTTGGTCCAATCTACCATAGCTAGCTATACAACAGGTATCCCCAATCCCCATCCGTATCCAGTATCTGAGTGCATAATTCCATCATTTTCGCGAATGCTCGCTTGTTGCTGTCTGTCCGTCTGTCCAGCATCACTGCTTGCACTGACCTCACCTCTCTCTCTCTCTCTCTCTCTCTCTCTATTTTTTTTTTACTTTTTCTTGGTCTTGATATGCTGCTTCTTGGCGGAATAAGTTATGGGCAGGCATTTCCTCTGAATTCCTCCTGCTTTGCGAGGCCATCCAGCTCATTGCAACAATCATGGCAGAGAAGCCTCATTTAGACGCGAAGAGAAAACTGATTCCAAACGATCCATCTGGCTGTCCTTCCGCCGCTCTCGCTCAGCAAGAGTGCTGCGGAGGGAAATTGTGGAGTTTCAAATGAAACTGGCGTTGGTTCCTCAGCGTCGATCAGTATGGTGGTAATTTTTCACTCAATTCAGAATGATGGCGTTTTTCCATATTTCCTTTCCCATCTTTCCTCCACCAGAGGCTGTATCCCATCACTGTAATATGTAGCTATCCAGTGACAGCTGGACGAGAGATTGGTGGAAGCTTCGCCACGCCACTGTGTACACGCTCGTTGGCCAATCGTCGGTCTATCTGTCTGTGTGGTTTTTGTGAGTGCGTTCGTCCGTCCGTCCGTCTTGGTCTTCCGTCGTCGCTCGTCTGCAATGTCCGATGTCCGAATCTTGTCTTTGTTTTGTGTATATGGATAGTTGATGGCGTGTTGTACAATTCGAGGTTCTCGGATGCGGATTTTGGATTCCTACTTTCGAGGCCATGTTCCAAATGGCTGCCCAACAACAGCGCGAGTTCCTCTCGCACTGATCAACTCTCTCGGTCGCTCTCACTGATTGATTAATTGATATCCAAAGTTAATTGCCTTTCAGATTATTTATGAGTTATTTATGGAGCCCCGATTTTAGCGTTGTTGTTGAGTCTTTTCAATGTGATGTGTATACACAATTGTACATGTTTAATGTTGCTGCTGCTGCTGTTGCTGCCTCAGATCCAGGTTTAACTTTAGCCTTAGTGCGGCTAGCGCGGCATGGCACGGCGCGGCGCGGCGTTCCTTGGCTACTCCTCTGTTTTGATCGTGCAGTGCGCGCACTTGAAGTGCTGCAAATCAGTGGGATTTTTGTTTTTCATTGAGGTGGCGTGGTTGTATATAGCAGCAATAAAGTGTTGCACCAACTGCTCAAATCAACTGTAGTATTCAACAGCGAAGAAAAAAAAGCCAGTTCGGTGAATGTCGATCAATTTGACAGTTAATTTCGATCGTTTGTGGATTTCATCTGATATTTTTTTTTTTCTTTTGTCTTGGATAAAGTGAGCAATTTGTCGATTAAAATAATTAAAATCGATGAATGTTCGATAAAATTTTCCCATGGGGCGTTATTCTAGAAGCTGTATAAGAGTGTAGCCTTTCTCTAGAAATCATTTGATTAGAAACTAGAAAGTAGCTTAACTTCATTTTAAACTCTACTTTAAATAAATACATTTTAAAATAACAATTTAAAAATAAATGAATATGTGCGAATACCACTCTTATACTTAAAAAAAAAAACACACAAACCTATATATGCCAGTAAGACATAGGGTTTTATAAATTAGGCATTGTTAGAAGGAATAGAAGGATAGGACAGATTTTTGTTGGCACAGTGGATTGAGAAATTAGGTTTTGAGTATCTCATTAAATCCCAGGGGTGGCGTTCAGTTGAGGGAATATAGAATAAAGTGCTGCCTAGACTGGGGATCGAACCCACACATCCAGGGTAGCAGTCGAGCACTACCTCCACTACGCCGGGGCCACCCCCACTTCGTCGTACCAACTCTTATACTTCTAATAAAATCTAGAAACAAGTTCATATATTCTAGATAGTAAAATAATATAATATTTTCATTCGTTAAAAAGTCTTATACAGCTCTTATACTACGAATAAAATTTTTGGAAACTATTTTTTCACACATCTTATTTAAAAACGCATCGCTAACAGATTTATTTTTCCATCAATCCAATTATAAGTTAGTAGACTGGTTTGACCTTTTTGAAATTAACTATTTTCGACAACCAGGGTTCCACACAATTCAAATCCAAATCTAGATCGCGTTATTTCCATCTTGTCCGGCAAGTTATACGTATTGAATTGACTTCCTCCTTCCTTCAATTCCGATGACATATTCAATACAAAAATAAAGCTAAAAAAAAAAAAATTGCTCCTGACATTTCGCTAATGACTGATTTGATTTGTGTCCATTATTTTGCCATTAAAATTTGCCACCGATATAACTTTTGTCCATAATTCACGTAATATAATATATATAAATAGGCAGAGGTTTATGATGGGGTAGGTATCGTAAATGTGGGTTGAAATATATTTTATGTATATTCCTTGTTGTTCATATGTGCAATGGGTAATTGTTTCCATTATAATTTTTCCTCTACCTAAATATTTTTTTGTGTTTTTTTTTTTCATCATAATCATCCCCTATAAAATCATCTCTTGATGGGCTTTTCGGAATTATATTATTGAGAGCCTCAGCTGGGAGGCTATATTTTGCAGCACATTATGATGGCTGGCTTAACATTAATGGCATTTCATCATTATTTGTATACCTATACCAGCCAAACTATGACTGCATGAGTCCGCTGCTCCTGCCCCCGTTTACCACCCCCCCCCCCTCCAACCCCACCTCCTTCATCTTCCATTGCTCTCGATTTCTATCATTTATTTATTAATATTCGAAAAATTAATTAAACATTTCCTGACCGGCTAGTGACAAGCTCATTGTGGGGCTGCATTTGAATTATGTCAACTTTTACTTCATTATACCAAAAAAGGACGATGAAGAACGGATGGACGGACGCAGGACGTGCGGCATCTATATACAAAAGCAAAATGTCAAATATAATGTAGAAATGGTTATGTGGGAGGGTAGCTATAGGAACGCAAAATAAAAAAAAATATATATACGTATATCCTGAAATTGATTCCTTATAAACCAGACGTGTAGAAGTGATGCACAGTCAGTCGTCGGAGTGGTTCACTGGACTTTGTGGCTAGAAAGTTCAATCGAACAAGAAGTTAGTAGACTCTGGCATGTCATGCTCAGCACAATCACATAAGGAACATCAAAAAGATGGATGTACCCTTTCTCATAGTTTGACTGGCAGACAAGACAAATATCGAATCCAACCGAGAAGAAGGATGTTAAAGGATCATCATCATCATCATCATCCCCCTTAACAACAAATGCCATTTAAATACCCAAACAACTAACATCAGCAAAGAAGAAGAAGTGTAGAACTAGTTGAAGAAGAAGAAGAATCTCTCTCTCTCTATCTTCATATCATATACTGTACTGACTGACTGACATGTCCAACTCTGAGTAGATATAGAAAGATATATCCTCCTTCCCTGCCAAGAGAGAGAGAGAGTATAAAAGCTTGAATTACAAACCGTTTTACGATTGATGAGAAGATTCCTAACGTCCTTGTTCGGATCAGACGTTAAAGCATGCCATTCAAATCAACATCGCATTTCACCAGAATGAGTTGAATATGTGGAAGGTATCTCTCAATATGTGAAATGGTGCATTATGGTGGGGTCGGTTTCTGAGCTAGGAGGCGAGATGGTTCCAAATTCTTTCTTTGATCCAATTTTATTTTTTTATTTTTTCTAAGTATAAAAGTTTTGAGAATATGCAGAAGCAGATGATGGAGATATGCTGAAGGCCATTATTTTTTAGAAATCATTTATATACCCAAGAAAAATAAATTTAACTTGGTATTGCAGCAGCAGCAGAAGTAGCTGATTCAAAATACAATCGGCCTTGGGCTGCTTGCTATGCCAAAAAAAAAGAAAAGGGAAAAGTATCAGCAGACAGGTCGAAAGGTATCAATTTTGACCGGACTGATGGACATGAACAATCTGTTTGAAACTTATTACTTCTCTCTGATGAAGAGTCCTAAATATGATTCGATGTGTGAGTGTAGAATTTACGAATAGATTTATTGTTATAGTTAGATTATATTAAAAGGAAAGAGGGTTGCCAGGTCTGATTTTTTTCTGACGTCCTTTTTATGAGGTTTTAAAATTAAAATTTGAGACAGTGGCAAAGCTTTGGTGCTCTTTGAAAGTGTGGGACTATTTCCTGAAATCAGGTGAAGAATCAAAAACCTGTTGGACTGGAGCATTAAGGGTTTTTGTATAATCCATGCACCATCAAGGAAGAATCAAAGACTTCTGTGGATGATTCAGAGCCAACTAAAACCTTAAAATTTAGGGGATACAATTTTCCACTTGTGAGAACCCCTAAAGCTAGTTTTTCTCACAAGTAAGAGACCTAAAAAACTACCGAGCTCCTTCCAAGCATTCTGATCCTTTTTCATGTTCATTGGAGAAAAATTAAAAACTTGTAAGGCTAGCACGGTAGACTCTTCGACCAATAGGCCGTTTCCTCTCAGTCGAGCTATTATCTTCTTATTATACTTCTGTCTGGAAAACTGGAACCACGACTCTTCCACTCCACTGCATCATACCAATGCTCCGCTGGTTAATTTCACTGGGTTGACCCCTCAGGAAACGTTAACAGGCCTCTCCTTATGTTTGCTCAATTTCTGAAGCCAACTAAATGCAGATGCCGTTGCATTCTTCCATTATTCCCTAATAGTTCTGGAAATTCGTCTGCCATCATTCCAACCTTTGTTATTGCCAATAATTTTGATGAGATCGTACTTAACTGGTATGAACAACCTAATATTATAAGGACCGTCTGAGGAGTCAGATAAATCGGTTTGGGATCTGGATGAACTGGGTGAGTTGCCTAATAAACTGGCAGGTGAGCCAGAGTGGGTACTGCAGAACATGAACTGGAAGATCGGACGGTAAATTAGATAAGCCCTAAGTCATACCAGATAAACCGGACATGAAAGTGCATAACCAGATAAACCGGATAGCCTGAGCTCCGAATATGTTGTAATACCCCCATATAAAGTGTTTGCCAAGAACTTCCCTGAAGCTAACTTTAGCAATTCTAACGAAAACGTTTGTTCTGTTCTAAGTCTTTGAAATAAAAAATTTCCAAAATGCCAGAACTACATTGGCAACTCCATACCAAACACATACATCGAACAAAGTCTCGGAACAATTTTTCCAAACCATTCCCCAAGCCTCCTCCTGCCCGAGCATTTCTTCCATTTTGATGGGAAGAACATTTTAAGTCATTTTCTATGCATACTCTTATTTTCAATATTCTTAGAATTTTCTATTTCAAAAACATCCATGATGGTAATAATTTCTAAAGACATCACCAAGCAACATGATGGTTGCTTAATAGTGTCGGGCCAGGACAAGACAGGACAGAACACACAACCATCCAAATCTACCCATAACCTCTTCGAACATGTTAAAGAATCCTTTTTGAGCTTGATCGTAGGAATGAAGGTACCTCTTCTAAACGATTATTATAATGTAGGGAAAGAGTGTATACGTTGTCGTCATCATCATCCATCCCTCCTTCTTAAATGATTTTGAAAACCCAGTTAAGAAAGTCAATGTTTTTAAGGCGTGCATCAGTAGGAACGAATAGGTAAATAAGTACGATGGCGATAAAGAAGGAAGAAAATGCAAGTTCCCCTTTCCGATGGTCTTGGTCATCTTACTCTGGACCAGCGTACACAACCAACTTTGACATACGCACACCTTAACATCTTGTGTCTCTCAAAAAAATAAAAAAAAAAACTTTTATAGTGTCTCTTAAGTGACATGACAAAAGACAGATGGACAGTGAACCCAGACAGACTGACAGTTAGACATAAACGGGTTGGGAGTAGTATGTATGGTATAGAGTAGACGGACGTACTTTGGCCTAAAGATGGACAACCAGAGTAATATAAATGCAGGACGAAGGACATATCCCAGGCTAAAGTATAAGAAGCACAGCGAACCAGCCCTCTCGCATCATGCTCAAGCTCAGGCCCACATGATAATATGAAAACCGAACTGAACATAGAAAACCCTGTCCGAGGATTTATTGGATTCAGAAGGTTTTTGTAGACAGAAAATATTTCCCACATACACTCATACATGTTTCTACAGCAAAAACGCATCCAAAAAGGATATGTTGTCGTCATGATGAGAGCATGAGCAGCAGCTAATGCATTTCACTTTATATTGCAGTCTTGTCAAGAAACTCCATCAGAATATAAAGAAAAGAGCCCGAAGAGGCTGAAGGAGGTGAACTGAGGGGCTGGATTTTATAGGAAGGACATCAAGCTCTTGAAAAGAAAACGATAAAGAAGGAATATAAATATCTTGCAAGATTTTGTGAAAGGTGGATGGATTGTGGTTGGAAGGAGTCCATCAAATCCATAGTTACGTGTCAATCAAATGGTCTGGGAAGTTAAGTTTTTGAATTAGAAAGGACATAAAGGGATAGCATGGAAGAAGGTTTTTGTGGTTCTGGAAGAATTTAAGTGAAAAGCTTGTGATGGTATTTATTTTGCAAAAATAATTCATGATGGCCTTATATATAGGTTTTGCAAGCTGATGGGATATTTCGAAGGATTTAAAATTGATTTTATTTAAAATTTTATTTTAAATTGACATTTCAGAATTTCATAGAGAAGTATTAAGATTCTTATGTCTCAGCATGACCATTTGACTTTAAAACAACCCTCTTGTAAAATAAAAATAATAAATCATTACTTACCATATTCGTTTGAGTTTGTCCAACGAAATGATGGTTTTGGCTGCTGCTTGGAACGCATAATCTCTTCTTGGTTGTTTTTGTTTCCTTTTCTGGCACCGGGTGAACGGCTCATGTAGCTGCTTACTTATCCATAAAATTATCGGCACATTAACAAACGCGATATTTTAATTTTCATGTGACAAAATATTTTCACCCGAGAATGATGTTGGAGAGGGCGCACACTGATGATTCTGGAAATAGATGTTTTCAAATAAATGCTGATGTTTGAATTTTTTTTAGTTGTTGAGGGATGATAATGCTCAAGTAAATACATATGTTGATCAGTAATAGAGTCGGGGAAAAAATTTTTAATTTTTGTTTTATTCCTGGCAATTTAAGGTTTAAAGTTATTCTTTAAGAAGTATGTTCTTCTATGAAGCTTGCAAAAAGCTTGTGAACAGAATACTTTTATTTGTTTGCCCCAGAGAGAGGGTGATGATTATTATTTGAAACACGAGTCCTAAACTAATGTTTTAGGAAAAAATAAACAGTTATGTAGTAAAAAAACTAGTAATTTCCAAGGGGGTTTTCTCTTTTCAATGATCAAACTGTTAAAAAATTTTGAATCTCAGGAATTTAAAAATAATTAAATGCTGGCAATTTGTAATAAAATACGGCGAAATGTTCAATAAAGTAGACATCTGGCCAGTTATGATTTTTTTTTTAGATTAGGAAGTGACTTTTGGCCCACCCTGTATATTTATTAAGAAGCCTAATCGAAGCTTTAAGGAAACTCAGATATTTTTTTGTTTCTTAAAGAAAACACGATTTCGTATTGAATTTTTAAAAGTTTAGTTAATAAACATTTATTTTAGTGAAATAACCGAAGCTTGTATAAACTTCAAAGTTGTGGTACCAGCCAAGAGATTCTTGATCATAACAATTTTCGGTGAAAAATTTAAGTTCCGAATTTTCCAAGAAGAGAGAATTTATTGAAAAAAATTGTTCATGACAGACAAACTGTATCTCATGTGTAGCTTCGTTAAGAATATTATGGAAGTAGACCTTTTGATTGTCGTTTCTAGTAATTTTTTCTCTATTCATACAAAAATGTATAACTACCAACTCTTGCAAAATTGACGCGAGCAAAACTTATGTATGCAATGCTTTCGTATTTTTTTGCTCTAACTAGGAAGACCTACTTAACCCAATAGTTTAACAAAACATGGTAGCAAACTATCATTATCTGAAACATAGATTTACATATGTACGAAAGTTTTGCTTGCACGCGCAAATCGAAGAAAATTGTCTTATACCTTACCAATTCGATATAATATGTAGCTTGACATGGCGACATAAATTTATATCTCAAACAAACAAAAAAAAAGAATCACAAGGAGAGGCTTTAATCATTTCTATATACGCGATGCAGTTTCTGGCGGATGACAAATTTATGAAGCCTATGGGATGTCTGTACATGGCGCATTCGTGTCAAACTTGAAATTGATGTTGGATTCAGTTGCAACTAGCTATATTTATAGAAATAAAGAAAAAAAAAAACTTGCAATCTTGTTACATTGCTTCGATGAATCTCAGTGCTGTTTGAGCTGTGTTTTGTGAGCTGTGAGAGATTGGTCAAGGAGAAATACTGTCTTGAAATTATTATATCTTCTCGCTGGAAGAATAAACAGCTATATAGCAAACGATGACTATGAAGCTTTGCCTCTGTTTAGCCATCTACTACATCAACATCACACACAACACAGCATCAAGCATCAACGATCAGTTGCAACTTGCAACAGCAGCAGCAGCAATAAACAATCCAAACCAAGAAGCAAGCAAAAGTTGTAAGCAAAGCCTCTTTTAAACGCATTTATATGTGCGCCTAAATTATCTTTATAAGATGCTTGGCTTGTTCAATAGGCAACATGCAATGCTCGATGTATGGCTAAGATAGGTAGATTTTTTTTTTTTTTTTTTTCATTTCTGTATTTTTGTTGCAAGTATTTTTAATTGAAATTAGCAAATAACCGTCAATTTATGATCACAGTTAGAGATAAGTAATATGCACAGGAATTCCAATTAAATTGATGATTAAATTTTCGAAATGATTTTGCTTTGTATTTTTGTTGTTGGAGTTGTTGTTGAGGAATTTTTTATATGGCAGCTAATGCAATTATGTGGTTGAATTGAGTGCTGAATAAATGTGTTCGTTATTATAGTTTGTCAAATATTTTTGCAAATTATGTATTTATATAAAATTTTGAAGTTCAGTTCAAACAAATTAGCAGACTTAATGTCAGCGAGTTGTCAGACTCGTGCTTGATTTTCACTTCCGATAGAAAATGTTACCGAAACTTTACGAAAGATCGGAAATAACTATTGAGTGCAGTTTAAAAGTCATCGTTATAACAGTTTGTCAAATGTTTTTTGCAAATCATGTGTTGCAAAGTTTTTGAAATTGAGCAATAACAAATTATAGCAGACTTAATATTATCACTATTTTCAGTAAGTTGTCAGACTTTTGGTGCAATGAAATGAGCTCGTGAGTGCTTGTTACTTCCGAAAGATAAAGTTACCGAAACTTTACGAAAGGCCAGAAACAGTCTTCGTTATTACAGTTTGTCAAATATTTTTGCAAAATAAGTATTTATATAAGTTCTTAAAGTTCAATTGAAACAAATTAGCAGCATTAATATCAGGGAGTTACCAGACTCGTGCGTGCTTTTCACTTCCGATAGAAAAAGTTACCGAAACTTAACGAAATACCAGGGATAGTCATTTGATTATTTTCATTATAGACTACTTCAATGAGTTCTCACCTATGATATATGTAGGTAGTTCTGTCTTTAAACGTTTCATTCAAATCCCTTTGATCTACTCTTTTCTCAAATCTATTTTTACAAAATTTTGTTTTCATCTATCTTTGAAGGATTTTTCCATGTTTTTATTTCCTGCTTCGTATTCGTATATATCAGTACCTTAACGCCATCACTCGCTCTCTTGAACTTTGTCATTTAAAAACTCGCATCCCTTATATCGATGACGAGTAACTTTGGCGGGCTAGGACGATAAACACAACGATGGGTCAGTCTAATGGCTCGAGTCCATTATCTCGTCATGTTTGTTAGAAAATTTAATTACTCCTATTAAACCGTGTTTTTTACGTTGTCGTTTACGTAGTCATCGTCGTCGTCGTCGTCATTGTTGTTCGTCGTCGTCCTTTTCCTAGAAACCCATCAAGCAAACTTATGTATTTTTTTTCCCGCCCTTTTCACCCACTCTCCCTCTTCTATTATTTATTACCGCGGCGTACTCCGTAATCGGTGGGTGGCGCTGGCTGGATGGTGCGGGAGGATGTGTCTTATTATCATAATTTTTCGTTATTGCTCTATTTTTTTCATCACTCTTTTGCACTCAGCTTCATTTTGGACATCAACTTTTATGTATAGTAGAGGTTCACATAGATATATTGTTCAACTTCTTTTTTTTTTTTTGTAGCCTTAAGTATTGGTCCGGTCCTTCGTGGAACATAAACATGTCTCACTCAGCTTTCAAACCAACCAACCCCATGGGGAAATCAGAATTCGTTTGTATACTCAAGTTAGTTTTGGGATCCGGGACAAGCCAGAAAATGACAGCCTCTTGGTGCTTGGTGATGAGATTCAAAGTGCTTACTTACCCATCTTCTCCCTTATCACCACAACCACACTCACTCTTAGCCTCTCGTCCTCAATGACGACCACCGAACCATATCGTCGCATGTGAAAGATAAAAATAATAAAATTGGAGCAATGTTGTTGTTTGACTTGGAGACAAAAAAAAAATTGAATTTTAAAAATTTGTCACATGGCCTCAAAATCAAATCAATCTACATTTTTTGTTGTTGTTTTATTCTTGTATCCAAATGGAATTTTGTCATTAATATTTCTGTTTTTGTAATTATATTAATAATGTTCCCGGGTGTTTAATGTGTCGGGGAACATACTGTTGGTAATTATATCAATCGAAATTATCACATTGATTTAATATGCATAAATGCAGTCGTACATAATATGTCTATTAATTTCCATAAAAAATTGTTGTCAAAAAGTTTTTTTTTTCAGTTAATCACTTAAAGTAAATTGAATTGGAATTATGAAGCACTTTTTTTTGGAGGATCAAATTAATTCTTGGTACTGATTTTTTTTTTAGAAGAAGCAATGATAATTTTAAAATTAATCAATTGATAAAGATAGCATAATGGTTAGTGCGTAGGACAGTCAAGCCAGAGGTCTGAGTTCGATTCCCAGCCTCGTTTATCTAAAAAAAAAAGCAGAACTATTTCTTTGATTGGCTCATGTCTCTCGCGAGAAATTAACAAATTCTCTGGGAGTGTCACTTGTCACTTGTCAAGAATAGATTGGTTCTCATCCTTGCCGTTGGGATTCGGCTTAAAGTTGTAGGTTCTCCCAATTTCTGCAATAACACGCACACTGGAATGTTTGAGAGTTGTAAGTTACTCAGGTCCTGGTTCTTCTCTTTCCCAGTTCTACTGATTTCTCTTCGACCGTTCTTTGTCAATTGCTTTTCTGTCCGTTCGCTCTACTGCCAGCCTGCGTGGAGGGTTCCATTGCAACGCTTGAAACGTAATTACCCTCGTTACCCTCTTGAAGCACATGTACATGGGCAAGTCACTCACAACTTCACGCGATATAGTCAATGGATTGTATGAAATTCATCATTAGACATACAGTTGGGCCAGAAAATCATTGTGATGACTTTCCCGATGGGAGCAGAACAGTCGTAGCTTGGTCTTTAAGTTTATAGTTTTTCTCCATACCTATTTTAGAATTGCAGTTGGGACGCAGCCCTTTCTTTCACGAGTCGGCTGTTAATATCTAGATCGGTTCCGTCATCTTCAACCAGATGATGAAATGATGGCAGTTAGCTAGGAACCGAGCGCGGTCACATGTCCGCTTAACTTATTGATATTTCTTCAAACATAAAACGAATAATGACACAGAATAATGACACAGAAGCTTACCCATTTCAAAGTTTAATAAAGCTTTAACCAGAATTTCTAGCAAGGATTATTCCAATTACAACAATCAGAAGTGGGATTACATGTTTTGCTTACAAAACCTTTCTATTCCCATATAGCCACTTTAAAGTACTGTCACATATAAAACCCATCTCTTCAATCACGAAAAATACCAAAAATGCCAAACCTACACTATATAGATATTAGGTATGCATTGAAGAGGTATAGTAGCTCTAGTTATCACCATTTGGCATCGAATCTATCATCATTGTGATTCAAGCGTAAATTACAAATCTATTCATGCGTCTAATGGCGAACATCCGGATATTATGTCATCGTTATCATCATGTCACGAGAGGAGACTGTCTGATGATGGTTCAGTTTATATACATAGAAAAGCCGTTATTTCTTTGATGGCCGTTGGACGTTGTAGTTGTTTTCCACCTATCCCGCATTTTGATGGAAAATAATATTATATAATGTTTGTTTGTCACATCCATGTATGTATATGTAGATAGAGATTGACAAAACTAAACGCACCCCTATATATCTATCTAGCGATATTTTGATGGTTCACAAACACAATTTAAACAAAACCCAGACACGCCGCGCCACACCAATGCTGCTGATGGAGCTGACTTTGTTCAAACATTTATTTATATTTTTGAATAATTATAATTTCCTCTGACATGACATCAGCAGAAAAGGACTCATTGTGACACACACGCACGTATCTACTCTACATATCCATCCATAAAGCTAGCTAGAGAGATAGGAATCCTTTTTGTGTCCAACACAATGACCATCATCATCATCATCACCACCAACAACAACCATCGCTGTGTGTTGCCCCCCCGCTTTATGATTGACAGGAGATCATTGTTGGGATGGACATTTAGAATGCCCGATCGATAAGTGCATATTACACGCCAGGACACACATCACAGGACAATATATAAGGATAACCAGAACAACAACATACACAACGGCACACATCAGACGCACACATCACATCACATCACTTTACGTTTTCGTTTTGCAGACAAATGTCACACGCTTGATGGTGATGATGATGATGGGCATGATGGAGTTGATGGAGAGATGACCATGAGATGAGGATTCTCTGTGATTATATGATGAGGACATTTCTCTATTATAAATCCTTGAGGTGGGTGGTTGTGGATGGTTTAGTTGTTATAGGTGATATGGCAATGGGTAACAATCCATCATTTTTCAGTAAAACATATCAAACATTGATGTTGGATTAGATGTGACAATTGGTCTGGTCTGGTATTAGAGCGAGCATCCTAAGCAGCAGTAGCAGTAGCAGTAAAAGATTGTGTGCGGAGCAGCGGCAACCGACGACCGACGAACGGTGGCGGGCGTTTTGCAGAATTTGAGTTCTGTGTTTGTTCGGTGAATGAAATTTAGTCCAGTTCCAGTTTTATGTCATTTTGAATGATTGCCAGAGGCGAATGAGCTGACATATTCCTTGTATTATATGCCAAATGATTAATAGTCATCATATGCAGTGGCAGTTGTGTTAATGATTGTGATGATGATTTAAAGGATTGAGAGCGTATTGTATTTATCTCTATCTATGAATATAACCATGATATACATAGCTACGATGATGATGATTAGTGGAATTTGGGTTAATGGTGATGATGTGTGATGTGATGTTCGAATTATGTGTCCATTGTTGTTATAGTGGAATCATATTTCTAAGTATAATCAAATTTTTTTGTTAGTATCATAAACTTATTGGGTTTTTTTTATAGAAGGCTGAATGAATTCTTACTTAAAGTAATAGAAAAAGAGCCACACAAAATTAACAGAAGTGGGAATTTGAGTTTTAAATCTATGAGTGCAAGTTCTATTTTTGCACAGAAGTAACAATTTTTGTAGGAGCTTGATGACACTTAGAACGTATTTACGAGTATAATTAATTATTATTGAAACTTAAAAAAAAGGTAAAACACTTTAAAGAAAAAAAAAACACACAAACATGTACATATGTATGTATATGCCAGTAAGACCTAGGGTCTTTTAAATTAGGCATTTTTAGAAGAAATAGAAGGATAGGACAGATTTTTGTTGGCACAGTGGATTGAGAAATTAGGTTTTGATTATCTCATTAAATCCCAGGAGTGGCGTTCAGTTGAGGGAATATAGAATAAATTGCTGCCTAGACTGGGGATCGAACCCACACATCCAGGGTAGCAGTCGAGCACTACCTCCACTGCGCCGGGGCCACCCCGTTGATGTTGTGGTTTACACTAATTTCCTGTCATTAGTGTTCTCGAGCTCGGTATAAGAGTTTCCGTGGTAAATCACAGATTTTTTTCTTCCCAGTCCACTTTCTCAAATATGTATACCCAGATATGCGGTGAAATCTACTTTGCAGAGCTTTAAGAGCTCCCAAGAATTATTATTTATTTCCTTTCCATCAATATGTTAAGACCAAGAACAAAAGATGTGCAGACAACTATTAGATGATACAAGTGTCCCCCTAGAACTTGCACAGCTCTTTTGATTTATATCTTAGTCACTGATATATCGAATAAAATTAATCACAAAATAAAAATAAAAGAAATCAATGTCAAATCGCCTCCTGTTCTATTTTATGATAAATCACTTCCATGCACATGTCTATATAAATTCGATTCACCCTGAATTATGAAACATCACCCTTTCGTTCGCCACATCATTGCCGCCTGCATTAGAATTTGATAAATTTCTCAAAATATGTCTCTAGTCTCTCTGAACACACATACACACACACGCCATAAGTCAATCGAAATATATTGCCAAAAATAAAGATTAAGAAGCTACAGTGCAATACACTGAGAAAAAAAAATGTCAGTTTATTAACAAAAGAAGATGAGGCAAAGAGCGGTATCAAAAAAATTGTGAAATCGTAAAAAAAATCTTAGATCCTCAAGATCTTGAGATACATATATCTCGGTAACAGTCAAAGAAGTCATCAAATTGTTAGAACTGTACAATTATCCCAATATCAAATTGAGGTAAGTCAGTTGACCTGGATAAAGTAATTCGGAAGTACCGAAGTGCAGTGGTTTAAAAATGATACATCCCGTAATATCAGAACTTAAAAAAGATATCCGAAATTTTTCCTAGTGTACTAACAAAATTTATAGAATATATAACTAAGAGAAAAAATCTATCAAAATCGCCGTGCTATAAGCTGAAGCCGACGGCCGGAAACACTGTATAGAATATATGCCATCAGCTAGAGAAGATGTACAGTTATATTTTATATTTTTTCTTAAAGCCTTTGCCATCATAATCATCATCATCATCATCGTTCCTCTCTCCACCTTTTCTGTCATAATCTTCAATTCGTCATCTGCCAAAAACCTCGCTATACCTCTTTCTTTCATCTTCATATTGCAACTCTTTTGGTACGAGTATGTTGCTGCTTCAGTGTTTCTTCTTGGGAGCAATGTCGACAACGTCGACGACGACGACGACCATCTTTTGCAATCCATCTTAGCCTCATGCATTCCTTCCGGCTGGTTTTGAAAACTCTATATATTGCTGCTGAACTGCTGACTGGACTGGGGATGATGATATAGCGAAGAATGGCGACGATGATGGTCGAACCTGGCAACGCCATCTCTCTGCTATAGTCAGACATACGCTATACACAGACACATTTTTACGATTTATATCCTATCAATATTTCAAAAATGATAAATACAATCCATAAATAAGGTGCAAAATGGGCGCACATAGGACCAATCAACCAAACCAAACCAACCCCTTACCGACCGACCGACCAAACGACCTTTATAGACGATGACGACGAAGAAGAAGAAGAAGAAGGTGATGGTATATCGGCAGCAGCGTGCAACACCCATCACCATCAAACGAAGACATGAAATCCTTTATGCAAGAAAGAACCAAGCAGCAGAGCAGCGCGCGGGACAGGACCTTTCTCTACTCTTATATGAGTCTCGTCGAACGTCATACGTGTTATAAAATATCTCCTCAATGATTGGGAAGGTGGTGGCGGTGGCGGCGTTTTAAGATAGATGGATGGATGGATTGGATATGTGTGTGTAAGAATATCCTTACGGCAAGGATATTTCACTCAACGAAACTACACACCATTTTCCGATTTTCTATATATGACCTTAACATCAGCCAAGAAAACACATCAGGTTCGTCTCCTGGCTTCAATCTATCGAACGTCAGCGTGGGATCGTTCACATCGAAATATGGAAGGAGCAAAGCATATTGATATGTTGCCTCAACTAATATTATGGAAACTCTCATGCAATGGACGTCTCCTTGGATATCACTCAAAAATATATAATATATCTATTTTTTTATAACCCCCTCCTCCCACTCAAATCGCTTGGTAGTGATGATAATGATGATGGTACCGAATGTGCATCCTGGACATAAGGATCCTGATGTTGCCTCTATTGCTGACTTCTTCCCAAGGATAGGTAATCTATTTGGATTCACATCTTCTTCTTGTTCGTCTACTTGGGATTTTTGATGAAAGGATTTTCCAATACGGTGGTGATGGCCAAGTTCTTGGCATCCATCGTCTACCATCAGAAAACACACCCAGCTATGATGAATGTGGTAACATCAATAAATTTCGATGTTTGCAAAAAGACAATGTTATGTTTGATGGAAGAAAAAAAAATAACATAAAATAAAATAAAGGATAAATAAAATCCTTGTGATGCGATGTGGTGAGAATTTTTTTTTAAGATGAGAAATTGCTATACGTAGATGTGTGATTTTTTTGAGATTCATATGTTTGATAGATATGAGTGTGATGCCTGCCTAGTAGTTTGGTGTGGATACCTTTATTGTTGCTAGACAAATTGCAAACGGACGAAATGTTCAATTTTTCAAACACATTTGACAAATGGCTCTCGAAGGAGATGGATTTTTATTTTTTTTTTCTTAAAAATAATAGAATATTGATGCGATTGAAACATTTTTTAGAAGATTTAAAATAAGAGCGGAAGACGGAATATTCGTTTTGAATAAGTTGCAGACAATTCGGCTCAACAAGAACTTGATCTCACAACATCTCAAGGACTTTACTGCTGATCCCTTCATTGATTGATGATTAGATAACCAATGAAGAACAAAGTCAATACGTACTGCTTCTCTGACGTCACTTTTTGTCCAAAAGAGGTTAGTTAAGAATATCTACCGTCAATGTGGTGACACTTACATTAACACAAATTTAATAAACTTAAGCAAGGATTATGCGTCAACGCAATTGGTCAACATTTCCTGACGCTCTGACGCACGTCAAATTTTTCCACAAAGTTGTCATTTCGTGTTAAACTCAATGAAGTGGCTGTCGAATATAAAGACAACGTATTAATTTATTTTTATTGAACATGATGTACATAGGTTAGGTTAGGTTGAAGTGGCTGTCAGTATGATCCGACACACTTAGGCCAGGATTGGCCCGTTGTGATACCACATGAATCTAGAGATTTTTCTCCTCTACTCGTTGAACCAATTAGAGCTTCTTATGAAGCGTGAGAGATTGTTAATGTTTATGTTAACAAGATCGCTAGGGTCATTGAAAAAGTATTCTCCCAAATGAACCCTTCGTCTTTGGGATAGAGCAGGGCATGTGCAGAGAAGATGAGTGATTGTTTCCTCTTCCTCCTCATCCATGCAGCTTCTGCAGAAGTCATTGGAGAGAACACCCAGCCTTGCTGCGTGTCTTCCAATTAAGCAGTGTCCTGTTATGACACCAATTACGGATCCAATGTGTAATCTACTCAGAGACAACACGCATTTAGATCGACTAGGATTTACCAATGGCCAGATCTGCTTTGTCGCCACACAAGTGGTGATGGTGTTCCACCTAAGGTTTGTTAACCTAATGGCTTCTTGCACCAGCATGAGTTTACATGTAGCGTGAGGTATACCAATATTTTCCATACATGGTGCGATTGGTAGGTTGGTTCCATTTCTAGCGAGTTCATCAGCCTTGCAATTGCTCTTAATATCCCTGTGGCCCGGCCCCCAACAAAGGTGAATGTTAAACTGCTGCGCCATCTCCGCAAGAGATGATCGACAGTTGAGGGCAGTCAGTGAGTTACTGGAGACAGAATCAAGAGATTTAATGGCGGCTTGGCTGTCAGAGAAAATGCGGATATCAGTAGTTGATATCACGTTTTCTTTAAGCCAAGACAGAACTTCTTTGATCGCTAGAATTTCCGCCTGAAACACACTACAGTGATTAGGAAGACGGAAGGATAGGCTTATTTTAAGCTTGTCAGAGTACACCCCGCATCCCAACCCGTCCTCAGTTTTTGATCCATCTGTATAAAAGTGGACACAATTATCCTCAAGGAATGCAAATCCTCCCATACTGATCTAGAGGGTATTGAAACCTGAAAATTTTTGTCAAACTGAAGTCGCGGAATGGAGTAATCGATGTACCTGGGAATTATTCCTAATAAGTTCGGAATAACCGAGTGGCCAATTTCGTTATTGATCCACTGTGAGGAAGCTTTGAGACGGATTGCAGTACTCGCAGCTGTGTGTTTACAGAATATATCTAAGGGTGTCAGATGGAGGAACACTTCAAGGGCAGCGGAGGGAGTTGTGCGGAGTGATCCACTAATGCACAAACCTGCTGTTCGCTGAACCTTGCCTAAAATGTCACGATTTATGGCTTTGTCGAGAGCAGTCCACCAAACAGACACACCATATGTGAGAATCGGTCTAATAACCGAAATGTATAGCCAATGCATGATGCGAGGTTGAAAACCCCATTTATTACCTATGGCTTTTTTGCATGAGAAAAGTGCCACTGTGGATTTTTTAACCCTTTCTTGAACATTAGGTTTCCAGCTTAGTTTCTTGTCCAAAATTAGGCCTAAATATTTGGCTTGGTCAGTAAACATGATGAACATGATGTAACCAACGAGTTAAAAAACTAGTTTGCACAGCTCACACGTCATGGCACTTAAGGACCTCGTCATTCATCTGATTGATTATTTTTGAGGAGCTTGTATCCCTTTCAATGTGGCTAAGACTCATTGGCGGACTACGCGTTTGCTAGTTGACTTCAAGAAAGTCTACAAAGCGAGTTTGCACAGGTGTGAGGCGAGTTTGTCAGTTGTGTGATCATCGTCAGCGTTAAATCCTACATTCACGTCATATTGATGATATTTTCGGTAATTTCAATAAATTGTTCCATCGGCAACTAAAATTGACTGTCAATCGAAACTTAGAATGGTAAAAACACAAATTCTAGACATAGTCGTAAAAGTGGCCAAGCACTTACTTGATCGTAAAAGTGAAGCATGTCCTTAGAAGTTGTTTTGTAGGCATTGCCTGAGGAATAAAAACACAAACAATTTCACGGAACAAACATATCGAAGGAAAATAAAATTTTCCTCAAAATTGCTGATAGGCCTCATTAAAAATATTGGACGGTAGAAGTCGATTATTTTAGGAAAATAGAGTAATTTTGCAAATTAGTGACTTCTTCTGTGTAAAAAATCCAAACCTTGACCTGAGCATTAAAAATTTCTCTCTCAAAACGAATATCAAATCCCCATATTCTTCGCAGCTTCAGAACTGAATCATCCATTTGCTATCCCAATCAATATCCGAGTTGCTCTTCACTCGTGTTCTGATGTGAAGAAAACTATAAATATAATTTTCAATGCATTTTCCAAATATAGATGCAGCACTTTTGTGATTGATTGAATGATTTAAGCAACATCAGCATCACCAAGCGGTGGAGGCGGAGAAACTAATAAAAACTTGCATTGTGGTTGTTGCCGCCATCGACTTCATCAGCCAGCATCAGCATATTCATTGTCGTCGTCGTAGGTATATTCATCGGTGTGTCGTTGTCGCTGTTGGCGATGATTATTTTTCACAAAATGTCATAAAGCTGCCACAATGCCAAAGCAATTCATCTCAAGCATGTTGTGTAGTAGTCCCATGTCGTCCCATGTGGGTGGGGAACGATGAACGAACAAGGGGTTAAGTTTGTGGAAGTTGTTTTTTTCGGGACGCGAATTAAATATAAAATAACAACCAAATAAATAAAAACCACATGTCATAATCGAGCGTTGTAAGGAAGGTGGCCGGCCACAAGCGGGCCATCAGGCTGCGGGGGCTACGAGTGGGGGATGGTGGCGTCAATGCTGTTTTCCCCCATCGACATCGACGAACGGCCGACCAGACTGAGCGAGAGTGCGGTTTTTCGTTCACCGTCAATAATCTTTCGAATGAAATTAATTACCCGCAGGTGAATGCTGTTCGCTGTTGCACACAAATTTACAACACGCTCTCTGGCAAGGCGAAATGTCAACCTGACAGACGACGACGACGACGACTTATAGACAACGACACCAAGCTAGAGAGACACTCGCAGTGTGTTTTTGCTAAATGATTGAGTCATTTTTCTCATGAGGCAATGCTGTCACATCCCTGGGCTGGCGGTGGGGTGGGCATTGGGCAGAGTTGTGCTGCAGATTGCGCAGTTTGGCGGCAAATTGGCGGACGCAAAAATTTGCCTACATCGATCGTTGGTCGTTACTAAAAAAAAAAAAAAAGAGAGAAACAAATGCTGCAACCATAGATCGAGCAGTCAGCGCCAGCAGCAACTTGAATAGAAGTAGAAGCGCTGCTCTGCACCATGAAAGCTTCAACATACGATAGACATATAAGAGAGAGTGAGTGAGCCAGCGAGCGTTCATTTATCTATCTAATGAATTTGCATGGAGGATGTGGTGGAAGTTGACGTTTGCAATCAATGTTGGAAAATTAAAATTCATAAATAAAATTGAAAAAAAAGAAGAAGAAAAAAAAACGAAATGAATGAATGAATGATTGACGATGTCATTGGGAAAAACTGTGAGGAAAATTAATTTAGATTATGATTTGTGAGCAATAGAGCGAAAATAGAATGGAATTTGAATATTGGCTTGGCCTGGCTTGGTTTGGTTTGGCTTGGCTATATTATATGCGATGGCAGATTGTGAGATCATTTTCACTTAGGAGAGATGTGTCTATGGCGCGATGACAGTCGACAGTCGAGATCTTGAAAACTCATAAATCGTCATATTATTATTATTATAAATATTTTTTATTTGTCGGATCATGGCTGTTGATTAATTTATTTTTTTCTTCAAGGAGAGGTACGGGGAAATTGCAAATAGAGAAATTGTAAAATTGAACTGCACTTATACATTAGACATTTTTATACAAATTAATAATTTTATGTCATGATTTTGCTATAAGACAATGTAGGCTTCGATCAACTCAAGGTTATTTCATGATATACTCAATTTTGTAATAATTTGTTGGTCAACGTTTTTAACCGATTGAAGAGCTTTGAAGTTAACCCGGTTAATCAAACATTCTGTAATAAATTTCAGAGATATGGTGTTTGTTTTTCAAACTGGCGAAACTTTTTTCTCTGCCAGTTTGGGGTAGAATTCTTTCAATAATAAAATGATGCTACGGACAGTTCGGTTCAGGGCCCCAAAATCAAGTTAGCACACACCAAATTTTCCACAAAGCGCAAAGGGCACACGAGTGTTGATTTTCTCCCATTGCAACGGCATGAAGTTTGACAATCTTAATTACTATAACTATTTTCATAACCAGATGGAGAAAATGAATGGACGAATCCGATAGATAGAATAGTGAATCGCTGAAATCATTAGACGAATCAAGAAGATCAACAGATGATTCCGGAAAGTGAACAAGTTAATGTGATAAATCAACTGATGAACCAAAAAGATTATTGGACTTATCTGGGAGATCCCGAAACCAACGGACGAATTTGGAAAAGTGAAGAGATGTAGATGGAAAACACCAAGGGAAAGTTCAAGCAAATCAACTGGTGAACCACCAAATCAACTGCACAACCAAAGAAGTATATGGATGGATAAAAAGATGATAACAGAAGATTTGGGAAAATCAACAAGTGAATAGTTTAAATGGGAAAACGGGAACATGAATAGAAGAATAAAATAACGAACTACTGATGGGTCTAGAAGATCAACGGAGGATTCTAAAAAGTGAAAGGGTTAATCTGGTAAATCAACTGTCGAACTAAGAAAATCATTAAATAAATATGGGACATTAAGGATACAGGGAAATAATTAGATCAATCTGGGATAACAATGGGTGAAATTAGCAAATCATGAATCCGGACGATCAGCTGTCTAACTAAACAAATACAAATCCAGGAAATCAATGGACAATTTCGGAAAAGCAACAAGTGAATCCTGGAAATCAAATAGCAAATCAGCGAACGATAATGGCAAATCAATTTGCAACTAGGGTATTACATTGGACCCTACCGGAGCGGAGAAGCAATGAATGAATCCGATAGCTGAATGGACTAAACCACTAGGTGGAGGAATTGGTGTTGTAATAAGTACGTTTTATTTTAATTCTTTTTTAAAACAGTGTTCGCGTAACTTTTTTTTGATCCGAAGATTCATTAAACCATCGCAAAAAGTAACATCAATCAAAAAAAAGAAATAGTAGTCGATCTCCCAGGAAAGAACTGTCCAACACAATCAATCCATTATTTAAGCTTATCAAATGTCATTCTTCATCCTTTTGCCGCTAAACTTTCAATATCAATTAACCCTCTTGGCCTTTGCACGTCAGAACCTTCAGTCATTCAATTATTTTTTTCTTTTTTTTTAATCAACAATTTTTTCCATAGTACGAGATGGCAAGACAGAGAAAATGCAATTTCAAATGTTACCTTTAAATAACTGTATGCTAACTTTATCTGCTCCAAAACCACACAGCCCTCTCTATCTTCATCGTCATAGTGTCACTGGAAGAAGAAACAGCATAAGTTTCCACCCCTAAAAATGCAATATCTTTCGAACAGTGCTGGCGTCTCATTTTTATTTTTTATTTTTTTACTTTGTCTTATCCGAAAGTCTTCATGTCACCTGTCAGTTGTTGAACTTCACTGTCTCTCAGTCAGACTGACATTTCAGTCATTCAATAGTTTTTCCGACATTCGAAAGTACTGTAAGGGTAGAAAAGTGCATTTGAAATTGTCAATGTCAACTGCATCGTCTTCTTCGTCGTCAGTGTCAGTCATTTTCTCTCTCTCTCTCTTTTTATATAGTTATTTTTTTCCTCTCTTTTCCTTGTTCTGTCTGTAAGTACTTTTAAGTAAATTCATGCTGAAAATAAAGAAGGTACTCACGTACCAATTTGAAGCTTTTTTCTTTCTTTCCAATAATGACAAACATACGTAGAAACATTATTTGACTGACGTCAGAGCAGCTCCAGCAATAGTAGTTTCATAGCAGCAACAAAACATAACTACTTCCTTCCAAGAATATGTCACACGTTGACGTCCTCCTGCAACTGACAGCAAAGTGAGTGATTTTTTTTTTCGTATCTCTTTTTATTGTACATATTTCTTTACAAAAAAAAAATACCCGGTCGAATAGCGAGCTTTTGAATTTTTATAACGAATTTTCTGACTCAGCACATAACCAGCGCGCCATAGCTCTATCTCCAACTTAACTGTCAGAGAGGAACAATTTTTGATTGACATTGATGAGGCTATGCCTGTCAGTGAGGAAGAACAAGAATTAAATTCACATTTTTATGACCTCTAAGCGAGCAAGTAAGCATCAAAAGATAAATGATATGAAATCTCAAAGAAAAAAAAATTACATTTTATAGTTCTTTGTTCGGTTTGTTGTCCATAAAAGTCATCATGGATGAGCAATCAGAAAATAAAAATGTTTTAAAAAATGAAGGATCGACTCTAACACAAACATCACAAGCTCACACAAAAAAATATACAGCGGGGATTAAAAGTAGGTTAATAGGCAACGCAATTAATAATAACTATTCTCAGAATCTATTAAACAAAATGAGAAAATCCGGATTCGGTGTTTTGAACTTCTGAATTTAGGGTATTTGATGTTTTGGGTTTTCGGGATTACGAGTTTTTGGACTTTTTAATTGTCCATCTGAATTTCAAGGTTTTTGGATTTCTGGATTTTGGATTTTCGGGGTTTTCGGGTTTTTGGAAAATTAAAGTTTTCTATTTTGCTAGGGATTTGAGCTTTCTGAATTTCCTAGGTGTTTCTTTTTTGAATTTTCTGAATTTCATGATTTTGGGGTTTTGGTTTTCTGTATTTACGTAGTTTCTGGGTTTTCAAGATTTTGAGTTTCTCTTTTGCGGGTTTCCGGGGTTTTTCATTTTTTAAATTTTTTCGATTTTAGGTTTTCTGGCCTTAAGATTATCGAAAATGTGGGTTTTTGGGATTTCTGTACTCCAGATTTTCGTGTTTTGGGAATTTTTTGATTTGCGAGATTTTGGGTTTTTCCGGCTTAATACTTCGGGAGCTTAACATTTATGTATACTTAGTATCGAGTTTTAAGGTTTTGAGCTTTTTTATTTTGGGTTATCTGGATTTTGAAGTTTTCGTGGTTATCCGAATTGACAAAATTAAACTGCAGTTTTTTTTTGTTTTATTTGGGATTCCTTAATATTGGGGTTTTTCGTTATTTTAGTATAGGAGTTGCCAGGAATAAATATGGACCAAGAGGATTTTTTTTTATTGGATTCTATTTTGGGATTCTATTTCCGTTTTTAAAATACATTTTTAGATATTCACATCTACTTGTCAAACATACTGTTTTATTCCTCCTAGAAATTTAACTTACTCCCTTAAAAATGCAAAATCAGTTCAAACAAATTGTAAATCTCCTGCCATATAAACAATTTTGCTGAATAAGCAAATACATTTGAAATCCCTCAATTTGGTTGATTGATTTAACGAGTATTTAACCAGGTTTTATATGCATGCATGGTGGGGGTCATCACTAAAAGTCACTTCGATCATCGTAATTCTGTCTAAATTGACATGTTTATGAGAAAGGAAGAAAATATGTTGATGGCGGATTCGCGAAACGAAAATGGATTTCTCCATAAATCTTCAGATTATTAACGTCCAACTCTCCCTCAGCCATTCTTGTTTTTTTTTTTTTTTGTTTGTCTTTGTGGAAAGATTAAAAAGGGGTGTGGGTTAAAGGTTTCCAAACGATGTGAATTCCAATTTGATGAAGTGACGCGTGATTGATGGCCAAGATATGAGGTCATTGTGCATTGCATCTTAGTCGTCGTTGGCATCATCATCGGAGTTGTATAGTCGCAGTCGCAGTCGATGTCATCGTCATCGTCTTCTTCTTGGCCGTTGTTGGGGCATCGCATTGAAGTCTTTTCGACGATGTCCTTCTTTCTAAGGATATATTCATCATCTTTTCAGCACTGTTCTTGTTTTCAATCAATCTATGTCGTCGTCATCACATACTTTCTCAGCTCAGCAGCTCATCTCTGCTTTTTTTCTTCTTCTGTTTTTTTTTTTTTGCTGTTGTCGATGAAGAAGAAAATGGACAAAATGATGAAAATGAAGCTCTTGCAACGACAGATAACAGTTGGAGGAGTTTACTTTGATGGTTGTCCGTTGTCCTCTTGGCTCTAGATGACGAAATGATTTCCCAAGGACAAAAAAGATGATGAAGAGCAACAAAGACGACTAGGAAAAGCTCCTACATATATTGAATGACAAAAGTATATGTATGATGACTGGCAGCAGATGAAATATGAAGGATCGATCAAAATGGAATTTAAGGACTCAATGTCCATATCGTGAATATGAAGTGTGGTACATCAAGTGACAGCACAAATGATGTGAAGCAGAAGGACCACATAGTTTTGTTGGTTTTTGAGCGTTATGGTTATGGTGGTCTGATGGTTGATCAAATGAATCCTTGATGAATGATGAAGTTGAAAACGAGTGTTTTTCTATTATTCTTCAAAAAAAAGATGGGATTATAGTATAGGAGAGTGGCAGTAGATATTTTTGAATGGCATTTTTTTTGTGTTATGGGAATGTTGGAAAATCACCAAACTTATGGAAATTTAATATTCATTTGCCAGAAATTCGGGACTAATTTTTTAAGTGATGTAGAAGTCAATTTAATCCAAAAGATGTTTCAAGAAAATTAATTTAATTGTTTTTTTTTTTTTTGGAAGGAAGTACAAAACACCTAATTTAAATTTTTCGTCAATACAGATCGTGCGATGATGACTGAAAATTTATTGGAATTGCAAAGCAATCGAGCTGCACAATTTAGCTGTTGTAGGTATTAGTTCGCGACATTCAAATGAAATTGACATTTTTGCTTTTATTTTTTTTTTTACTGCTGAATCTGTGTCGGCGGCGCAATCGCGAACAGTCGCGCTCAATCGCAATCAGCATGACGCTGTCCATCATGAACACACCTAGTCACGATTTGTGAATGTGTCGTCGAAAATTTTGCTGCTTTAAAGTTGCACTGAACTTGTTACGTCGTACGTCAGTCGATTGTGTGTTGTGTGTTGACGATGTGACGATCATGGCTCTGTGAATCAGCTGCAGCAGCCAGCAATGGCGTGGCGGGCTGACGCTGTGGAGTGGAGATTGTGTGGATTTGAATGAGTGAGAGGAACATTTGGTAAGTACTTAATGTATATTCCGGGTTTGGCTATAAGAGGTGATAGTTTGTGGTATAAACAAAACTGTGGGGGTTGCCTATTATAGAAGATACATTTGTTGTAAATTGCAATATGTCAGGGTTTTGAGAATTGATGTACATTAGATGAAATTTGATTATTGAAGCATTGGTGTCCATGTTCATATAGATGATGCATTCAATTTATTATGTTCTCAAGGTCTTTCTCGAGATTTAGAAACGTTTTAAGTGCCACGTATTAAGTGCCACGTATTAAGTGCCACGATCTTCGCGGCGGCCGCTAGAAACAATCCACAGGTTGGCAACAGGCGAATTCCCTGTTCCGTAAAACTAAAAGAATTACGAGACCGTCAACAAGCCTCGGAAACGGACTGATCTCACGACGACAACCTTTGCAACGAAAACGGAACAACGATTTACAAATTTTCTTATGGAACGTACGATCGCTCTATAGAGCTCGAGCTGCTCAGCAGCCGATACCCTGTCAAAATATAAAGCTGACATAACAGCACTGCAAGAAATAAGATGGACAGGGAATGGTGTTTTGCAGAAGAAAGAATATGACTTATATTACATACAAAACACCATGTGCTCGGGGTAGGCTTCCTGGTCAGCGAAAAAATGAAGTCTATACCATAATCGGCTTTAACGCTATAAGCGAAAGGCTATGCACCCTTCGCGAGCGAGGCAAATTTAAGAACATCAGCGTCATTAACGATCACGGACCTACAGAGGAGTCCTCAGACGACATGCGATAGGACTCGCCCTGGAACCACTCGATGCAGGGAGAGTAAGTCCTGGAGCCAGTATGCTGGGCGTAGATGAAAAGTGGACACTCCTTAAGAACACTGTCATTAGTACTGCCAGCTCCATCTCCATCTTCAGAAAATCTCGGCAAACTTTTTTATCTGAGCTAAAATTTGGTAGCGAGACAGCCTGTGAAAAAAAGCTTGGCGAACAACAGACACCAGCGATCTAGCGAACTCCGACATCAATAATTGTCTCTTGCGCTTCATTCGAAGCTCCCGTTGGTTCAACGAGTAAGGTTAATCATATGATCCATGTGGCGTCACAACGGACCAAACTTTGGTCTTAGTGTGTTGGTTTCGAACCAACAGCCGCTTTAATCCAACCTAACCTAACAGTCGCCGTCTAAACACGGCCTTTGTGTATCAGAAAATTTCTTCAAAAACAGAAAAATATCTAAAATACTTGAAAGAAATTTAGCGGTTTTTTTCCTTAAAAAAAAAAATTATAATTTCTTATTCAAATTCTTCTACAAAAATGTCAAAGTAATTTCTTTGCCGCTATAATTACGTCTGCTTTTTCCAGTAATAGAAAAATTCTAATGAAATTTGTACTTAAAACGCAACTACGTCTTGGAAAAGGTCAAAGAATGGTTCCTTTACCCCAAGGGTATTGTGGGGGCTCAAACAAAGTAACCGAGTAGGCATACAGACAAATATGTTTCAATGAAGGTGTAGACAATTCTTAGACTTCAACAATATTCAAAAATTAGTCTGCATAAAAAAAAAAAAACCCACATCACATGATCACACACAAAACAGAACTTTTTCTCTAAAACCGTTTAATCTCAGAGTTCAAAGGAAAGAAACAACAATATCGTTTTCGTTTCATTGGTATATGTATTAGATAAGAATGTCGCATTACTGGGAATGTCTTTGTCACTCAATAAACTTGCTTTTATGTGCATGTTTTTTTTTTTTAAAGTTCACAATGATTGTAAAACTACATGTGTGTTTTTTTTTTTTTTATTTTGTTGTCTGTTCTTATTCGAGTTCAACTTAATGTCATAAAAGAATAATTCATCTAAATCTGTCAAATGGAAGTCATTTTTTTTCTATGCACAGTTGGGTGCATTCACAGTAGTTATTTTCAAAAATTCATGTAATAGTAGGAAGAAATATGTAAGGTTCTTCATTTGCCAACACTCGTAACACGACAAGTTGCTAGCTTCCTTCCTTCCGCTGCAGCCATTACGATGTATTCCGGATGTCATGTGCCCATCATCGATCTCTCTCTGGCACGAAATTCATCATCATCATCATCATCATTTTAGTGATTTTTGAGCTCTGATTGACAGTTTTAAATCGTTTAACAGTCGTTTCCTTCTGTCTGTCATAAGATTCGTTTGACATTTTTCAATTTTTTTTTTTTATTTTCAACTTTATTTCTCTCTCATCTTGGTCGCATATTGTGACGAACGATGTTGATGATGATGTCGTCAATCGATGTTTTTCCCACTCTCTAGTCTCTGGGAAAAGTTCATTTCATGTAAGTTGAGTGTTGGTGTTGCGGGCGTATCCAACAGGTAAATCACATATCCGAAGAATTTTTTTTTTCGATTGACAGATTCTTTTTTTTTTCTCGAAATGTCATAATTCGTCAATGATTGTGAATAGAGAAGGGTGGTGGTCTAGTGTTGGAGTGATGAAATCTTTTGGATACCGGCAAGTTGGCGGCGGCACCTCTGATATAATTTTGATGGATTAATTATCGATCAATTGTGCATAGAGGATATCACAAACTGATAGATTGAATCCAACGACGACGCTTGTAGATACAAAGCGTCATTTGACTATGATGAATGATTGAGCTTTACAACTTTGACATTGATTCAGTCGTTGCGCCATCCAGTGAGAGAGAGAAAGAACTATATCTATATAGCTGGCGAAACATGTATGCTTATAGATTGTTTGTTCCGGGTCAACATTTTAGGTATGGTTTGGTGCTGTCCTGAAACCTGAAAGGTGCATATTTTTGTCGATAGTGTAAATGTGTGGCAGTCAATCAAAAAATTCAATAGAGAGATAACCATACTCTTTTAATGGCGCATGGTGATGGGGGGCAAGTGAATCTTTTTTGGATCGAATTTCGTAGTTGTTGTTTTTTTTTTTTTTTTGCTGGGTTCTGCTCGGGGTTTCGAGTTGATGAATGAGTCAATGTGATTAAATAATACCGTGAGGCAGGAGGGATTTTTTTTTTGTTGGCTGAATATTTATACCAAAAATATGTTATCAAGATTTGTTGGTGTCTATTCATTATGAAGCTAAATGAATCAAATGATTTGTGAAATTTATAGGTATTATTTTTTTTCCAGTTCGATGAAATTGATTGATTTGGGTATCTAACAGTCATAAAGTATACTAAGTGCGCGCGGGTTGAATGATTACATTTTATTTTTATAGAAATTGTTTTTTTTTTTGCGTTTTGCGCTTTAATGCCGCGTTGATTGAATGAGTATGTTTTGCATATAAATGATATGGATTGATTATGATCGAAAGGTGGAATAAAAGATAGTGAAAGGGTATTTAATCATAAAATTGACAAACTTTGTTGTTACCTTATTTTTACATTCAAATGTACATATAGTCGGGAATTATATTTTAATAATGTGTATCTATTTTTTATAGATTTTTTTTTGTGCAAGTCACAGCTTTTAAAGATTATTTTCGATTGTAATGAATTAATGAAGAAATTTAGCGAACATCTAAAGCAATCAAAAATGTTGGCTTTCCTCCTACGCCTTTCGATATACTTTTCCAGTGAGTAGGAAAATGGACTTAACAACGAGACTCATCCCCAGTCTTGGAGTATTTTATAAATTATTACGACTTCAAAATATAGCTTCTTCTTAAAAACAAAAGAAACTACTTTGAGCCTCAGTAAGGGTTTTAAGGTTTTTTTCCCATCCAGAAAAGATTGGGAAGATGACATTGTGACGAGAGGTTTCGACACAACTATCTTTACTGACGGTTCAAAGATGGAGTGTGGTGTTCGTTCTAGGATCTTTTCTGAGTCCCTATAAGTAGCTTAATCCTCTCGGCTTTCTGACTTTGCTAGCCAAAATGCGACTATCTTTACAGACAATCAGGCAGCTGTCAAAGCCATCAACTCGGCCACATCGTCATCTAAATTGGTCCAGCAATGTCGCGATGAGCTTGCGAGCCTTAACATTAACCTCGGTGTCACCCTGATCTGGGTTCTGAGCCATAGTGGTATCGAGGGAAGTGAACGGGCTGATAAGCTAGCCAGGCAAGGATCGGCCCTTCACAGCTCACTTGCGGAAATGGTTAACATTCCTCTTGGTGCTATGAAGGGAATTTTTTTTTTATTTATCAAACAGAATCAACTGCATTATATCTACGAAGATATGGCCCACCTATAATAAAACCCGTAGAAACGATCTTCTATGTAGGCCCAGGCAAGACATAGCCAAGGTTGTTGCGTTATGTTTCGGACATTGGCCTATAGGAGTTCATGCAGAGAAGTTGGGCATTCCTCACAACACGTCTTGCCATAGTTGTAGTAACCTACGCGAAAGGGAAACGGTAATCCATTTCCTCTGCAACTGTCCTGCTTTGGCAAACATTAGAATAAAATCCGTTGGAAAAGCATTCTTTTATGAACTCGACGAGCTATCTGAGACTAAGATCAGAGATCTGATTTTTTTTTCTCAATGCGACCAAATGGCTCTAACATACTCCGCTGTGAAGCTTCTCTGTAAATCTTTCCCTTTCAATAATCGGTCAAATGAGTTATGGTATCAAAACGGCGCACTACAGCGCTAATTGGATCACAGGATAGGTTGCCTTGGGCTCGCCATTTCTATCTACCTACCTACCTTACCTACTGATTTGGAGCCCTTTTTAATGTTCTTAAACCAATCGGTTGTTAAGAAAACGGCACGCTTAACAATCACGTCGGGAGTATAATAATAATTTTTATTTAACTGGACTTCAAAATATGGACTTCATATTTCTTGAACTGCAAATTGTTGGCTCTATTTTATGTTCTAAGAGTAAGAAATTGCCAATAAAAACCGAAAATGCTCATTTAATGTCCAATTCATGGGGATGTCAACAATGAAGTATGACATTTTTTTCAAATAATGACTTCAAAATTTGATTTAAAATTTTTAAAAGTTGATCAAAAAACGTAGGTACGAGTACATAAATTGGAAGTTCTATTTCAAATTCCTGACTCAATCGGTTCCTGAGAAAAGGGTTTGTACTGCTTAGCAGAGTTAAGATCTTTTATTTTTAAATGGCGGCTTCAAAATTTTAATTGAAGTTTTTTTTCGAAAGTAGCTTAGCCCTATTTCAAGTGCCTAGCTCAAGCGGGTGCTTGGAAAAAAGTTAATACTACTAACTTCACAGTGAAGTCGAGAGTAAAATTTATTTTTTTGTTAAAAGGATGAAACTTTTATGTAACTTCAATTTTTTTAAGCCTCATTTCAAGTTCCTAGCTTAAGTCGTAAAGGGCATTATTATATGTACTATACTATTGCCTACGACGGCGACGGCAACACTGTTAGATTCGAGCTGAACATCTAGATTAACGTTCTCTTCGGCTCCACTGCAAAATTAGGAATAAAAGTACAAAAAAGTGCCAGAAAAAAACGGCTTAGAGTCGAAATCCTAATAGTTTACACTCTAAGCCAACGTTGTAAAGCTTACAGAGAAGATTTAAAAAAGTTTCGAAGGATGACATTCCTGTATTTTTTTTTTTTGGTAGAAATACTTCTAAAACATTTATTCGAAAACTAAGCACAGGAAAAAAAGTAATTGCTAACCAATTATAATTAGATAAATGTAAATATTAGCAAAGAGAACAAAAAAACAAAAAAAAAAACAATTCAAAATAAAATTAATTGTATTCTCAAAACATCTACAACTACACCTATATAAAGCATTTGATTAAAAAATTAATTACGCACACTTTTTAGAGAGTTAAATTTGCAATTATGCGTACGTTACGTATATTTGCTTTTCGGTGCAATTAAATCCAAACAGACCCGTCATCTATATTTCAAATAAAATCCCCATTTTTTTTTCCAACAACAACAAAATCAAGAGCCAGCTAAAAAACAAAAAAAAAAAACTCACAAATATAATATAACATAAAATTTTATTTGATTACAGGATTAGCCCGGGAATTTGCATATGTGTGTATCTTTGCATTACAACAACAAAAAATATTTACAAAAAAAAAATAAATAAATAAAATTCAAACCTAACAAAAATAAATTTTATCACAAAAATTGTATCTCTGTTTGAATTATGTATATTGGCTATATATGTATGAATGTACATATACATATTTGCATCTATTACACGCACTTTTATGTATATCTACACTAAGCTCATAAATCAACAACAACAAAAATAAAAATATACGAATGTAGCTATAATTTTGCTTTGTTGTCACTAACGCACTACTATAACGTGGCCCTGTCAGGAGAGATGCTGCATCGATATATCCTTATACTGACTGTCACCTCAAACCCTTTAACACCTCCATCAAATTTTCCTACCTACTCATACATTTAATACATATATTTGAACTAATACAGGATATACCGAGTTAAAAAAAAAAAAACAAAACAAAAAAAAAAGAACTTCCGCTGAAATGCATAACAATCAGCAATATTCAATACGAATAAGCGCCCTGCGGTAACTTTGATGACAATTTGACTAAAATTTAAATAAATTTTGTATTTTTAATTAATAAATGTCAACTGTGGGTATTTTATTTATTTTTCATTTAAATTTACCAAATGGATGGATGCACCACCATGCACACCTATATCAGTTTAATACTGTTATACATAAAAAGTTATATAACGACTATTTTCAAAAATGTGATGAGAAATTTTATGAGGTACACATTATCACTTAATGCACATAGAAAATTCATCTAAATGGAAGGTACAAATTATAAATTATTTTAATTAGAATGTGCAATCAAATTAAAGGTTAACTTAGTTAAATTAATCGACAGAAAGTAAGTCAGAAATACGAAAAAAAAAATAGTGAGAGAATACCGAGACGAAAATGTATGTATTCAGTACATGCAGAGACGATTTTGTGCGAAATTTATTTTCTGAGATTTGTATCCAGTTGCCATTAAAGATTTACTTTGTGCTTGAAGTCAGCACCGCCATTTTTCAAACTGAGGTGTGCCAAACCTCTAGTATCATGTGCTGTATTAAGTACATTTTTAAGCGTGAAGAGCATTGCTATCTTCGATTCAAGAGAAAATAAAAATTCGCAAGTTTGCAAAAATGCAAATTAACTTTTTCTAACATCGGGCGATACCTCGTTGGATAGGTCCTGACTTCCAGATCACGAAAACATGTCTTTTGGGTTGCTTCGACTAATAGTTTAACCACAAATCAATCACGTTGGGGTCAAACAAAAGCACTTTTTAGTTCCGATGTTTTTAAGGTCGTTTTCGTTCTTGGGATACCTTGATAGAAAACTGGGAGCCTCTGGAAGGCGCCTCTATTTTTTTTAGTTCGCTAAGGCACTTGGTTCAGAAAAAAATGGCTTGAAAAGAACTGAAAAAATGAGTTTATAATGACGTGTACTGAATACCAAAAAATTGTACTCATTACATTAATCTGTTCTTGCCTTAAATATGTCATGATGGTGTCATATAACTATTAATTGGCTTAAAAAAGAAGTGAAAAAATGAGTTTATAATGACGTGTACTGAATACAAAAAAATTGTACTCATTACATTATTCTGTTCTTGCCTTAAATATCTTATAAGCTTATTTTGTTATGATGTCATATAACTATTAATTGGCTTGAAAAGAAGTGAAAAAATGAGTTTATAATGACGTATACTGTATACAAAAAAATTGTACTCGTTACATTATTCTGTCCTTGCCTTATTTTGTTATGATGTCATATACATTACTATTAATTAAATTTATCACATTTACCAAATTTAGACGGAATACATTTCTACATGTAGTGATTACGAAAATTAAAAGCTGATGTGCTGAGTGCATATATGTACATAATTTTTTCCCACTTAATATGGCTGGTTTAAATCTTCCACAGATAAAAATTCTAAGAATTAGGTTACGCTATCTTTAATCTTAAAGTTCTAATAATATTTGAAAGCTAAATATTTCATATTATATCTATCAATGTCACCACACCAACTGTCATTTAAAGTTGGTTTGAGTTAAAATAACAACTTTTGATTGATTACTGTCAAAAAAAAGAGACCTTGATAAGATTTCAACTTGCAATCAGCCGTCATTAAAATATTAATATACCGCGCTGTCCAGTTAAGGTAGTTTATACCTAATCAATTGGACACAATCGTCCAAATAATATTACATATGCGAGCTATAAAATGATAAATTGACGGAGTGTCAAATATATCACACAAACTGGATTGACTTAAATTTTTTTCTTGTTTTTTTTTTTTTTTTTGAATATGATTGAGATGAATATTAACCCTATCGCTCCCAAAATTGTGTACGCAACACAAATTTCCTTATCATTTGAGTAAGTCATACGGACAGACTGAGTATATAAATTGAGGGATTGATGTTGGTGGTGGTGCTTATCATTTTTTGAGTTTTAATTGATTGAAATGAGACTGATTGCATCAAAAATATTAAGTTTTTCCCGTTTATACATTGTACGATATCAATTTTGATGTTTTTTTTCTAATGTGCTAAATAGGGGTGTTAAATATGATTGAAAATTGAAAAGGAAAAGAAAAAAAAATAAGAGGAAGTTAGAGATAAGAAATGCTTTTAGATGGCGCCAATGTGAATATACGAGTATGATGGAGTTTTAATTTGGGACTTTTTTTTGTATGTTTAATTTATGTCTTATTTTAGAGTGTTTTCATTTTTAAATCTTAAAAGCATTTAAGCATAATTTTTGATGCATTAAAATTTTATGATATGAAAATTGAGAAATAATCAGCGCAATAAAAATGTATTTAAGGGAAAAAGACAAATAAAATTAATTTTGTCTTGAATTTTGCAGAAATGTTTATTAATCCGGTTTTGGCTTTATGGAAGTAATAAGGATTTTGTGTTGTTCATTGAAATATCAAAATTGATATGAGTTAGTGGTTTTAATGATATTATTTTGAATACTATCAAATTTTTCAAAGAATTTTTAAAAATATTAAAGCGCCCATTTTCTTTAGTCTTTTCACATTGAATTCACCCTTTTGCAATGGAAATTAATGTGTTAAAAAAAAAACTTTCCATTCAATTTTTGGAATTCTGAAAACAATAACCATCTGTCATAGTTCGATCATAAGACCCATAACTCATAGAACATTCTCATTTAAAAAAATGTCCGCGATCAGCTTAGCCACTACCAAATATGGTAAGCCAATCTTTTAAAGCCGCAACAACTCTAGTTTAGTTAAACATTTAATTTATGCAAATGTTTGTAGGTTTTTTTATAGCATTTTATTGTTAAATATTGGATAGTGTGGTGTTTCTTCCTAATTGGGAATGTCATATATTTTATTTTGAACAGGGTTACCAACATAAATTATATTTTATTTTATTTATTTTAAAATTTGTTTATTTTATTAATTTAATTTATTTAATTTATTTTATTTATTTTATTTATTTAATTTATTTTATTTATTTTATTTATTTTATTTATTTTATTTATTTTATTTATTTTATTTATTTTATTTATTTAATTTATTTAATTTATTTAATTTATTTTATTTATTTTATTTATTTTATTTATTTTATTTATTTTATTTATTTTATTTATTTTATTTATTTTATTTATTTTATTTATTTTATTTATTTTATTTATTTTATTTATTTTATTTATTTTATTTATTTTATTTATTTTATTTATTTTATTTATTTTATTTATTTTATTTATTTTATTTATTTTATTTATTTTATTTATTTTATTTATTTTATTTATTTTATTTATTTTATTTATTTTATTTATTTTATTTATTTTATTTATTTTATTTATTTTATTTATTTTATTTATTTAATTTATTTTATTTATTTTATTTATTTTATTTATTTTATTTATTTTATTTATTTTATTTATTTTATTTATTTTATTTATTTTATTTATTTTATTTATTTTATTTATTTTATTTATTTTATTTATTTTATTTATTTTATTTATTTTATTTATTTTATTTATTTTATTTATTTTATTTATTTTATTTATTTTATTTATTTTATTTATTTTATTTATTTTATTTATTTTATTTATTTTATTTATTTTATTTATTTTATTTATTTTATTTATTTTATTTATTTTATTTATTTTATTTATTTTATTTATTTTATTTATTTTATTTATTTTATTTATTTTATTTAATTTATTTATTTTATTTATTTTATTTATTTTATTTATTTTATTTATTTTATTTATTTTATTTTATCTTTTATTTATTTTAGTTACTTCATTGAATAAATATTGGATCTTCACCTGGCAGCCCTGTTTGCATATCCATTTAAGATAAAGTAGAAAATATCTTTGATCGATAAAGTTGATGATATTAAGCTGCTGCCGCTTTGTGATATTTTTTTTTTGTGATGATCACAATGTTGATGAGCTGATAGATTTTCTGGTCTTTTGTTAGCATTAAGTCAGTTTTAATGATGAACATTTTTGGAATACATTTGCATTCAAAAGACCAAATTAAATAATTGAAGACATCACATTGTCGATTGTTTTCTTTGAAACTGACTGATATGTTATTGAAATAATTATTTAATTTATATCGAAAAGACTCTGTGATGTGTTTCATTTTAAGACAAATATAAATACTGGAATTATGAATAATATATATTTTTTTAACTGTTTGTTTTAGTTTATTTTTTTTGCTAGCTAATACTGGATTTCTATATTTTTTAATGCATTTCCTATAGTCTAAAGATTATTTGTAGAAAGTGCGGGTGAATTGTTGTTTGTCATTATAAAAATGTGTTTTTTTTCTAAAGGTTAAATTTTTTTTAAAAGTGTAGGTTGTATTTTTGTTGTGGATGGCTTATAGTTTATTGATTTTAAGCAAATTTTGATAATTTTTTGGATTTTAATTTATTGTTTTTTTCTATACATATGTATACGATACGATATACATTTTTGTATATGACTATTTAAGAATGCTAATTAGCTATATTTTTTGTTATTGTTTTTTTTTTTTTAATTTGATAATTTATTGATATAGGTTGTCACAGTATAAAATCAAAATGAGATTGGTGTTGGATTGATTAGCTTTTATTGACGTAGGTTTATCATCGATTTTATGTATGTATGTATGTATGCATGTATATTTATGCAAATTTTTGTTAAAATTATTTTTTATATTTTTTTTATGGCTTTTTAAAAAAAAAAAAACAACTGTTTTAGGTTGAAATATTAAAAATGCTTGTTGACAACTGGTCAAGGTTTTTTTGTTTAAAGGAAATAAAGATATATATATAATGGATATGGTGTTATAACATTTCGAAAAAGAAACCTTAAATAAATCAAATTAGTTAGATTTGTTTTGAAGTGAAATTTTATTTTTGTTTGTTAAGTTATAGATTATAAATAAAATAGAAGTAACTTTAAGAATAGTGAAGATTTGACATTCTTCGTCTATCAATTGTTATTTTAGCAATAAGAAAATAAAATGCATTTCTGGGAGCACACTGTAAAAAGAATATATTTCTTTTTTTTTAATAAAGAAATATTTTTTAAAATGTTTAATAGGTAGGTGGAAATTAATTTTTGTGTTTTTTTAATGTTTTTATTATCATCATACATTAAAACCAACTAAGCTTTACCAGAAAAAAAATACTTATCATATATTTTATTTCAAATTAAAACATATGTAATATAAATTATTCTGATGTGACGGACATTTTTTTTTAGGTCTAATTAAATTTTGTGACTATTTTAATCAATCACCTAGCCCCGACAAAAATAGCCTTCACAAAAATTTTTACGTGTATTTCTTTATAATTGATAACTTGGCGTTGATTTTGTGGGTAGGAAATACAATTTAATTGCTTATTTCACACTCTGTCCTCAATAATGTTTGTGCGTGACATTATAATAAATAGTTTCAGGACGAAATAAATATACCTACTCCTATACATTATACGGTAATGTATGTATGTATGTACAAAACAATATTATATTGCATCTCATCATGCGTGACCGACAATTCACTATCAGACTTCAGGATTTTTTTTTTTTTTTAAACATTTATTTTGTTGTATTTTTAAATGTTAAAATAAATAAATTTGTCATTTTGCTAGCAACGAGATGATAATGAAAAACCCAGGCGATATGGCAATGGCAATGGTATTGGGTGGTGGTGATGGTCAATTAGAGGAAAAGTATTTCGAAAAATCGAAATGAAAATGAATATGCCTACCACCACCGCACCGATCCAACCAAACCAAAATCGACTATCTGGCCGGCCAGCCGCCCAGAGTAGTCGGTCAAATGAATTTCAACTCGAATTGAATTGGGGATTTCAATTTGACAGGTGGCATTGCAGGCGACACATAAATTTGTCGACGCACCGTGTCGAACGAATTCTCTGAGTTCCTGTCTTGTCATGGTCATATTATATACGACCGACCTATTATTATACGCACTGAAAAATTGAAAAGTCCATAATATATTTAACAATGAACATTTAGGATCCATGATGGTTGTATTTTAAATAATTAAAATAAATTTTTTAACGGATTTTATTTAAATGTGATTTGCAAGAGAAGAGTTGCATAGATAGCTGCTTATATCATCAGGACTGGAAGAGAGATATTCAAATGCCTTTGTTGGAAATTGTGTTTCTTTTTTTTTAGATGTCACATACGTAACATTTAATTGTTATAACCGTAACAATTTAAGAACGTACATTCTCAACAGTTCTTTTTACATAAGTATGTGACAAATACCAACTTTGGGTGAATATCTAGTTGAGAATGATGTATTGGTCACACCCGTATCACTAGTTTGTCACATAAGTAACAATCTTTTACTTTAAATTTTCTTTTTTTCGAATAAAATGAAGCAATTCTGGTAAGTCTGTCAAATATCGTAAATAGAGATGACCCATTTGACATTATTGTGGTTGTAAAAGTTTAATGTTACGTTTGTGACAAATTACACAGTTTTTAAAATATTAGTTACCCGAGAGTGGATCTTCAATTCCAGTCAAAAAAATTCCTTATTTATGTACTGAAGATCAGTTTTTGAGGAAATACTTCACAAATAATGATTCATTAGAATAACATGTCACACCGGTAACAAGTTCTATAACAAATGAGTTATTAGAGGAACTCGTAACATGAAATTATTACAACAGTCACTAATTCTACCTTAATGTGACTTGAAGTCTTTTTTTTTGTTTCGTAAAATGTTGCCCCCTGCCAATAAGCGCCCTATTTATTTGCACAATTGTAAATCTTTTTTCAACCGACTCTGGCAATAATTTTCGATGTTTTTTTTCACATACGAAAGTAGGTACCCACTATATTACGATTTCGTAATAAACAAAACCAAATTCAGTGGGTTTGGTGGGCTGTTTTTGATTGAAAATTCATCTCATAAAATTCATTTGATCACGTGATGCGATTTATATTTTAAATTATATTTATATATAAATAAATACGAGTAGTATGTTTTTTTTATATTTATATAAATTGGACCTTTTTGTATACGATAAAATATATTGTGCGTCCGTCTCTTCGTTCGATTGGTTTGTGTCAGACATTGACATAAATTATATGCGGCATCGTTGTCGTCATTTTAAATACATATGTACGTACATATGTATATAGAAATCGTATAAATATAAATATATATAGTGACTGACCGAAGGACGACGAATCTGAATCCAATTCTGTCGCTCATTTTGTTAATGATAATTATCTTTAATTTTGCAGTTTTTTTTTTTTTTTTTGATTTTTACTGAAAAATCGAATGGCTCACCTGACATCACAGTGCGTATAGGTATAATTTGTGTGCTAAATGCAATTAATATTTTTATTTATGTGACAACACGGAATTGAATTATCGCGACTTTAAATTCGAAAGCGCATCATTATGAAGTCATTGGATGAGATATATTTGTAAAAAAAAAATTTACGAATCTTTGTATATCGTTAAAATGTTTTAAGCTTAATTGTAGTTTTCTATTAATATTTTCTTATCATTGATAAGTAATCTCAATTTAAAAACGAAAAAACTTTTTTGCAAGATTTGAAAAAAAAAAAAATTTTCATAGGTTCCCATGTTCTGCCGATTTTTGAGGAAAATCGAATTAAAGTTAGCAGAACATGGAAATCTATTAAAATCAATTTTTTTTAGTCAAATCTTGGAAAGTAGTTCTTTAAATTGAGATTATAATTTAAGCAAGATAATCTTTGAAATACAAAATTTTTCTAAAACTAAAAAAACTAAATTCACCTCGATTACAAAATCCGAAAAATTTTATTCCCGCGAACTTGACTCGATCCACACTCAACTCACTTACGCGATAAATAACAATCATAAAATCCGCCGGAAGATCTACATTACCGTTTCTTAAAGCTTCCTTATCATTTTCAAACTTTCTTATCGATGCTGACAGTTTTTGACCTTAAATAGGTATGAGAACGCTAAATTTCCTGGTTCGAGTCACGACTCACTTGTTTGGGTGCATGCCTGTACTAAAAATCGCTATACGATAATGGAGCCAGAAACACAAGAATGCTTAGTATGGATATTTTTACTGAACGCCAATAAAATTAATTAATTAATTATTTAATGACAATTTTACCATTTTCTCGAATTGGAATCTATTTGTTGTTTTTTTTCTGCAAAAAAATCAAAACTATAATCAAAAACTCAAATGTTAAACCTACTTTTTCAAGCTTTCCATTTTTGTATTTTGTTGCATACGAAACAACTTTGGTGCGGATTTGAAATGCCAAAATTTATATGGAGTTCGGATGGACTGAGTATTTCATAATCGAATAAAATTTCAACTACGTTACCGACATTTATGAGGGTTCTTGCGACGGATTCTCTAATAGTAAAAACTGAAAAAAACTGTCGGAAGCCATCCGCAGACCATTCATCGGATTCTGTAATCGAGGTGAATAATTTAGTTTTTATTTTTCAAAATATTTTTTTTTTTTTTGAATTTTTTTATTTATAGAGTAGTTAAATAATTTTTTTTTTGCTAATTTTTGCCAAAACTATTGGAACACGATTTTTTTTTTGAGAACTTGAAAGCACTAATTAATGCCATCAGGAAAAAGTTTGTTCTGCTGACCTTTGTCTGCTAGCTTGAGGGCCATCAAATTCACGAGTGTCAAAGGGGTCTATACTATACAGAGAAAAAAGATGGCCGGCGTTAAAAATAAAAAATATTTATTTTATTTTTCATTTTTTATTATTTTTTACAAGTGTCAGTTCTTTTATTTTTTTGAGTAGGTATTGAACATGGGATTTTTCGATTCCAAGTCAAACACTCTACTTTTGTGCTAGGTTAGGTTAGGTTAGGTTGAAGTGGCTGTCAGTATGATCCGATACACTTAGGCCAGGATTGGCCCATTGTGATACCACATGAATCTAGAGATTTGTTTCCCCTCTACTCGTTGAACCAATTGGAGCTTCTTATGAAGCGTGAGAGATTGTTAATGTTTATGTTAGCAAGATCGCTAGGGTCGTTGAAAAAGTATTCTCCCAAATGAACCCTTCGTCTCTGGGATAGAGCAGGACATGTATGGAGAAGATGAGTAATTGTTTCCTCCTTCTCCTCATCCATGCAGCTTCTGCAAAAGTCATTGGAGAAAACACCCAGCCTTGCTGCATGTCTTCCAATTAAGCAGTGTCCTGTTATGACACCAAGCCTACTCAGAGACAACAAGCATTTAGATCGACTAGGATTTACCAATGGCCAGATCTGCTTTGTCGCCACACAAGTGGTGATGGTGTTCCACCTAAGGTTTGTTAACCTAAAGGCTTCTTGCACCAGCATTAGTTTACATGTAGCGTGAGGTATACCAATATTTTCCATACATGGTGCGATTGGTAGGTTGGTTCCATTTCTAGCGAGTTCATCAGCCTTGCAATTGCCCTTAATATCCCTGTGGCCCTGCACCCAACATAGGTGAATGTTAAACTGCTGCGCCATCTCCGCGAGAAATGATCGACAGTTGAGGGCAGTCAGTGAGTTACTGGAGACAGAATCAAGAGATTTAATGGCGGCTTGGCTGTCAGAGAAAATGCGGATATCAGTAGTTGGTATCACGTTTTCTTTAAGCCAAGACAGAACTTCTTTGATCGCTAGAATTTCAGCCTGGAACACTACTTTTGTGCTAACTTGCAACAAAAAATTTCAATTAACTTTTTATAATCACCTCAAACCACAACATTTTTTTGTATGAGACTGAACCTTGCATTTGCAATTGTAGGGATTGAATTTAAATATGTAAACTTCTTAAAACAATAAGTTTTTGTATTGTGATATTCTTATTAAAATATTACGAAAATCTTATTAAATTTCTATAAGTTTTTATAATTCGATCTTTCTTAAGATGTACGAGTATTTGGAAAGACTATTTTTTTAAATGTTTTTAATAAGATTCCATAGTAAAGTACATACCTCAATTTGGGATTTTTTTTTCTCTGTGCACCAGGTTGTTTAAAATTTGCGTTTTTTTTTCCAGAAGTCTGGAGAGTCGTCCTATATTTTTAATTTTTTTGAATCTTTATTTAACTTTTTTTTTTAAAAAAGACCTTCTGACTTGTGGAACAACTACCCTGATTTTTTCATATCATTTTACAGTCTCAGCCTCAACAAAAATGTTTCTCTTAATAATATTATGTATGTAGGTATGTATCCGAAACTAGACTAGTATTTGATATTTTTGCACAGATTAAAAATACTTGGTATTTAATAATTTGACTGAATTTGTATTGTCTACTTAAAGGAGTATTGTCAATCTGAAAAAAAAATTAATTCAGTTTTCAGAGAAATTTGGGGTTTGTAATTTTAAAAATGTTCTAAGACTGGAGTTAAATGCTTCCCAACCTTTTTTGTTTCCCCCCCATCTGATACGAGTAGATACTGGATACATAAGTAGATGGTAATTACTATAGATTGACTTTTTTTTCTTTGGTTTGTTAGCAAATTAATCCACGCACTGTCAGCACACAACAACATACTATACATAGCTCTGTTGTATATTTTTGTATGTAGCTAAGTATGGCAGCTTTCATGACCAAAAAATCGCTCGTGCTAACCTCATTTGACAAAACAAAGGGAATTTCTATATTATTTCAATTTCATATTATAATACCCAACAGTTTTTCCCGCATCGGCATCAAGCATGCAAATAATAATACTTTTCGTCCTTAATTTCGTTATAATCCTTTGTGATATATGTCAATTATGGAATTTGTAATGCTAAAAATAATTAATCTCACAATGGATTTAAAATTGTTCAAACAAAACAAAAATACAGCAGTTAAAAAAAAACACAACAAAAAATAGATAAAAGTATACAAACCAAATTTAAAAAAAAAAATTGGTCAAACAAAAAAAAAATGAATTAAAACAATAGTCAATGGTTCAGGGGCGTATCGTGGCATGGATGAGGCCTTATATGATATTGCTCTCGGATAACTTTTCAATTTTATTTCAGATCTGTGACCAAAAACCGAACGTAGAATAAATTTGGAACATTTTTACACTTTTTATTGAAATTAGCAACACCAATTTTGGGTTTCTAGAATTTCTAAGAATTATTGTCAAAAATCTAAAAGTTTCATATATCTTAAGATATCAAAGAGCAAACCTAAGTTTTGGAACTGTTAAACAAGAATTAAAAAAGGGGCCAATTTTTTTTTAAATCGAAAGAATTTAGCTGTGCATTGATTACAGCAAATTTTGACACTCTTGGAATTATGTATGACCAAAATGATTTCAAGGGGTTTTTGTATTGCTTGTCATACGTGCAGCTTGCTGCCTGTGAGATTAATTTATATTAAAGGTTTTTGAAAGAACAACAACAACTTGTGTGTGTTACCACCAAGTTCAATGGCTGGAGTTATAGCTATTTCACGGGGACCAACCCGATCATCAGACTCCTTTCAGTGGTGCTAAGTCGCTTATGTTCAATTAATTTTGAAAATTGCCCGAGCGTGGCTTGAACTGACGACCTAGCGATTGGGAGGCCGACGCACTACGCACCGCACCACCGCATCCACTTGTAAATTCGTAACCCCGAACAGGTTTTCCAATTATCAAGTTCAACTGAACCAACTAGCATTTTTTATTAACTCACACAAGTTTTGTTGTTGTAAATTCGGTTTCTTCTTTTTTCTCCGGACTCTTATTGTAAGACAACAATTCGTTGTTCATACAGGGAGGGAGATGAGTGAAATGATTTCAATTTTTCGATTAACCGATTTTAATGATAATAATTTAACTTTGAGATTTCAAAAGTTTTTTAAACAAACCTTAGCCCCAATATAATTGTGACACATTTTTTTGATCCATAGATCAAGTGTGGATTTTTTGGATTGGATTTTAAAAAAAAAATTTTTTTTTAAACCAAATTTTGATCCTCAAAAGAATTATGTCGAACATTTGAACTAAATTGTATACTTGTAGTTTCTTGAAAACAAAATATTGCTAATTCTGAACAAAAAGCGTTCAATTTTTCGATCAACATTATTCGGCACAAGAACCTTTGTATTTATAAAACTTTTCAAAAAAAAATTGATGATCAAAGCAGGTGCAATTTTTAGATCAATAGAATCGAAAAATTGTGCTTTTGGGGTACCTACTGGAGCTCTGACTTTCGAAAATTATTTCAAATGATCTGTTATTTGCTTCACTGACATTTGACAGTAAGAAAATAAAACAGGCTATTATACTGCAGAATTTATTGAATTTTAAAAACTAAGGTTTGGAGCACATGGAATTTCGACCAAAAGTCCAAAAGTGTATTCACACGTTTTTGATCAGCAAAATTTTTAGAGTTATTGAATTTGAGTGACAACATTTTTTACTTTCACAAAATTATAACCAAAAAATGTATAAAATTTTGGATCACTTACTAAAACATATCTGTAATGAAATCAAAATTTTGACATGTACTCTTTGGTCAATTGAATTGGGATTACAGAATTTTTTGATCAACTCAATTTTGAAGGAGTGGAGCGAAAATTTAACACAAGAAAAAGAAATTTTTGATTTTTAAGAATTTCGACATCCAAAAAATGGATTTTTTGATTAGAGTCAATAAGAGGCCCTTTTTGACACGCACAGGGCCCACAAGATTCTAAAAATCATAACACACCTACCTACTAGTGGGTAAGTATAGTGAACCCTAACTCTTACAAATGGACACCCGCATATCCCTTGACAAAACAAATTCGCATTACGAATTTGTAAATAGCAATTAAAATTTAAATATGTAAACTATTTTCAATCGCAGTTTTTTTTTTGTTTGTACGTACATATATAGAAATCTACATAAATATATTATTATTATTTATATTTTTTTGTTTTTATATATTTTGCATAGTTTATTTCGTTTGTGAATGTTAATTTATCAGTGACCACCAACACCTGAGTGCAAAAAAAAAAATAAATAAACGAAATGCCACCGCATCATTGACAGGAAGTATGAGGGAGTCATGAGTAGGATACAGTGGAAAGAATAATCTATCTATTTTAGGGGGTTGCAAAATTTGAACCTAATGGTCAACAATTTTATTGGAAAAGCCTACAAATAAATAAATTGGAATAGAAAAAAAAACAAAAGCAATTGAAATAAAAACAACAAATTCAAAAATGCATTGTGATATTAATTTAGACATTGAGTGGGTTTGACTGGTGTTATGGTTGAAAGAGGAGATAGGGGCGCTTTTTTGGTGGTGGTTACGTATATATGGAAGTGATGATGGCAGTGACTGCAATAAACAATTTGGTGACAAGTGGTTAAATATTTATTATTTTTTTCTTTATTGGGATTTATCAAAAATTTACAAAAAAAAAATGTGTAGTATATTGCGTTTAGGAGCTACACTTTTTGGTTAAAGTTTTTATTTTTAAGTAACACGATTTTGAAATAAACAATCTGTCTCTTATGTGATGTGATGTATTACGTTTAGAAAAGAAATTGTAAATTTAAGAAAAGGTTCAAAAAAATGTTAATTTACACGAGATTATGAAAGTACATATTCCGAGTTGATCAAATATCGTTTTTGTACAATAATTATCATCAAAACAATATTGTTTTTTTTTTTTGAAGGTATTCAAATTTTTGAATTTCAAAACTTTCCAAAAATAAAAAATCCGATTTAAATTTTCTTTTGGATGACGTTTCGAAATCCAAAATTCCAGGTTCTTCAACGGCTCATCTAAATTGTTCCCGACATTATTTTCAAAATGCTGGTTTTTGGTAGGTATACAAAATTTAAAAAAAAAACTGTGCAAAATCTAAAATTGGTGCAAACAACTAAACATCACAAAAATATGGAAAATTAAAGATTTTATGCCGAAAAACCCTTTAATTTAAAAAAAATTTTATTTTTTTTTCTAGTCTTCTTATTTTGAATCCAAAATTAAAATTGTTGTTCCAGAAACTTAATTCAAAATATTAGGGCACATACACAGTCCAACTGTAGAACCGGGTCCAACTGGCCTCGAGTCTAAAGTTAACACAAAGGTTAGAAACAGCTGGTATTCATAAAGTATTTGGCAGCTCTGTTAAGTAATAAACAGAATTCTACTACAATTTTAGTACTATTGCCTGTCAATCCATTAAAATCCAATACATTTTTTGACAGATAGAAAAAAACAACTTAGATTGAGTTCCAGTTTATCTTTTGGACCCGGGTCTAAATTGTCTATGAATAACATAAACTCCAGGTTAGCTTATAAAGGGTGTCCCAACAAGAACGCAAGATTAAAATTTTAAATAAAATGCAGATATTTAAAAAAAATCGCGAATCCTTTATTATATCGTAAAGTAGACAGGATGAGGTTATGTATGGAACAACACATCGGGCAGATGACCGCCGCGGCTTTGCTGGCACATACGCGATCTCTTTTAAGGCTTGAGTCGTCGTCGGCTTATTCGCATAAACCATCGACTTCAAAAAACCCCAAGAAAAAAAAAAGTCCAAAGTCCGCGCCGTCTTGTTGAAACCACATCCCCTCCACATTCATTTCTTCAATTCTAGGCACGAAAAAATTGGTATTGGACCTGACTCATTTTCATAAAAAAAAGTCCAATGATTCCTTCAGCCCAAAATTCACACCACACAGTGACACGTTGAGGATGCATTTGCTTCTCGTGAATCACTCGAGGATTTTCCTCGCCCCAAATGCGACAATTCTGCCTATTGACGAAGCCATCAAGATGGAAATGGGCCTCGTCACTAAAGATGATTTTATCGGCAAAATCAGCATTTTCATGTTGTCTCTCCAATACCCAATTAGCGGCGGCCATCTGCCCGATGTATTTTCACAAAAACGTACATATGTACAATGTACATAGGCCTTAACAGACACTTGGTCCATGATCTATTGGTACAGATTCGATTCCTGAAAATGAACATTCTATCAAGCTCAACAAGAAGCTATAACATTCGTTGTGTTTTTTTCAAGATTTCAAATATTTTTATGAACCAGACTTTTGTATTTATTTCCCTTTTTAAACTTAAATTCAATTCTATAACATTGATTTTATATTCTTAATCCGAAAAGTGTAGCACTTGATGGAGTTTTTCTAATTTAAATTTACCTACGGTATTTTTTTTTTCATCCCGCAATCTGGCATGAAAGCCCTATGTACATATTATTGTCAATTCAACCATTAAAAATAATGTCAATTGATGCGTGCGTACGTGCAGCAATTATATGAAAAAAAATATCAAAATAGTTATTTGTCCTAAAAAAAAAACAAAAAACTCCAACAATAAGCATTAAAATAGGTTTGATAGTTAAAAATTGCGTGAATTTTCTATTTTCTATGTTTTTGATTCTTTTGTTTTTTTTTTATTTTGCACAAATATAGTGATGTTAGGTCTGATATGGCAAATTGGCAACCGCAAATCTAACCCCCCCACTTCGAGTCTGTCAGTCATTTGATGCAAATCCAAAAGTGCCATCAGAATGTATGTAGGGGTACATATATGTAAAATCCTACACTTGGTGTGCATTGGATTATATTTTCTATTATTTGCATTTTTAACCCTATCCCTCTTTCATCCTCTTCCATTTATCACTCCTATTTAAACAAATGTTGTTTTTTTTTTTTTAGTAGATATAGCAAGTTTGATAGTGATTATGATTACGGTGATGACTATTACACTATATGACTTCTGTAGGTAATGGGTTATTTGACAATTAAAGTGGTAGGTGCATCGAAAATTTGTGTATTCCACAATTTTTAATTTGATAAATGTTTTTATTTCATTAAGAGTCGATTTTTCAATAGTCAGTTAATCCTTAAAATTTTTCCTGTTGCTATAGTATTTATTTCTGTGATAGCTTAACTGATGATTGAAAAATCAACTTCTATGCGTAATTAAGATAGGCCTTAAAATAGAATCTTGTGGAATGCCAATTAAAAGAATTGTGTTAAGAGCAATTTTTATTTAAGAACCTTCGTTCGAATAAATATATTTGCATTTTAATGATCCAAATGATCATTGAATCTGCATTTCGCTTTTTAGTTTTTTTTTTCTTTCAATTTTGAAAAACTATTAAGCATTAACTTTTTATTTTTAAATATTTTTTCCTTCAAAAATATTTATTCGAGTACATTTATAGGTATATCAGGACTGTTCCTTAGTAGAATTTAAGGTTGCATATCTACTTTAACTTTCCCAAGGTACCAACCTATAATACCTATAATTTAAATTTTTTTTGCATTAGTTTTGGCGCCCGCAGCAATTTTTCCAAGGGAGGGCAAAGTAAGGAGATTTTTCCAAGGTGGAACAAAGTATGGACTCCAACTAAAAACGCCTGTTTCCATAGTAAAAATTAAAAAAAAAATTCTTAATACGTTTGAGTTTTCTAACCCAGAGAAAAGCAACTGACCCCTTACCCCACTCTCCGGGCGCCTATGGGAAGGAGGTAGGTACAGACATCTCTTGTAGGTAATAAATAATAATAAATAAAATTATAAAAATTCATAAACTCTAAACTAAAATCTTTTAATTCCATCCAAACACACAGTTTTGGAATCCAACCATTTAACACCCATCACACACTTTGTAACAAGTTTTATTCTACTTCAAATAAATTTTAAACAACTTACCTTTTAAAATCTGAAGAACTTCTTCCTGGCGCAGTCACACATTATCCTTCATTAAATTACCGTTGTGTTAACACTTTTTTTTCCTACCTATAAAGAACACAAAACACTTGAATCCCCAAGAAAAATAAATACGAAAAAAAGAATCATAACATATGGGGGAGCAACATGGTAACGATATAAAACACCAATAACAAAAAAAAAACAGCATTGAAGAACCGACTAAAATTTTTCCCGCCAAAAGCACATACACACACATACATATGTACGCATGCACGCTCATATGAAAAAGCAATAAAAATTAAAAAAAAAAATCTAAAAGAAGAAGGTTCAAACCGGCCTAACCTCACGCACTTAGCTAAATTTTCCTGCACACGAAATTCCCTTTTTTTCGAAACGGTTGGTGGTGGGTAAAGAGAGAAGAAGAGAAGATAAACAACCTTCTTTATATTATAACCCCCCAGTCCCCCCACTAAAACCATGAGATCAATAGCAGCTATGTAGCACTGTTACAATTTTTGTTTTGATTGCAAAGGGATGAGGGTTAACAATTGTAGTATCGCACCGCACCTCACCGACCCGACAACAACAATTTCAATTTCATTCAAACCCTCTCAAACATTGAACAAAAAAAAAGCCGGTAAGCGAAAACTTCCGTTTTGCGTTTTTCTTTTTCTCTTTATTTTTTGTTTTATTCTGTTTGTGTGTTTTGTTTGTTGCCTCTTGTAAATTAACACTTTCTCATTGCTTTATTCTTTTTGTGCTGCTGAGGGTGTGAAGAGGTAGGTAAAATTGTAATTCAAATTTACCTACGTTCACTTAATGTGAATAGGATGGGCAGAGCCAGTGGTAAACTACACGTTTCGAGAAAGTTCAATGTGGGTGGGAATGTGGGTGGCTGATTCAGTGCGTACGTACAGTTCTCATTCTCTTGAAATTCAAAAAAAAACGACACTCTTTGCTGCTTAACATTCTTGCTGTCAATCAACGGAATGCAGAAACAGAAGAACTGTCATAAGCTCCATAAGATCTCACTCGCTCACACACAGTCTTCCCCTCTCCAAAAACAGTAAAAAGTTCAGTCTTTTTTTTGTTGGTACTCTTCTTTGTTTACCCTTTACCTAACAGCCAGCACCAACACACGCATTTGTTTTTGCTCTCTTTCTCTTTATTAATACCCCCCACTTTGACTAGCAGAATTCGTTGCGTTTTACTTTTCGCCACCACCACCGGCATCGCGTCAAACCATCACGAGGGAATCACACCGAATCGGGATACCGTTCCGAATGCATTTTAACACACTCAGTGCAGTTGGAATGGGCGCTGAAGGAAAAAATACACAAAAAAATAATCGAATAAAAGAGCGAATTGGCAAATACTTTAATAATTTTTATTTCCACAGAAGAACTCCGACGAAACACAATGCTAAAGCAGCTAACGAGACTTTAGCGACGCGAGAACGACCGACACACCAGACACAACGATATGGGGAGAACAAAATCCGTTTTGGGGTTTCGTTTGACACGCTACGGGACTGAAGACTGGTGGACGGACCTCGTATAGACACAAACCCCATGTGCAATATAGATTCGCATTGTACAAAAGTACAAGAAATAACGGTGACGTAGTCTTCTTAATCGTTGTCGCATCGGTTGGTTGTTCTCTTTCATAAAAATTATTGAGACTCTTTTGGGGATAAGATTTTTGGAGAATTTACAAAATAATTGCTGCATTGATGTATGTGTTGATTGATGCACAATTGGGTGCTGCTGATTTGCAGGAAAACATGAAAAATGCATAAAGTTGTGGTAGTTTAACACTAATACTCATAACGGGAATAAAATTGCAAGAGTGTTGGAAGAGTATCAAAGTGTGAGTGAGAATTTGTTTTTGTAAGAGAATCAATTTATGTGTGTGTGTGTTAATATTTTTTCTCTTCATTTCACCTGACTTAGATTTGGATTCTCTTTGAGAAATGAATTGGAATGAAATCCACCTGTAACAGAGGAATTTGTTAGAATTGAATTTGTCTTCTCTGAAAAAGAGAGTTTTTGTTCATTGTTCGTTTTCCCAATTGGAAAATATTGTGCTCTTATTAATTTTGATTGCTAATTTTTTTTCTATCAATTGGAATTCCATAAGAAATCGAATTTGAAAATAATTTCAAATCCGACCAATTTTTTATAAATTTATTTTACACACATCTCCCATAAGAATTGATTTAATTTTGTTATCGTTTTTCTAATAAGTGCCAATCAAATTAGATGGAAAAAATATTCAATTTGAAAAATCAAGTCCTAGGACTGATATGTATTTTCTAATAACTGTTACTCTGATCTTTTTTCTCCAAATCTCCAGCCAATTCTATGTTTGAACCAACGCTAAACCACACCTAATCCGCCGAAATCGGTGAAAAATCTTTAACTAAGGCTGAACCAAGATTATACAACTGGATCTAAGGTTCCTATGTAAGTTCAAGTTAAAGTTTTTGGAAAATCGAATGTCTACCAATTTCAGGCAAATGGTCGTCATCAGATTAAACAACTACCTAAAGTACCTATATTTTTAAAAGGGTTTGATAAGGAGGAAAGCTATGCACCATTTTTTTTTTTTTTTTGTTGGCTGAGAATTGACAGCAAATGTCAGTTAGTGATAGCATGAACAGACATCTACATACCGCGGATGAGTTCTGAATATAAAAAGATCCATAAACCTCTAGTTAACCATCTACCGACGGCTTTCGTATGAGCATTTGTTGGTCTTTCTTAGGAGACGTAAATAACTCTGGCGAGAACATTCTAAAAGCGTCATGGTGGAAGTCGAATGGAGCGACATCTAAAAGGTGGGAGAGCTTGTGGAGGTTTTAATTGATGTTTATTGATATTTTTTGTTTATGGCAATCGAAATAACGGTCTCCTCTTGCTCCTACTCCCAATTCCCGTGCTTGAAAGATTCCCCAAATCAAATTCTGTACCTAAAATTTTGCAGCGCCACCACAAGTGTCGGGGCAACATTAAAAAATACTCTCCATGACAGTATAGGACATAGGTACTATGTTTTTCATATACAAAGGGTTATAATTTAAATTGAATATTTTTTAAAAATTGTTCGATGTCTTAGACGACACGAAAATAGGTACCTAATCTGTTAAATTTTTACTAAATTATATAACACCTATTATGACTAAATTGTTTTTCACTTAGGAAAAATTATCTTGGATCCTGTTATTAAAATGCGTAGGTTCTCAAAATGATGGTCTTAATATATTGACTTTGCCAAAAAATAAATTGTAATTTATCTGAGGTAATAAAGAAAAAATCTATCTACCTATCCATCCATGAACAATAGAAATCTTACAAATTGCTAAGAAAAAAAAAGAATTTTTTATTTAATATCTTTTGAATTCTGTGAGTAAAAAAATTTTCAGTCAATGTAATGATAAATTAAATTCTTTTTAAAGTGGTTTTGGTTCCATTTTGAACATTTTGATTTGGTATAATTGGGAAAAACGCTGCACCAATATAAACAGATTTTAAATTTTAAGTTGACGTACTATTTATGGAACAAACGTCTTATTTTTAAAAAAGTTTGGTGCAACCGGCCATTACTAATTTAAATTAAAAGTAAGTGGTAGTTGCATCACGTGAAAATTTCAGGACCGATTTGGCCTATTTTGGTTTTTAAATGCTTTCATACTCGTATTGTATCTAGATCCTACCTACATAATATCTTATTCGTCTACATATATTTATGTATATACCAATTTTCAAATTGTGAGAAAATTTCAAATTATGAATCGCATTTATTCTAAAAAGAAGTTAATGCCTGAACTAAGTACCTAGGTACTATCAACAGATAATTTTAATAGTTTTAAATTTATTATTAACTACATAATAGCAGAATTCGATAAAATTTCAATACACTTGACTTTGGTTAGATAGAAAAAACAGTTTTATGAATTTCGATTCAATATTCTTTCAAAAACCAAAAGAAATGATTTCGAAACTTCATTGTGAAGTAAGTAAAAGCTTTTTTTCTTTTACCTGTCCCTTAGAAAAGTAAATAAAACAGTTTTTTTTTAAATACAGACTTCAAATCAGAAAACCAAATTAACACAGTCTTAAAATTAAGAAAGAAATTAACGTATCCCCTCCCTCAACGTTTGCACTTGGCTTTAAAAAAATATCAGCATCAGTATCAAAAGCAAAAAATTAATTGAAATGTTGGAGTGTTGAGTTGGAACTTTGGAAGTGTATGACCGTTTGAAGTTATAAGCTGGAACAAGTACCTAAGAGAAGCGAGTTCCACAACCACCTTTAGAATATTATGCGGTAGAGGGAATCTTTCTAGTGAAGACATCATAAACATTTGCAAGTCGTGTTTCTGTTTATCAAACAACATCGGCAGCAACCTATACCTAGCCAGTAGTGGAAATAAAACTCAAATTGACCAACATGTCACTCTCATGAGTCGGAAGTGCTAATTTTGGAAGAAACGATGGCTTAGCAACACTGTCTTCTGCGGATAGAATTTTGTATGGAGACGATAAAGAAAATTTTTAACAAAGACTTCCTTGGAATCAAGTGTTGAAACCATTTATGTCTTTTACGAAAAGTAACTCAGGGAAAAAAATGACACTTCAATAGGCGGCCATTTTTCTTTTGGAGTTGTCAATAAGATATTCTTCTATTTATTAATACGATTTTCTTCTTTGACGAAAACTATTATTATTTCGTCTATTTTATGTGCTTCTTCTCCTTTTTCCCTATACCCTCGACTTGGGTAAAGGAAACTGCACCATTTTAAAAAAAAACGTAAAATGAATAGGTACATAAATAGTTTCAGTAAAAATATATTTGTTTTCTTATTGGATAAGTAAATAAATTAGACCCTGTTTAGATTGGGAAGATTGAGTACGGACTGGTGAGTATAGTCGTGTTTACATTATGTACTTTCTGTGAGGCGCCTCGAAATGTATTGAAAACAACAACAGTTTTACATTTCGCACATTGAAACAACAACGGACTCCTGAGTCTAGTTTTTATGTTTTCTTCATGTCTCACGAAAACTCTCACCCCACACTTCTCTTGCCTATAAACTTAAGTGAGCCCGGACTCAGTATTCCCAATCTAAACAGGGTCTTACCTGTTTGTGCAGAAACCCACTTTATTTTTAAATGTATTGAAACGCAAAATTTGGAATTTCTTAACCTTAACTATATTTTTTTAAACACTTCACAAAAAAACAAAATTATTTCTTCAAATGTTTTTTTTTTTTTAATTTTTTTACAATTACAATTTTTTGTACAATTTGAAAGTGAACATATTTTAAAATGAATATTTTTAATTTTTATTTCAGAATCGGTTTTTGAATTTTGAAAATTGGTGAGTGGTAAAAAAATTAAATTATATTTTCTTTCCATAAATGTATTCCTCTATTTTTTTCTGTGGGTTAAAAATAATTTCAAGAATTCAAAATAATTTCTTCGATAAATTTATTTTTTCGCTTACATCAATCTGAATAAATAATTTTTCAAGTCTGTCCATTTTGGTATAAACATAAAAATACTCATAAGCCATAAATCTGCCCACAATAAAGCAAACAATTTCCAATTTTGTTTTTCCTTCTTTCTTTTCTTCGTTTGAATCCTAAATTATCTTCTGGTCATTTGACCACACAAAACAAAAAAAAAATAAAAAAGCCAAAAATATGTTCTCTGTAAAAGGATCAAGCTCTCTCCAATGATTCATTTTTTCATATCCGCAACCATCAAAGTTCCATCAACTCTGTGATGTCTATGGGTGTCCTTCAAGCCAAACTATGTACATACATATATACCTTCTGGTCAATTACAAAACATATACACATAGCAATTTATAGAAGTAGAAAAATAAAAATAAATATACACAAAATCTACTTGAAGGTATAAAAAAGGGACATTCAAAATACATATACGAGAGAGGATCATAAATTTAACAGTTAACATCAAAATATTACGAACACAAAACCAGGATGTGGATGGATATACGACAACAACAAAAAATCTTTCGTATATTTTCGTCAAAAAAAAAATAACAAAATATTCACTAAACTAACCACAAAGCTAATAACAAAGATGTTATCCTGACGTTTTATTTTTCTGTCTGTTTTTAGAATTTTTCTCTTGACGAAGTATGTCCTCTTTTCTAAAATCAACTCCAATCGGATATCGCATGCAAAACCAAGCGACAGCGGCGGCGGCGGGTAACTCGACGAATTTATGTTTCTGAATACAGGACGGACAAACCAATGTCAAACGGGCCAATTTTTAAATTAAAAAAAAGATGGTTAGAAATGTTTCGGGTTACTGTCCAACTGGCTTGGAGTCTAAAGTTAAAACACAGGTTACAAACACCTGCTATTTATAAAGAATTTGGCAGCTCTGTTAAGTAATAAATAGAATTCTACCACAATTTTAGTACAATTGCCTGTCAATCCATTGGAATTCAATCCATTTTTTTGACAGATAGAAAAAAAAACAACTTAGTCAAAGAGTCAACCGTTTTTAAGGATTGAGCTCGAGTTAGCTAAGAATAAGCCCCATTGTCTTTTCTAAATTTAAAGCTACCGGCATTTTATGTTTTCTGTTAACAAAAAAAAAATTAAAATTACCAAGATTAGATTTCTCCAAATTCTTGAGTTTTTGGCTTTTAAGTAATTTGATTTTTTTATAATTTTCAGATATTGGATTATCTTTTGGGATTTGAAATTTCCAAGATATGGATTTTTAAGGTTTATTGATTTTGAGTGTTTTTGAATTTTTGTGTCTAAGGAATATAACATTTTTGAATTTTGGACTTCGGACTTTCGAGAATATTGGATCGTGAACAATTGCATTTAGGTTTTTAGATTATGTGGGTTTTTTTTCTGAATACGAGCTCTCGAGGTTTTGGATTTTCTTGAGTTGGAGCTTTCGGATTTCAGGTTTTTCAGGTACATAGGTGTTGTTAAGCGGGTTTTTTGTATTTTCTGGCATTCGAATCTTACATTTTTAGAACTTTGTTGGGAGAATTTAAGGGTATTATAGATTCTAGCAAATGAATTAATAAAAATTTTCTCTAGATTTTGAGTTTTCCGGGTACGGGTTTTCGCGATTATTTATTTTGGAATATTGGATCTAAGATTTTCCAGGTATGGGAGTTTTTGAAAATTTTCGTTTTCATTACTTTGGCCTTTGGTGTTTTTTAATTTTTGAAATTTTGTAATTTTCAAAAAATTAAAATCTTAGCAAATTTAAAAATAATTAAGCAGCTTATGTTAAAAAAGATTTTTCAAAATTTTAGGGTTTTCGGGATATTGTATTTTATAGATGCGGATTATTCTCTATTCGGGGGTTTCAGTATTATGCCCGGATTTTGAGTTATAGGAATATTGTTTTAGAGTTTTTAAAGAACCATCAAATTATTTTCTATTGTGTCCGGTTAAATGGGTTTGTCCCCACTGATCTACAAGCAGCCAAATTTGAAGGGATGCGACAGAAAACATATTTCGTTTTTATGATTGAGAAGTGTTGCTTTGTATCTTTTTGTTTTTGATGCACGAATCAGTTTGTGGCACTATACTAAGACTTACTCAGACATGAATACAATTTTTGAATTATTTACGAAGTCACAAAAAAAAAGTAAGTATCCAAAGCACCAAAACCGGGAAATAATTCACACAAAGGACAATGAATGATCAAATGAAATATGTACATAAAGCAGAACGTTCCAACTCTAAAAAGGATATGCTCCCTAACTAAGGCCTGGTGAGGATGTGTTTGGAGTGGGCATCAGCGTCAGAACGTGATTGTTGCAATTTTTTTGTTTTAACTTACATGGTGGTCTGGTGAAAGTGCTAAAAGTTATGATAACGCGAGACGTATTCAAACCATCATGCTCCCATCATAGCGAACTACTAACCAACGACGACTTTCGGATGCCATCATATCCATCCTTTAAATGGATCTCTGGACTGCTTCTCTGACTCTGTATATATGCATTGTCAGTGGATTTGGATTGAATTGTTTACGCGATAGTGGGACTGCAAAATGCTACACTATACCCGCATAGAGCATCATTGTTCGGCGCGATGTCCTCTGTACGAATGATGGATTCCTCTGCTTGCACACACACGGTTGGGTACGTGTCCAGCAGCAGAGCTACATGCATCTGATGAATAAATGGACTGCGAGGATATACGACATCAGGATATGATGGTAATTTAAGTCATGATGTTCACTTCACTGTGTCGCTAGCGACACTTTTGCTGCCGCACACACATGATGCAAAGTATGGATGGACAACAGTTGGAAAGTTTTTGCATTGCACAAAGAAGAGGACATCATACTCTGGGAATGTATATCAAAAACGAAAGCAAAAATAACAGCAACAAAAAAAAAAATTTAAACAGGGAATCGACTATTTGACGATGAATTTTTGCACCGCATTGCATGGGTGCGCGCACTTTCCCCTCCCATCCCCCTACATCTGCTGCCCTGGCAAAAACTCTGAAGCAGTTTATTAGTCCTTTGATGGATGACAATGAATATGGGCACTTATCCGTTAGATATGATGTTGATGTTGCTCTACTATATTTTGCCGGCACGGTTCGTACATACTATACTGCATGGCTGGACGCTCTCAGGATTGGACACATTTAATGGCCATTTAACCGAATGATTAACGATCAGTAGCGTTTCAGGCGGTGAAGTGTATGGGGCGTTGGCGGGGGGGGGGAGGTTGTATAGGGCGGTAAGCAACGGAATACCGCACGACGACGACGACGACGGCAGGCAGGGAATGGGTGGACAACGATTGTTTTTCATTACAGTGGTAGTTGTAGTTACACAACGGGTAATGTTTGCAAAGGATGTTTTTATTGCCCTCCATCACATGGTGGTAAAGTTTATGATGTGTCAGCGAATGTAAAGAATGACTTTTTATAGGCGGCAGATAATATGTAAGTAAGGGGTAAATGATTGTGGGTGGTGATACTGCAAGGCGGTAATATTTTCAAAAAAAAGCTTCATTATTCAGAAATTCAAAATTTCTTTATATCAACATGATTTTGCTAAAAACAGTTTGCATACAAAAATTATGAATTTGAAAAATTTTGTTCACCAATTCATTCCTCGCTTTCTTAAAATTTTCGTAGAACTTATTCGCAGCAAAAAAAGACAAAATTTTTTTCAAAATATAAATACATAACTTTGAATTTATGAGCAATCTTATTTCTGTGATCAGAAGAGGAATGCAATTAACTGGATTCATACATAGTTTGTGCTCCTTAATTTAAAAAATATGTGGCTTATAGGGAAATGAAGATTTTATACTCTTCCCGGCCATCTTCTTCTAAGAGTTCTTGGGTGTCTTGAACGTCTTCGGTATATTAAGCGTTTTATGTGTCTTTAGCGCCTTGAGCGTCTTGTTTAAAACATTACGAGTATGTCTGGAGAAACATGGGTGGCAAAGACTTCTAAGAAGTCTTGAGCGCCTAGAGTGTCTAATGTGCGTTGGGCATCTTGAGCTTTTTAAGCTTTTTGAGCTTTTTTAGTTTCTTTGGCGTCTTCAGCTTCTTACTCAACTTTAGAGTCTTTGCCATCTTAAATGTCTTCTCCGATTTGAGTGTCTAAGGCCTGTTAGACGTCTTAAGCCTCTTGAGGTTCCTTTAGCGTCTTACGCATCTTCAGCGCCTCGAAAGACGTCGTTTAAGACTTTTTGAAAGTTTTAGGCAATTTGGGCGTCCTGGAGGTTACTTGAGCGTCTTGGGGATCTTGGGCATCTTGAGTAACTTGTGCGTCTTGAATGTTCGTTAGTTTATGACATTAACATGAGTTAGACAAGAGCCATCATTTTTTCTGTCATCGCAATCTTGGTCAATTTTCTTGTTCATGAGTCATGTTAGAAATTCTCTTAAGCTTATCTCAGACAAAATACAATTCAATTCAATTGTATTGAGACAAAATCGGATACTTTTAAATTCCGTAGACAAAAAGTTAAATTCCATCTCACAAATTTTTCTACAAAGCTGTCACACATCTTATGACAGTCACACAATAATAATTCCAATTGTCTGCTCCATGCTACTGTCCCCGATTGCTTGTCAAAAAATTTCACTATTCGCCAACAGTTTGGTTATTTTTGTTCTGTTAGCACTTTGGTTGTCGTTGTCGTCATCATCAGCCATTGCTGCTGCCGTCACTGATATTTGTGCTGCTCCTGATGTTTTTATATTGTCGCTTCTGGTCTGTGTTGCTCCTGCTCCAATATCTTGCTTAATCCTGATGCTTCTATGCATCAGTAGAAAAATAGCTCCAACTTTTGTTGATGCACACACTCTTTTGCTCTCTTTCCCTCGATTCTGTTCTTTTGGAATGATGATATAGTACTGTACGTTGGGTGTCACAGTCACTTGGTCGTGTGTATTTATGCGAATTTTCAAACATCTCCAGCTCTCCTCCACATCCCTGAAACATGATGATGATGAGAGTGAGATTATTTGCCTCTAATTACAAATCGAAAAATGTCGCCACCAATGGAATGAATTGTCACAAAAACCAAAGTACATATAACGGAAAATATTATACATAATGCAAAAGTGTATCCCTATGATTGTGAGAGATATAATTCCTGGCGAACATCATCAGGATGCTAAACAAAAAAAAATAAAATGAACAAAAAAATCAACAATGTACGTAAAGTTTCTCGCTGCGTCTGATGCTGCTGCCACATCCAAATGAATCCATATCCAAATCCAGATTCAGAGATCCCTTCAAAACGACAGCACATAACATAACCTAAAAGTTTTGCATTGCTGCCAACACTCTATACCTACTCTGCCAACATCCGCTCGCGTTCACAAATGGCGTGAGATAGCGGTACATGTTCGTTTAATTTTTAATTTTTTCCTTTCCATTCCGATTCTGTGAGTTGAGATGTTTTATTTTTTGGTTTGCCTCTGTTCCTTTTTTTATTTCTATCTCATCCCCTCTCCCTCGTTTTCCCGCTCTTTCCTTATCATCATTTTTTTTCGAGATTATTTTGAATGTTGAAGTTTGAAAAACACAGTTTTGGGACTAATAAATCAAACGCGTTGTCATGCTTTCAACTTTTAATCAATCACCCACAACTCGGAGGCGGTTAATATGTATATTCATACTCATCTCCTATACATACTCGTATTTTGAACAAAAAAAAAAAATAAATCCTGGAATGAAGAACAAAAAAATAAAATCCAATGCCAAAGTATTAGCTTAGCATCCTGGGTCCAAAACAACCGACAGACATATCAAATATTGTGGTAAAGCGGAAACAACGTAACTGCTGACGATGATGATGACGATGGCCTGATGCGGTGCGGTGGCGATGCGGTGGGGTTGGTGAAAAGCTGGTGTGTTCGGGTTGAATGGAAATGGTTTGTTGGAAGGGTTTGTTTGATTTCACATTTCTGATTTAGATGAGAGCAAGCATAGCTTTAGCTGATTTTTTTATTTCACACATGTACCTATAACAATTTGTGTGGTGTTTAGAATTATTACAGGATGAGGTGGCGAACGATGACAATAATATATGTGTAAAGTGACAGGATGAATTTGAAATGCTTTAAGTTTTTTCGTTTTGTTTTAATTGAAAATTGCAAATTGGTTTAATAAATGCAGATGGATTTATAAATTATGGAGAGTAAAAATATAAAATACATAAATAGGTTGATTAAAATTTTAAAGAGTTGAACAAATTGTTTAAATGGTCTAAAAATATTTGGACATAGAAAGGAGCTTCTAGTTTCCTTAAAGCTTTTATTAAATTTTGTTAACCATCAAAAGGAGAATACTATGGAAGAATCTTTTAATTTTTTTTTTTAATTCTATTAAAGCATCAACAGAAGTTTTAATGGAAATTAAGTTTTATCAGATAGTTTCAGAAATGCTTCTTTTATAATGTTACGGAAATCTTACCGAAGTTGAAAAATGTACAAACAAAATAAAACGTTAACGAACGTCAAAAGAAGGACACTAGAAGCTTCTATTTCGTTCTTAAAACTTTTATTAAAGAAGGTACTGACAGAAGTTTTGATGAAGTTTAAGTTTTATCAGATAGCTACAAAAATGCTTCCTTTATAGTGTTACCGAATTCTTACCGAAGTTTACATTAAAAAAAAAGCTTTAACGAGAAAATGAAGAACACTATAGAAGCTTCCATTACGTTTTTTAAACTTTTCTTAAAGCACCAACAGAAGTTCTTATAAAATCTTAAGTGTTAAGTGTTTCCGAAATGCTTCCTTTAAAATTTTAAAGCAACTCATACTGAAGTTGAAATTTAATTGCTTTGAACCGCCTTGAAACCCTAACTGATATGTACATTCGGTTAAACGACTGTTCTTATTCTAAATTGTCTTTACAGAAGCTATTACCGAGCCTATAAGCTATATACAAATAGACAGAAGCCTTATAGAAACCTTATAAAACTTGTATAGCTTCGGAAGACAAATTTGAGAATTTGGCTTTGTAAAAATATGTATCCATACAAAATTAACAATAGCCAACCTGAATACAAACAAACAATCACACATTTTTTGAATTTTCTTATGAAAAGGCTTAAGACATCTTCTATTTGAAAACAGAAACTTCAAGGATTATCCAATTTTATATATATTTTGCTACAAACTTACAAAAAATTCATGAATTGTTCACTTTCTCAAAATGTCATGATTCAGTAAAATTCTTTTGGGCAAAAAAAAAACGCCACACAAATAGATATCCCAACGAAAATTCATTTAAATTGACCGCAAAAAGTCAAAAATCAAATTCAAATCATTATGATCTAGTGCTAACTAAAGCGTGAAAAATCAAGACATTCTATATTATAAGAAAAATTTTATGCAAATTCTGTAAGGTATATTTGCTTCATTAAAATCATTCTGCAGTTGTGATATTGCTGCTGCCACACCACGCCTCTCTTTTAATATATACCACCCACTTGTTTTTTTTTAAATACAACAACAAGAAAACGAAAATATCAATTTGTGTCCACATTATGTCTTCCTCATTCGCAATGAATTATACACTTACAAAATACAATCTGACAATAAATATGAAAGAAAAGATACATTCTATGTGGGAAAATAGATATGTATTATATAGAAATCTGCACTGAAAAAAAAAATTAAACTAACTCTAGAAATTCTGATCGTGGTTTTTGGTTTGATCTTAGACCTTAGTTTGAAATATCTTCAAAAATCGAAGACGCTCGTCAATTGATATCTTGTAGACATAATTTTTGAAACCACTTTGTTTCTTATTCAATGCGAATTTTCTATTCATTATCTAAGTAAAAAGATTCGTTACTTCATATTGAAAAAAACGAGTAAATATGACTTCAACTGCTGTATCAACGTCAAAGTAACAAAGAACAAAACAGAACCGGGCCAAGCTCACTTCCTTGCGGAACACCACTTTTAATATTTCTTTAAACTCAAGTTTTCTAATAGTAAGAAGAAAGAGAACAGGGCCAAGTTCCCTCCCTTGTGGAACACCACGTTTTACATTATAGTCCAGACGTTGTCTAACCCGATTAAATTTATTTTTAATTATTTTATCGACTGAATGGAATACATATATGCATTTTATAATCGAAAGCCGACTAAATTCTTAAATGCAAAAACAATAATTATTTTTCCATCAGTGTATCTGCCAACACTGTCGCATTAATAACAAATTGAGAATTTGTTGAGGTCGGTCGCTCTGTGTGCAAGGTGGGTGTGTGGGGAGTATAGAAAATTTGAAGAGCAAGAAGAAGGGGACAATCATAGACGCGACATCCACCAGACAGACAGCCAAAGTGAACCTATATAAAATGTTGAGTGAGCCCATATAGTGCGCGCACTTACATAAGTGCAAAATGTATCTGCAGTCGTTGTTGTCGTCGGATCTGTGAGGAGAACAATTAATCTCTAATTATCCTCGAACAGCTGTCATAACCAATTATTAGAGCGAACTTATTATTAAAAAGAAGAAAAAAGTAAACGAACAAAAAAAAACGATAAATGAGAGGAAGACGAAGACACCCAGCCACTTCGATGCAATGATCACGATGCTGTAGCTTGAAACTGATCATAATGATGAGGATTGCGTCTGGACGACAATAACGACACGATGAAGATGATGATGATGATCATCAGAATTTTCATGGCAAGTGCTAGGCGACGATGACGACGACGACGACAACGACTACAAGCTGAGAGCGAGCTATGATGTTGAGCATTCATCATGCGAGACTAGCCAGCACACCAGCAGCGGCAGCGGCAGTTTTGTGCAGTTTGATGCTGCACTGATGCATCCATGCTGATGTTGTTGGTGTGCTTCATTGTGATGGGCCTCGACCTCATCATAATTTCAAATGACAGGATTATGACAAGATGCGGATCGTGATAGGTTTTGTAATTCGTATATTCGTTTTCGTTCGTCAGTTTCGTTGATATACCTAGTCAGTTGTTGTTTGGTTATGTTAAGGATGTTAAACAGAGCATGGAAATTTTATCTGACAGTATGAAAAGAAGGAAATATACATTTTTATAAATAAATTCTGCAGGAGGAACGTAATTTTTTTTTTTTGAAAAAAAAAACTGCATAAGAAATGATTAACCAAAAAAAACTTCAATCGGAGGTATAATTACCGGCTCCGCCAAATTAGGCCCCAGGAAATAAGGCCCCACAAAAAAAATGAAATAAGGCCCCAAAAGAAAGTACACAAAACAACAACAACAAAATTGTTCAAATTTTTTCATTTCTTGGGGCCTTTTTTAATTTTTTTTGTGGGGTATAATTTCATTATGAAATAAGGCCCCAATGAAATAAAATCTCTAATTGTTTTTGGGGCTTAGTTTATTTTAAGAAAACAATTTATGCCTTATTTCATAATTTGTTTGAAAATGTTAAAATAACATTGTCTTTTACAGAAGATGATGATGAAAACCATTAAGGAGCGATTTTTTTCAGCTATTCTGTTACTCCTTAAACTCTCATCAGGGAGTAATGGTAGCCACCAGAGAATAACAGAATAGCTGAAAAAATCACGCAATTTTTTGCAGCTATTCTGTTACTCCCTGAACTCCCATCAGATGAAAAAAATCAGATTGTGTTGCTCCCTGATGGTTTTCAACACAATCTTTACACGAGGAAATGAGGAGAAAATATCACTCAATTGTGCTACTAATTGATTTTTTCAACAGGTTCCACAACAGTGAAATTCTACAGTATACAATCCAATCCAAGTATTTGGTTTTGTTATTTCATTTTCAAAAATAAACTTTTATATTAAAAAATAAATTGGGGCTTTATTTCATTTTTCTAAAAAAAGTCAAAACAAGTTGGGACATTTTTTCATTTCAGTGGGGCTTTATTTCATTGGGTCTTTATTTCATTGGGGCATAATTTGATTATGAAAAAATACCCCAATTTGGGACCTTATTTTTTTCTTTTGGGCCTTATTTCCTGTGGCCTAATTTCGCGGAGCCATAATTACCATTTCTCATAGAAATTTTTAGAGGAATTCTACTTTTTCGTTATTCCAGTTTTTTTCTGTAAATTTTGATATACAGTAGACTCGCTGATCTAATCTAAAGTTTTTCGTGAAATATGTCGAGAAAAATACCGAAATTCTTGTCTCTAAAAGAAAAAGAAAATTAAGAAAAAAATAACCCATTTTTTCACTAAAATTTCAACCAACCTAATTATTTTTGCTTAACAAAAAATTTTTATGAATTACATTTGTACAAACCGAAAAACAAAAAAATATATGAATTTGATTTATTTGGAAAATTTAAAGAACTACACCTTCGTAAACATGGACAACTTCGCAAATGTGAACACGCTAGGTTTTTAATAGTTCACGTTACCGCGAGTCTACTGTAATAATAAAAAAATAAAATTACAAATAATTCATTTCCATTTTTAACATCATCAGTTAGTTAAACCTCTTTTTGAAAGTTCTTCATAACCACTGCACTGGATAACGCAGTTGTTTGCCGAAGAACTAAATTTTACTTTTCTTAAGAGTTTTGGCGCCCGAATCTAATTCCAGAATTTCTCAAAAAAAAAACGAAGTTTTCAGATATTCAAATTTAAAAGTGAAAAAACAGTTTTTTAGAAAATTTTAAACTTATTTTATAAAGCAAATTTCATCAAAATCTCAAGCCTGGTTTTTGAGTTAAGGTTTTTGAGTATTGGTATCGTGAATATGGTATCTTGAATTCATCAGGGAAAATTTGCTTATCACATCATCACCTATAGTGTTTTGACCGTCTAAAATTTATATTGGAGGAGCTAAATTTTAGTACGGAAAATTCCGAACAACTTTTAGTCTTCAATTTTTTTTTTAGCTTTTTGTATCCTTTCTTGCAGTGCCATAGTGTCACTGTCACATAATTATTATTCTTTTTTTTCATTTAATTCCCTTCGTTCCCCTTTTGGCGTTTTAGAGAAGAGAGTACTTATTTTTTTTTTACTCTGTGACTCTGCGTGCCGAAAAGTTTTGCCCGCGCTTTTACACGAAAATGCGTTTTGTCACTTTGTTGTGGCACAAAATGTGTGGTGATCGTTCTTGGTTGCGATTGCCGCATATTGCCAGTTGCTTGCCAAACCAATTATGAGAATTATGGTGAGATATTCTTTAAATGGAATGTCTGATATGAGGCCGTGAGAGCAATAGTGGCGTAACCCATAAAATTCACTTTCGAGTTACGAGAGATTTAAGAAATAGGGTTTCTTTAAACATTTTTTGTATTTTCCCTTTGACATTTTTGAATAATCTAAAAACGTAGAAGACGTTGACAAAGGACATACTTTGTAGGACAAGCGTCTTTTTTTTTAATTCACCGTTATTTTGGAAAAAAAAGTGGGTTACGCCACTATTGCATTCATGGTTTTCATTAAAAATAAAGAAAAAAGAAACGTTACGTCAAATTTATTTTATTATTTTTTTTTATTTCTTTCATAATTCATATTTTTACATTAAAAAATTATACATATATTTTTACTTATTTTAATCATTTTGCCCCTCGTCTAATAAAACGTCAAATATTTCAATTGGAACACCTGTTGACGTTTGTAAATCATTGTAAAAAAAAGTGATGGATTGGTGGTATAAATTGAAGCAATTCTATTAGGTCTTTCTTTTTTTATCATTTATTTTAGGCTCCACAAGCTGGTTGAGTTTCTTAATATCCACGGATTGTCTCTTTCTTACATTTACTTCTTCGAGTAAAACGTCAATTTTATTCGAATACTTATAAAAAATTGAAAATGTTTTATTTTTTCGAAGTTTAACCATTGAATTTTTAGCCATTCAACCTTGGAATTGGAAATTGATATTTTTCTGTTTGTTATATTTTCTTCCAGAGATTTTGTGGAAAAAAAATCCGATGAAGTCATTTTCACAATTTGGAATGGGTTTCTCTTCCTGGCCGAGGAAATGACATTTACCCAATCATTTGGGACGAAGATATCCTTATAAAATTTTTTATTTTTCTCTATTAAACCAAAATCTTGGTCACATGGCAAATAGCAATGGCCAGTAACTAAAAATTTACGGTTCATTTCTTTAACAATAAAATTGGGATGGTACACCATTAATTGGCACAACAGGGAAAGTTTTATATTTCTAATTTGGCCCCCCCATTGATCAAAATACATAATAATTTTTTTTTAGACTGTTCTACGTTCTTAAAATATTGCATAAAACAAGATCCAATTTCTTGAGGCCCCCTTGACGTTGTAGACTCTTCCCAAACATACGTTTGAACTTTTTCACTGCCCATATTATATGTATACCAAAGGAAATGGTCACAATCTATACCGAAGCAAACAGTTTCTAAGAGAAGTATGAAGGTTACGCCACTATTGCACTCAAACTATGATCAAATTATAAAATGCAATAACAAGTTTTTGAGTGCCATCTGGTTTTGAGTGTAGATAGCTGTATAAAACTATTTTTGTATTAAAATAGATATATTAAGGGACCCATTTTCATGAAAAACTCATTTTTGAAAAAAAGTGGGTTACGCCACTATTGCACTGACGGCCTCATATGTCCTAGAAGAAACATATAACGACACGGACGATGCTTGATGGTACGATATGAGTATGACGAAGACGACGATGACGACGACGATGACGACGACGACTCCAGATCATCATCCAAGAGAAACGAACTGAACACCATCGTCATCATCATCATCATCATCATCTGCCATTGAGTCCAATAAATCTTTCGGCCATAAATCCATCCGATGTCAGAATGTATCTGAAGAAAACAAATTAAAACCGTGAAGGGAGCAGCAAATAAACACTTGATGGAGGCACCGATCTCGCCTGATGCTTCTGCAGCGCTCGCCGATGCTGCTAAAGCTGATGGTGCTAGCGAGATGAAATAGTGGCGTTGAACACAGTTGTATGAATTGGAGGCACGGAGCGGTATGCTGCCCCCTTCTGGAGCTCTGGATGAGTTGATGGTGTTTTTTTTTTTTACTGTGGATATGATGCGATGACAATATGTGGAGCTCACGATTTGTATCTGTTTGTTGTGAGTGTTTGATTGGAGTCTATCTCTCTCTCTCTCTTTCTTTCTCTGCTGTTTTGTTGCTTATTATTTTTTTGAAAGGAATATTTTTGTTGTCGTTTAGTATTATAATGTTTTTTTTTGTGTCTTGTTTCGTATTTTTGATTTGAAGAAAATTTATTGCCCATCAGTAATCAAGTCCATTAAATTCTCATTTTGTTTTCCTCATTCTATATTTGAATGTCGGTTGTAGGATGCTTTATAGATGCTTAATCGGAGGGAGGTTGTGGTGGGCATAAAGTCCTGTGTTATGTACACATAACTGGATGGCAGACGGTGGTCGGTCGGTGCGGGAGACTGGTGTGTAATCATTCATTTTTGTTTCAATTCGTTTGCTTCGAGCGATAGGGGTGTGAAGGGGTGGTGGCGGTGTGCATGTTGGTAGTTTTGATATCTGGCAGGGGGTGGGTTCATTCTTTATTTGTTTATTGCCCTCAAGTTTTTCAAATTACTTTATTTATTTTTTTTATCGGGACACCAGACATATTTTGATGTTGATGAGAAAAAAAAAGTTATGCAAGTAGGAGGTAAGTTGAGAAATTGTTTTAAAAATGGTTTTTAATAAGGAATCATCATTAAATCTCAAGAATTTTTTTCAATCAGCGCTTTTAAACGTAGATACCTACTAATTCTTAAAACCGATTTTATATTTTTAAGAAAAGTTCACAAACGGCCGTTTTTGAACGATCAGTTTTTCAAACACTTTAATTTCGGTAGAGGTAGATTAATTGTGTATAGACTTTAATGCCGCCGATGATAGCATAGCCATGGAACTTTTTAAAGCCATGAGAGAATTCGGCATCCCAAATAAATTGACACGACGGTGTAGGTTGACCATGACCAAGGTAACAAGCCAAGTAAAAATAGCCTGATTGCTATCCCGACCAATCAACATCTTTAATGGACTCCGACAAGGGGATGGTTTGGCGTGCCTCGTTGGAGAAAGCAATCCGTTAAGCTGGCACGGCAACATGAGGAACCATCGTCAGCAGGTCCAGCCAGACAGGTGCTTACGCAGACGACATTGACATCATCGGAAGGACCGAACCAGATGTACACTGTTCTTCATCCAGATCGAGCAGGCGGCACAAAATCTGGGGCTGCACTCAACTCAGTGAAGGTAAAACAAAGTACATGGTAGCGTCGAATGCGAGAGGAAAAGTTGATCAAACAATCAAGGTAGCGGAGCACGAATTTGAAGTGGTGCAATCCTTTTAATACCTTGGGTCAATAGTAGCAGCCGATAATAATATAGAAGAAGAAACAGGCGGGCCGCTTCTTAAATCCAACAGAGCCTACTATAGTCTGTCAAAGCTTTTCAAATCCAGATATCTCACCATAACTTCAAAACTGCTGCTGTACAGGACCATGGTCCTGCCTGTACTCACGTATGGATCCGAGACTTGGGTGCTTAGCAAAAGACACTTCGAGTTCTTAGCCGCGTTCGAGAGAAAAGTCTTAAGGAGAGTTGTTGGCCCCATATGTGAGGAAGGACGATTCTGGAGACGGTATACAATCATGAATTGTACGCAATCTACCTTGAAGCAGACATAGTGACAAAAATCAAGCTCGGTAGACTCAGGTTGACAGGGCACCTAGGCAGCCGGAGCGAAGAGGAACCGGCTTCGAAAGTCCTTTGTGGTACAGTCTCTGGTAGACGGCAGCGTGGTAGATCATGCTTGCGCTGGAGAGATGGCATAGATCAAGACGCCCGAAGCATGGCGTTGGCTCGAGACCGGGAGAGGTGGGGAGACTTGTTGAAAGAGGCCAGGACCGGACCCCGGTTGTCGAGCCGATGATGATGATGACTTTCCTTTTTCCAAAACCTTATAGAAAATCAGGTCGAAACTATACCAACTCAGAGTTGAAAAAAGTTCACTTTTTGGACGTTTTAATTTGACGTTTGATTTTGTTGCAATGAGGTCAAATTTTTCTATCACACTTTTCTAAAGCAACATGTTTAACTCAATACCAGTTTTTTCTTAACAAATTTTTGTAAGAAAAAAATGATCAGTAAACTTTTCTACAATTTTGTAGTCTTTCAAAAAAAAAAAAAATAATAACTGATCCCGATAGGTAAAGCGTGCTTAACGCATGGGTAGGTTAGGTTAGGTTATTGGGCTGACAATTGATGTAGCTATCGTCACACTTGGATCAATGTAGATCCATTGTGTTACCCTTGAGTGTAATTACTCTTTTCCTGATAAAAACCTATGTGTTCTATATTCAATCAAGCCATTTAAAGCATTGATAAAATTCAATATGCGGATTACTGGTGTATTGGATAGATCTTCCAGATTATCAAAGAAGTGTCTACCAAGAAATTTTCTTCTTTGGTGACAGAGCGCGGGACAGTGACAGAGAAAATGCGTTGTGTCTTCGTGCACTTCGTCGTCACCACATCCCCTGCATAAGTCGTCTGTACTGAGTTTCATTTTAAATTTAAGGTATTACTCGTAAGAGAGCGAAGGGATTTCTTACTAAATTGCATAATTTTGTCCGTCTTCTGTTTATTGAAACAGGGCCATATTTTCCTAGTAGTATCACAGGTGTCAAGTAGACTCCACCTTTCATTGGATTTCTCTAGAAATAAATCTGAAATTTTCTTTTTAATGTCGCAGGGTGAGATATAGACTAGCTCTGCTTGACTGGAGTCAAGCGCTGATCCTTGCCTTGCTAACTCATCGGCTTTTTCATTACCCGGTATCTCGCTGTGCCCCGAAACCCAGCAGAGTCTAATATTATGCTGCGTGCCAGGAACCCTCAGTTCTTCGCGGCAACAAGTAACAAGCTTCGATTTAATAACATCCGCAGAAATCCGGTGATATCACAGCCCGTGGTATCGCCATCATTTTTACCTGTCTAGCAGCTGTTGTCACTGCCATGACCTCTGCTTGGAAGACACTACTATAGTTTGGGAGCCTAAGTGAGTTGTTTAGCTCAAGAGGTTCTGAGAAGAAACCTGCACCAACACCCGTGTCCATTTTGGAGCCATCTGTATATATTGCTATTGCAGATTCACCGGTGTAATGAACGCATGGGTAAGGCGTGCATAACTTAAATTGCAAGTCCTTCGTATTTCATGCTTAACGCGTGTACCTATACTGATAAAAAAATGTAGGCAGATTTTATGCAACTCAAACTTAAAAGAAAATGTATAAGAATTTTTGATATAAAAGGATATCACTGTTGAAACTACTTAACCCCCCAAATTCTGTCGTTAAAAGTTTATGTATATGTATGTACATATTATTGTGGAATTTAAGTCAACCCACACCCCTTTCTTCGGCAAATAGCCATCATTCAACTATAGATACCACCGAATCCCCTCCCGGAGTTGCTAATTACGAATTAATTTAACGATTCCAAAACATGTTGACTTAATTTCCGTGATTTTTACGTACGCTTACTATACACAAAACCAACTGAACACCGATTGAGCATTTTTTTAACCTCCCACCCCATCCACGTATAAAAAAATGTTGATATATAATACCTCGCACAATAATTCGCTTTTATAGAGTGTTTTCGGTAGTAAAAATCTTTTTTATTATTATGAAAATGGTCATAAAACTTTTGACTTTATTGACCAAAGGCAGAGAGCGGTGGCGTTAGGTACATACCTACTGGCCCCGCTCGCTCTCCAGTATGGTTAGCCGTCATGATTGTTGGCTATAAATAGAAGAAAAAAAAATAATAAGAACTTGGTCTTTCCTTTGCTGTACTATAATAGTGATATGCACAATCAAAGTAAAATTCAAAACAAAACAAACCTAACGATCCGACAAATTACTACACGTAATAAAATAATAAAAACAACAATAACAACAACAAAAATTATACAGAAGTCTCGAAAGAAGTCATCTAAAAATAATACATACCAACTTGAGAAGCTAGTGTATGTAGTATAGTGGGGTAATCATACATGTATGAGGGTTGACAACAAATTTAGTCTTTAATTCTTTTTCCTGCCAGTCATTAGTCAAAGCATAAAAATCTCTTCGCGTTATGCCAGAGCCAGAGTCGAAGGTTCTTTTTTTTTTTGTTCTTTTAATTGCCCCCAAAAATTCGGTCGTCAAAATGACATTGCTTCACACAACACAGGCCTCATAGTGAATGATTTGTAGATATTGTATCTTTTGAGACAAAAATATAAAAATATAATAAAACAAAACATTTTTTGGTTAATCAACGATCAAATAAATTTTTTTTAATTTTTTTTTTGTTGCTGTGTCGTGTTGCGGTGATGTGGGACAGTATTTTGAAAGCCCGAGATTTTGTTGCGCCACATATCATTGGGTTGGATGTGCATGTATGATGTGAACCTATTCATCATGCAGTGGAGTGTTAAAAACATTAAAATAAAATAAACTATAAACAAAGTGATTTGTTTAAAACAAATTAACACGGGGGCGCGCAAAAGTTTAATTGTGTGTGATTTACTACCGGTACTTATGTATACATAGAGATTGGAGATGGGCCGCCAGAGGGAGCGACGACAACGCAATGTGCCTTTGAATTCTTTATGAGGCATAAGTAAGTGGGAAATTTACTGCACATTTAAGCCGAAACATTGTTTTTGGATGCAATATACTTAATTATTATTATTTTTTCAAATAAATATGATGGCATCATTGGATGAAGTAGATGTGCATGATTGAAGACAAAGAGAGAGAGAATCACCTGATGCAACTGTGATTGCATGAATCAATTCATTCCAAACAAGTTTTAAAATCGTTTTTTCTCACAGAAGAAAAAAGTCTTACCCAAGCCAGCCAGGAAGCAGACAAGAAGAAGTCATATAATTAATTAACTTCCACCTTGACATTCATCAAACTTGAAGATACTCTTATTAATTTTGTGCACATTTATCGATGCGAAACTAAAAAGTTTATAGCAACTCTTAATCTTCTTGATGCAATCAATCTTCATCATCCATCAAATCTTTTCTGATCCTAGATACAGATCGCTTATAAATCGTGATCGAAGGAAATTTTCAAAGGAATATCACATCAATCATTTGTTTGTATATACATTATGTAGTAATTCCAATCAATGCGCTGAGACTCTGATGGACCGCGCAAAAGCCACCTCATTTCAATTTAACTTCACTTACGCACCATCAAGTTCTGTACAGTCAGTCAAGTCAAGTCAGTCAGTCAAGTCAGTCTTGTGATTCAAATATTAATAAACTTAATCGATCGGACAACTTAAAATTAAATTCCAAAAAAATAATGATTGATCCCAAAAGAGGAGCTGCCGCCACCGTTGTGTCCACCATTCGGCGGCTGGCAGTGTGGTATTAAAAAAAAAACCTGTAACTACGGATTTAATTTACCTTACTTACAAACGTCAACTTACTATGTTTGTACGACCTTGGGGATATTATTAAAAAAAAAAAATCTTTGCTCAACATCAGAACACTGCGCTTGATTGATCGGGGTTCCACATTTATACAAATTGCAACCTCGAAAATGACACTTGTGTCCAGAATATGTTCTCTGGGAAACTTTTTTTTTTTTCTTCTTTTTTAAACCTGATTGATGGCATCCCGAAATATATGAAGGATTTGCGCAAACGAGAGATGTGTGGCGGGACTTTATTATAAGTCTAACTGACCCAATCCGGATTATAAAATCACAAATCGGATAAAAAGAGAGCCCATAAAGGAGCCCTCCGGCATCTCTAATATGGTTTGTAGGTATGCATTATGAAGAGGGCATAGGTAGTGTCAGTTTTGATGAACTGAACGAGTTACAATCGAAAGGAGAATTTCACCTATGTAAATAGGAACTAGAGATGAAAAAAAAAATTGATTAGATATGGTCTTACTTTGAAATCTTGTTATAAGTTTGAGCTTGTTTTGAGGGGGCAGAAACGATACCGTATTTAAAATGATGCGTATAACATTGCGAACGGTATCATATCGTATTTTACTATATCTTGCATCATATCTTGTGTCAGGAAGTTCGACAAGGCGCTTGAAAAGAAGAGCGTTAAAAAGGCGTAAAAAATATCGTCAAGTCGTGCGCTATGCCCTGCATCAAGTAAAGCGTTATTCCCGCATCAAACAGTGCATCATCAAGTGAAGCGTCATTTCGTGCGTCGAGTATAATACCGCGGTGAATCGATGTAAAAACGCTCTAAGGCCTAGTAATCCGTCAAGCTGTGAGACGATTAGCGCGTGCCTTGTCAAGTTTGTATATGTATGACTTGAAACGCAATGTGAAGCGTTACTTAAAACCGGAACATAATTTTTTTACGAAAATTGGAATAATTTCAAAATTATTAAGTAGGTACAGAAGTATGCATATTATCGACATAGTGAACTTCACCTTGACTTCAGTAGTTGCCACAATGGTGGCTTGAACCACATCAGTACCTACATATACCTAAACGTCACTTGTCACGAATGTATCAATGTCAAAATCAACTACGGCAGCATATCCTCATCATTGCTTTGGCTCGGATCAGTGAAACAACCGCCACCAAAAAAAAAACAAAAACTTGTGATGATGATGAAAGATTTTGTTCCGTCCGTCCCGACGCATATCCAACAGAAATTTCGCATTTCCATTATATGATATGTGTTTAAAGAAGCACTATGTACGTTCTTGGACGAGCATATCCTGCTCCCAAAGTCTCACTTCTTTATATAGACTTTTAATCCAATTTTGAGTTTAGTGTCAGTTCGAGTGGAACATTATTGCGCGGCATAAAAAAAAAAACAAAAAAAAAATCGAAGGGAATTAACTGATGAACAAAAAAACTATACGCTTGCAATCTTTTTTGAGGCTCACCACGCTTGAGGGAGAGTATAGGTACAGAAAAGCTCCACCTTCCGTTGAGATAACAAAACTGAAAGAATTATGAAGACGAAGCCGACGTCATTTGATATCAGAGAAAGACAAGTAAATGAAGTGATCCTGACAGATTTGTGCTGTTTGGATCAAATTATTATACCATCAACTTCTATACCTGATGGAGAAGAGATGTATCTCTTCATACAAACATCAGATCAGAGATGGATGGATGTGGAATGAGCGCATCATGAGATATAAGATGTGAGTTGACTCTCGGTAGCTTTAATCATTGTTTTTTTCGTTTTTGTTGTTAGTGGAGCTGTGTTGTTGGTCAAAAGTTGATGGTTTCAGTGGAAGTATTTTTTTTTCCTGTCGAGGGTAATTATAAATAATTTATAGGGCAAATTCTTAAATGTTTGGTCTTAACAATATGTAAACTTAAATTAAATGTTCGTTAATGTATTTTTGTTTTAAGAGTTGTATTTAACCTGCGTTCTTAATTTTATTTACATCGCAAAATTTCTAAAAGAAAACAAACTAAAATGAAGAATGTACAGTAACCAAATCTTGAAAAAAAACCGGAATCAAAATGTTTACATATGATTTTTTTGATACCGAATTGAAAAAACAAATCCCTCATTATATGGTTTGGCTCACTACCAGGTTGATCTTCCAGAATTCTTAAAGAAATTTATGCCGTAAAATTCTTCCAGAAAAAAAATCGTCACTTTAGACTTCAAACAATAAAATCCTTCAAAACTGGTGATGTTTTTAAGGATTTTGGTTCAACCGCAGAATTTTAAAACATTTATAATAAATATACCTAATGTCTTTTCAAAAAATGTCATGGCATGTTTCAAATTATAAACGGTTTTTAGTGTGTTTACATTTACCCCTGTTCACAATTACCCCTCTTGACCCTATCGCAAAATTCTATCAAAAAAATGGTGGAAAAAACTTCCAGCTAATAATGAAGAAGTTCTTGAATTTTCAGAATTTTTAAAATTTTATATCATAGAAAAAAACCCAAAAACACATATCAAAATTTAAATTCGAAAACGGCTGCTTCCAGAAAAAGAACGCCACTGAAATTCTAAAAACATCAGACGTTGTGTTCTCATTCATTCTGATTTCTAGCTTTCATAATTCTTGTCTCCCGAAAAAAATTATTGGAATCAACAAATAAAAATCAGGCCAACACTGTCAACATCACCCTATAATATTCAAACCACTATCCTGCACAAATTCTTTTCTTTTACTAAATACGCGTAACCGATGAGTGTCGATGTCAATCATATGGAATCAACTGCAACTGCTTGGCTGAGTGACAGCTTGAAAAAGACTTTTGATTGGCATCTTCGTTTCAGTGTCAAAATTAAAACGAAGATTTTTTTTAATTCCATTTGAAGACACTATAACAATCCAAAGAGGCCGAATCTTAATGCGAAAAAATTTTCAGGTGTGAGTTGTTTTATTGCCTTTTTGTATTATTTGCTGTGGTTAGAACATGTGGGAAAGCATTTTTTTTTGTTAATATCATGTCTTCAAAAAAAAAGGATGGTAGGTATATGTTGGCAAAGAATTTGAAAAAAAAATTCAAAACCTTGTTTTCTTTGCTGTTTGCTTTAGGGTGAAAATGCATTTGCAACCAACAAAAACCTCTCCAACCTCATAACACCTCATTCTCACTCACTTACCCTCTTGAAACCCCGCATGGGCATGGGGAACTATAAAAGTGTTTTATAGACCCCGAGACAAGGACAAGAAATAATGGCGGCTAACGACGAAGATTTAAGGGTTCCTTGTGCCACCCTATCTAGCACTCTCTCGCCCATCACATCATATAAAATAGTGTGAGCAAAAATGTAGGTAGGTATAAGAAAAAAGGGTTTTTTTTTTGTTCAAGTGCAACTCATTGGCTCCATTCACAAGAAAAAGACGACTCAAGACGAATTCCTTGCGGCGCGGTCTTAACACAAAAAAAAAAAAATAAAACGGAAGGTGGTGTTTTGAGGAACCAACCCCATCACACCCGCATATGAACATCATTTATACTCTCGGTATAGATCGTTTTGCAACAGCATCAGAAGCAGCAGTAGAAAGCACCAGCAAGAGCAAAACGGCATCTTTTCTCTTTGTAAGATGTTGAACGGCAAGTGACAGAAGACGATGTTGCCAACTAGAACTTTTTAAAATAAAAAAGAAAAGAATTAAAAAAATCCACATTATGTTAAATTTCCAATGAAGCACCAGACGATCATGATAAACAGTAGTTGCCTTCATCTTCTGTTTTCATTCACATTCACTTTCTTAGCACAAACATGAATTGACACAACATAATATTTTTCTTGTAGGGAACGTGCGAAAGAGAAATGTAATTAATCTGCCAATTCTTCATGTTAAAAAAGATAGCATATTTTTTCTCGATGTTTGCCTTCTCCTTGTAGCAAGAATACGACTATTACAAATTACAATACAAATGCAATGATGAGCAAAACAAAACAAAAATACTACATGGACCTGAATGGTCAACGCTGGTCTATAGTTTGGTTAAGAACGGATCTAGGGGGCTGTAAGGTTCACATTTATATATTTTGTTGGTAATAAAAAAAGATTTATTTTTGTTCCTTTTAATACTCTCTGAAATTTAAAATGCAAAAAATAATTCCCGAATTATTCGAATAGGTTTTGCCATGCTTCAACATAATTTTGAAAATTTTACAAAAGAAAATACGACAATTATATCACATTTTTACTGTGTCAGCTTGTTCTCCTCTTGGAATTTGGAATTTCTTCGGCAATCATAGTACATAATATGTCAGTCACAATAAAATTTTTGGCCGGTCAATCAGTGCGCCATTGTTTGCAAACAAAAATATTCGGTTGAAAATTGTAAAACTATTATAAAGAAAGTTCAGAAAGAAGTTCAGTAGAACTAAAAAGTGCACATTTAAGATTTGAGCTGACATAAAAAAAATACATATTTATTTATGTTTCTTTTAAGATACCTACGACACGCTGAAATATCCTATAAAAGTTTGAATTTACATCAAGCTCACAAAATTCACAAAATATTGTATTTTGTCATGTTTTAATATTGTTGTAAGTTTTACAACAAACAAATATAGGAAAAGTGCTCAAATATGTGTTAATTAAAAAATATTAAAAACCACTTATCTGGGATCAGCCAACAAATTTTATTTCGTTTGGACCCTTTAAAAAAACGAAGAAACGTATTTCCAAACATGCATCAAAGACCAGGCGATCATGATAAACAGAAAGAAGTCTTAAACTTTTGTTAAGCTTCACATCCAAATTCATAGCATAGAACGTAGCAAAAGAAAAATATATGTAGGCTGTCAATTCACGAGTAGATTTTTTGTCTATTTCTGCCTTCTCTTTCTAGCAAGAATTCGAACACTACAATACAAACCCTGAATGATAAGCAAGACAAAAAAAATAAAAAGATTGACACCTTTGTCGAGAACGGATCTAGGGGACTAAAAGGAACACATTTCAATGTTCAAAATTTATTTGTATCTTCTAAACTGAAATTTCAAATATAAAATATAATACAAATTTTGTAAGTTTGGTTAAAAGCCCGATACTCGTATTTTTATTTATTATTTTATTCTTAGCTTGACGATACATACGTAAATTTTCTACAAAAATATATTACCTTGGTATTGCATTGCAAAGATAAACGCTTTTCGAAATACATTTTAGGCTGGATATATTTATGTTCTGCGATTTACACTTTTAGAGGTATTGATATTTATATTTTGAAAATATTTATTTTCAGAAATTTGATCTGAACGACCTTCTACATCTAAAATGGGAAATAAACTTATTAATTAAATTGTATGCTAGTGGCAACCATAAATAAGGGCTGCAATCGTTTGCAGAATTGTGGGTGGCGGTGATGTAGGTATATATAGTTGATGGGTATAAAACAAGGGGTTTGAGAAAATCGCGCCATATATTTTCGTCGGTCTGACATTAACTGCTATCACGGAGAGTCCTATGGACGATTTATTGACAATGCTGAAATGTGCAATTGGCGGGTGGAAGAAGAGATTAGAATTTTTATTTTTTTTTGTGTTGTATGGTGCTTTTCCTCTTATATTTTTCTACTACTTCTTTTATACTCTTCGTCTTTTTTGTGATGTGCTTTCGTGTTTTTTTTTTTCCTTCTTCTTTTTGTTCCAAACAAACCCCTGTGGGGTTTTATAAAAATCGTCTTGATGATTCATGTGCGTCTTGCCATCAGAGAGAGAGACAAAAAAAAAATTTATATTTTTCCAACCCCCAAAAATATAGCAGGAGATATTATGCGCTGATGCCAGAGCTTCACCAACCCAAACACCATAATATAATATCAACGATATGCCCATGGCATATTTTAATTGCCTAATTTTGTGGATTGAATGGTAGATTGTACAGTACATACCTTGTCACGCGGTATAAGAGTAAATAAATATACCCAACTGTGTGACGACGATGATGGTGTGACATTCTTCTCTCCTCTACTATATAAACAAGAAAAAGGAACCAATTTTAAGTCTTTTGTTGTTGTGTTGTTGTTCTTTTTGTGTATTTATGTGCTAAATGAAAATCTTCATCTGTCTTTGCGTTTAAATTTATTGAGATGGATAAGTTAATGTTTTGGAAGAAAATTAATGAAAATGGTTCAAGTCGATAGCAGCAGCGGGGTGGGCACTGGGTATGGATGGGTATAAGGTGGTAAGGGTGACGGAAAAAGGCTGAATTTTTATGGCGAATGGAGTGTGCCGAATGGAAGACAGTTTAATCGCTTTTCTGAGTGGAAAACCTAAATAATGAGAGTTGATTTAGGAAGCGCAGAAGTGTTTCAAGAGTTAAAGTTGAGATTAAGCAAATAAATCGAAATCCTAAAAATCGAACATTTGGAAAACCCAAAATCGTGAAAAACAAAAAGAAATAAGAAAAATACTAGAAAAACTCTTGAAATTCCTAATTTACATATATGTACCTAATTACCTGAAATCCCAAAATGCCAAAACCTTTAAATCTAGAAAACCCTAAATTCTGAAAACCCAATTTCATATTATATTCTAAAAAGCCTTAATCAGAATATCTTTTTTTTGTACTTTTAAAATCCGAAATTGAGAAAACATAAATTCCAGAAAGCCCAAAATCAGAAACCCAAGGTACGAAAAACCCAAAATCCTGAATATCTACTAAAAATCCCAAAGATCCCATAATCCCCTCAACATCCGAAGATCTTATGCATTGAAAACCCCAAATTCAGATTACTCAAAATGTAAAAAACACAAACAGGAAAAAACTCAAAATGAGAAAACAAAATCCTAAACGTCCAAAATCTAGAAAGATTACAAGATTACAAGAAATGGAGAAAACCCTAAATCAAGATACCGGGAGTCGAAAATTCGGAGATCAAAATCCCATTGAACTATTTATGAAATTCAAACACATTTCACTCTTAAATCCCACAATTGAGAAATTCCAAAAAATTTACATTCCGAAACCCTAAATTTTAGGTTTTCTGCATTCTGTCCAGTATGTCCAATATATATAATTAAGCCGCCCCAAAATATAGGTTTTCTATAAAAAAAAAATCTCCACTAATTAAACTCGAACCCAAAAACACCTTTTCTAAAAAACTCAATTCCAAAACAAACCTCGACAAAAAAAAAATGAGAAACCCCACCGGCAGCAGAGCCATATTTTTTTTTTATTTCATCACAAATTTTCTCCTTATTTTCCTTCATCCCACAAAAATTTTATATGTATGTGATTGTGACTTCTGATTGTACCTGGAGAATATCTCATTTTGAAGCACATACCTCATCTGGGAATGTATGCCAAGTTGATGGGCCATATGCTTCTTCTTTTTTCTGCTGCCAGAATGAAAGCTGATTCGAGAATCATCAAAATAACAAAAAAAAAAACGAAAAAAACCATTCAGTTTTTGGCCAATCCCACTGAGCCATCTCTTGTTTTATATCTACATACCCAGATAGACAGATAGATATACTCTTCAACTTCATCCTCTGGGGGCACTTCAAAAGTACCTATACCTATGTTTCATAGCCTCGACCAGATCAGACCCAGAATGTGAGTTCCTCTTGTTTTCTTCAATGGCTATATACAAAAATGTGGAACACCCCTCCCAGCAGCTCTCTGGATGATTGATTGCTCATCATTTTTCATTCTTAATGAAAATGCACCCTGCTGGGCAATCACATGTATATTCTCCCTATACCTTCCGTGATGGTGATGGTGGTGGTTGGTTTCTGATGATGCTGCTTCTCTCTGGCCTGGAATTCGTCGGTTGTGTTCCATTCAAGTGTTGGTGATGTTTTCTACTGGAATTTTTTTTTTGTTGTTTCTTGTTCATATATAGGATTCCATGCTTTAGGCATCATAGAGGTTGGTTCATCCGAATGGATTCATCATCTCTCGCTTATATGAAGGGGGGTTCCTAACCAGTACCAAATAACAACCTGGCCCTGGGTTGGTTGTTATGGGCCTGGTAAGCTCTCGTCGTCGTCGTCATCGTCGTCTTGGTCACATAAACAGAACCAAACTGAAAACCATTACAGAATATGGCTGTGCGCGCTTGTAGCTAGCTACACCTCTATAATCTTATATAGCTGATGAAGCTGGGGCTGACTGGCAAAAAAGCTGGAGAGAAGATTCTCGCTGCTGAAGAGTTATGTTCGCCAGAGTGATATTTCATTAAGGGGGTGTTACTAGAAAGATGTTCTGTTCTGTTTTGTTTTTATATTTGTGGGCCAAAAAGTTTGTGTGATGATGCTTCTTTTTGCTATATGGCTCGAGCATCAGATCTTTCTTCTTATAAGAAACAATCTTAAGTAAGTTACACACCCAAACATCATCATTAATCATTTGTCTCGTTTTGCTTGGTATTTTTTTTTTTTTTTTTTGAGTCGGTTTCCTGATGGTATATGCAATTTAGAGAGGTGTTTCGGAGCTTATTTACCGCGAATAAAGAACTCTTTCAAAATGTAAATTTGTGTTTTTTTTATTTGCAAAAATAAATAAAGTTAGATGATAAATTAAATGGTTATACCTATCACTTATCATAGAATGACACTAAAGTATATCCTGGATAAATGCTCATTTTTTATTCGGTGGATTGTTGGTATAGATTCGGCATGACTTTGAGTTCGTTTCGTTCTTTATTCAGTTATTCGTTGTTTCGCGAATTGGCCAAGATTCTTCACAGGGATTATTAGGGCTTAAAAGCAGCTTAACAAAATATTGTCTCTGATTACGAAAAAGTATGCCCCCATTGTTTTGAATTTCTAATTTATGAAAAGTTATTTCGTTTTTCTTCCATATTTTTCGAAATTACTTTTCAAAAATGTTAATTTCTATATCTTTTTAAAAAAATTGAATTTTTAAAATCGGTTTTAAATTTTGTTTGTGTAGTTTTGAAAATAATTATAAAATTTGTTTAATTTTGTGGCTTTTACCATTTCTTTCGAAAATCTGTTTTTGGAATATTTTAAAATCTTTTGAACGTTTGGGTAAATACTAGTCCCCTTTTAAAACTTTTTTTTTATATATAGGTATAATTTGCGCGCACTCAAGGGGATGGTGTACCCTTTTTATGTTGTTCAACACAGCGCGGGCGTGAAGGATAGGGATGGGAAGGGAAAGGTGTATGGAAAGGTATGTGGCGCGAGGTACTCAGACTGAAGGTGGTGGTTGTCTCAGATTTTATCTTCAGGGTTGGTGGCTGAGCTAAAGCGGAGAAATGCCGTGTCTTATATCAATGTCACTTTATAATTCGCATTATTTTGTTCATTGTCATATTTGTTGGGCATACTATAGTATTTACTCAATCAGATGTTAGTGTTATGCCTGAACAACATGTAATGAGTAAACCAGCGGCCCAAGATCAATGATAATGGAATAAAAACATGACATAGAACTACGGCAGGGATCGAACCTGTGACCTGTGAGGTTGACAGGCGACCACGCATACCATCGCGCCACGGCCAACCGAAACCCGGATTGTTCCAAATTGCTTTTCTCCTTATATGAACTATGGATAGATAAATTTGGAAACAACAATATCCTTCTTTTTATTTGGAGTTAGTCTAGTCTCCGCTTTATTTGAATTTACAATTTTTGAAAATTGTTTCAAGTTGTTCCAGTTGTGAATGTGAATTTTATAACGTTTTTGAAAATCAATTTTTTAAAAGATTCTTCAATAGTGTTTTTGAAAATAATAATTTCTTATTTTTGAAGTTATGGGAGAAATTCTAAAACTAAATTAATTTTTGAAAGTTGTTCCATGTTTTCATCATTTTGATTTAAATCGTTGAATTAAATTTCAGAATTTTTCGCCAAAATATTTGAAACACTCTCTCTTTTATTTGAATTTATATTTTATAAATTCCGTTCCGTTTTCTACTAGATTATTTCAATTTTGTTTAAATATTAGAAAATAGATATTTTTGATCCGAAAATAACCGTTATTAGCTTATTTTGATAATCAAGTCATTTCAGTCTTACTGAACATTATTTGAAGTTTCGCAGCAGATGCGAAAAGTCAAAATCATTCCAAATTCATATGAAAAACTTCAAAGATTTCAAGACCCACCATTTTACTATCTGCCCACTTAATGTGAAATACTCCAATATCCATTCTCTGAAAAAAAAAAAACAATTACGAAAAAAAAATCAGAAGTCAAGAGATTTTACTTCTTGAGGTCAAAACCATAGTTAACCGTAACGCCTACACAAACCTTGGAATATGAAACAGAAAAAAAAAAACATAACCCACTTTTTTTTTACAATTTTGACTACTGCGCATTTTTGATTGGCTATACCTTGCTCAATGATTGAATCCGACAGCCATAATATCCAACTAAACAAAATGTAATTAATTACAACTTTCAACGGTATTTTATTGATGTTGACAGTGATCTATGGAATCATATAACTGTATGCGTGTATAATTTATTAATTGACTATGAAGTCTGTAATTTTAATCAAATGATATAGACAAAGATATGATTAAAAAAAAAACCGACAACAAACACATAATAAAAAGAAGAAGAAGAAAAAAAAAATTAAAAATGAAACTTAAAGATTTATTGACGACCATTTGTGATGGAAGAGCTCTCTTGTTGGATCTATTGGAAATGCCTTTGTGATCAGATGATCGAATCTTAAATAAATCACAATGATTAATGGCAAAGAAAAGCTAAAAGATCTCTAAGTGAAATTCTTAATAGATTTTTTTTTTCAAAAATTTTATTTCATTTTGTTTATTTGTTTTGTTGGAAGAATTTCCACAAAGAAATAAATATGTTAATTAACGATATTTATTAAATTGAAAGATTTTCATTTATATGAAGAGATAATAAATTTAAGGATTTAAAAATGACATAAGACTTTGATGATAATTAATGTTCACTGACTGATCATGAATAGATCAAAACAAAAGAAGAAGCGATTTTCAAATTGTGCCTCTTTTAACGACTTGGTTATGTAACTTGCAAAACTTCTGGTAAAAAATTTATAAAATCGTAATTTTGATGAATTTAAACAAAAATTCCTTCCCTTTCAACTTGGTTTAAAAAAAATATGCAAATGATCATCGCCAACAAATTACCAAACAAATATAATCGATTTCTATGGTAATTTTATTTTTATTGTGATTTCGATACGTTCGACAAAAAAAAAATGCAAAATAAAATTATTCATCTCAAACCGTAACCAGATTTTTGATCTTTGAGCTATATCCGATGATAGATCTTAATAGATCCACTGAATATTGAGATAATAGTCAAATGAGATACCTACCCAAAAAAAAAGTGGGTTTTTTGTCATCCGTGTGTATTGTGAATGATAAATTGGTGATAATTTTTTTTTAGTGGGTAAAGAAAAAAAATAAGAAAAATGTCAAATCACAACGTTTATTGTGGTATTCTCGGATCAAATTGAGTTTTTGAATAAATTTCCTATCTCGCATTCAATTCGATGAAATACAAAACACAGAAGATACTTATACGACGCCGACGAGACGACAAGATGAAAAATCTTCAAGTTTTGTTAATAGCCCCCTAATTGGGTCTTTTGCGTGCGAATAAATGATTGACCCGAAACTGAAATCTTATATATTTGATCACATCACAGTAAGTAGGTAGGAAGTCGGTATACCTGGTGATGGAAGCTGTTAAGGTTTTTTGTCAACAGCTTACATTAATTTTTTTATACTTGTTTCGATTATTTTTTTTTGGTATTTTTTGTGATAAATTGTATTGTTTTGTTGGGTATTTTATTATTTCTTTTTTTTTTTTTTGGAAAAATTTAACATTTTAAATTCTCTAATTTATTGAAGATGATCATCAAAAAACAAAAGCTTCCTCGCGGCTTTTGTATCTATGTCAAAGAGTCAATTTTTTTTTTCTTTTTTGGTTTTGTATTTTGTTGATTGCTAACGATTTAACATTAATTTGATTATGTGTCTTTTTTCATCATTTAAATCTTCTTAAGAAAATTTAAAAAAAAAATTAACTTGTTGATAGGTTGACTTGTCTAAAGTCTATTAAGATTAATGTTAACTGTCTTAGGAGGTTTTTAAGAAAAATTAGAACTTTTGAAATTAATTTCGATTATTATCGGTTGTTGAGGCCTTCTCTATAGTTTATGCCTTAGAAGATAGAGAGCGACACATGCTTAGTTACAGTTTTTTTTAAGGTCTTCAACTTTGTCGCCCTCTATCTCTTTGTGGATGAACTACAGAGAGAGGACCTAAAATAAATATTTGTTGCCTAAAATAAAATAAAATAAAATAAAATAAAATAAAATAAAATAAAATAAAATAAAATAAAATAAAATAAAATAAAATAAAATAAAATAAAATAAAATAAAATAAAATAAAATAAAATAAAATAAAATAAAATAAAATAAAATAAAATAAAATAAAATAAAATAAAATAAAATAAAATAAAATAAAATAAAATAAAATAAAATAAAATAAAATAAAATAAAATAAAATAAAATAAAATAAAATAAAATAAAATAAAATAAAATAAAATAAAATAAAATAAAATAAAATAAAATAAAATAAAATAAAAGAATACCTATAAATAAGAGTGCATTAAAAAAATGTCGTCTTTGTTTAGAAAAATTATGTATACTCACGTAGGTATTTAAAAATTGAAAATTAAATTTTATTGTAAACAAATTGAGAACAAAATGCACAATTTTATTCTTTTATCCAATCGTGAGCCCGCGTTCCCAAACTAGGGACCCAAAAATTTTATTTTCTCAAATCTTACAATAACAATTGAAAATTGTGTCACTTTACGACTCATAAATCCTTCAACTGCAGAATAATAACTCAAATAAAATCTTTTGTTTAAAATATCCTGATGCGCGCAACGAAAAATTCTCTTTGCTTCTGTTTCGTTCTTTTCAACAAAAAAAAAATAGGTTATAATGAAAGAAACATTCAAGGAATTATGCGTGTCCGTCCATATCGCATTATGCATTATTTCAAGGATTTACTGTTCCTATACCTAACTCTCTATCGTGTCATTTAGTAAAATAGGACTTTTTAAACGTCACATCCTGCGGTTTTTCATAATGCACTAAACGAAAAAGGAACACAATACTTGGCAAACAATATCTTCCCTAAGAAGAAGAAAAAAAAGGAAAGTGAAATTTTCACTTCGACAAGGAAGTAGGTACAGTATTGTATAACATTTATGTAGGTGCCTTTTGCTTAAACGAAGGATCTTACTCTCAACTCAAAATATCTCTTATTCTTTTGTTTGAAGTTGAAGTTCCAATTGTCGTTTGTCTTGGGTAATAAATCATCATTCACTCTTAAGAACATATTTCTTCCCAAAATCGGTGAGATACGAAATACAACCAAAAAAAAAATCAAATCCTTTTGTGCAATATTGGAAATTCACTGCCAAAATGTTGTCGTGGATTATGCAAATTTTCAAAAGTCTCCTATGGTGTCTCCGTGTCGTCCTTCTTGCTATTTTTTTTTTTTTTACTTAAACAAAAGGCATTCTTGAATGTTTTCCGACAAACCTTTTGTTAAGCAATATAAACACATTTCTAAAATAAATATAAGAATGCCTTTAAATTTGCAAATGCTTCTATTCGAAAAGGTCAAAATTTGGACTCTTTTTTGAATTGAAGAAAAGGTGTTTGGTGTTTAAATAGAAATTAGGACACTTTGATGTAATAAGGAAAAGATTGTCGATGTTGATTGTCAACCATATCTAAATATTGTGGGAGTTTTGTTTTTGTCGGGAAATTTGTCAAATTCGTAAGGGATGACATTCCTTAGAATTTTACAAAAAGAAACAGAAAGTGATTGATAAGAGAAAGTTTGGGAATAGCAAAGGAAAAATATTGCTATCTGGTCAGGCAAGTGTTATTTTACTGCAGAAACAGTTATTCGTTATTATTTATATATTCTTTTTAAAATAGAGGATTTTTTGGAAGGAAAGAAAAACCTGGTGTCAATAGTAAACACTACAGTTGATAAAATAGAGAGTGCACAAGCTATCGCGAACTGTAATTTATTGACGTTTGCCTTACGAGACCATATTACATTAGTGACGTTTGCTGTTCCAGGCAGTAATTTAGGGGCTTCATCAATCTCGGACTGTAGTTAGATGACGTTTGCTGACTCAGTAAGCAGGTTATATCCTAGTGACGAATTGTAATTTAGTAAAATTTGATTTCTCAAACTGTGATTGAGTGATAATGTGCTATCTCGGTCTGTAATTTTAGTGCCCCTCAGACTGTAATTTAGCAACTTTCTCTAGTATAGAGACTGTAATTCAGTGACATCTGCTATCTAAAGCTGTAAACTAGTGACGTTTGTCATTTGTAATTAAAACTATATATAAATGCAAATTAACGACGCCACGTTTACTCAAAATATAATTATCTGACGTCTTCTGACTTTGATTGTAAATTGGGGACATCTGCTATTTCACGTTGTCTATACTTTAAAGACTTTTTTGACACAAACTGTAATTTAGTGACTTATCCTGACTCAGACTGTAATTAAGTGACGTCTCCTATTTGAGACTGTCTGCAATAAAGAATTCTTTTGACCCAAACTGTAATCTAATTTGCAATCTTTAACTCAAAGTGTAACCTATAGTGACGTTTGCTGCATCAGACTATTATTGAATCTCTATCGAATTACTGCTTGGTGGCGTCTTTTACTTAGACTGTAATGATGTGACGTCTTCTAGCCCAGACTGTAATTTAGTGATTGCGGACGTTTGGAAGTGACATTTGCTATCTCAGACTATACCAGTGACATCTTCTTTCTTCGGTTTGAACCTTGCGACGCGTCGCGACGTTGGCTGCATCAAACTCAAACTGTAAATCAAACTATAATTTCGTGACGTCTCTTTCTCAGACTGTAATAAAGTGACGTTTTCTTACTTCGACCGTAATTTAGGCACGTCAGCTTTTTGTTAAAAATGCTTTTTTGATTCAGACTGTATTTTAGTGATTTCTTCTGACTCAGACTATGATTTAGCGGCATCTGTTAGGAAGCTAGGAATTTTTGCCACTGTAATTCAAACTCTATCAATTCGCATTTTAGTGACGTCCCTTACTCACACTTTAATTATCTGAGTCTTATTTGTCTAAAGCTGTAATTTAAAACAACTGTCTGCTGTTTCAAATTGTCTGCTTTAAAAATTTTTTGGAATCGAAAAATGCAGTTTAGTAACCTCTCTTACTCAAAATATAATTAAGTGACGTTGTCGTCTGACTTAGATCGTAATTTAGGGACATCTGCTATAAAGACTTCTTTTGACTCAGGGTGTAATTCAGTGACTAATTCTGACTCAGACTATAATTAAGTGACTTTTTTTTGTCCCAGACTGTTATTAATAAGTGACTTATGCTAACTCGACCTGTAATCTAGAGACATTTACTGTATTTGACAGTACTTTAGTAAGATTTTCTATCTCAAACTGTAGTCTAGTTATTTTTCTGCATCAGACAATATTTAAGTGACATTTCTGATATCTTAGATTGTTGCTGAATTAGACTGTTGTTAGTAATAGTTGATAGTAATAGTCTATACTATTTTACTACGTCCAATATGAAATGAGATTAAATGACAGATTCTAATTTTATCAACTCCTCCTTCATTCTACCGCAACTTTTGTCATTTCTGACAGATTTATTTCCCTCTATTTATTTTCGACAACTGAAAATGACACCAATTATAGCATTTCTCTATCCAAATACCAACTCAATCGATCAAAAATTCCCATTATACCCGCGCAATTCTATGCAATCAAATTAAAACTTTTCTAAATTCACCTCGAGCTATATCAAAACAAAGATCGAATTATTTTAAAACGCCCGCCACACCGCTGGCTGATAACCACGATTCCAATCCAAAAATACCACCAAAAAAAAAAAAGGAAACCTGAAAAAGGTCATCAACGAAAGCTTTTAAGTCGCCAAAGTATTAAGCCCTCGGGCTAGATATAAGAAGAATCATAGCTTCTACATCAGAAAATGTGTCACACACATCAAAGGCTCAACAAAATTTAACAAACTTCTACCCCATCATCATCGTCGTCGTAGTCGTCGCATGTTTAACCAATAAAACTATGTACCTTTTGTTTATTAAATCTTCCCTCTGGTTATCCCGAGTTAAAAAAAAAAAAAACCCAAGAAGAGAATCATCAAGTTCAAACGATTGGAAAAGTATTATTTTTTTTTTAGGTATTCAAATCGAGTTATGCCTTCGAAAACATAACCAAAAAAGAAATACATACATAAAACTGAAAATACAAGGGAGGGCAATAACTCACCCCTTTTTAATGATTTTCAAAAATATGCTGGAAGCTAAAATTAACCCTCTAATCGAAGCTGAAGAAGAAAGAACTCACGGGGTCGTTCCTCTTGGCTTATTCCTCGCTGAACTCTGATGACGACTATATGGTGTCTCATCCTGGGTTTGTTTGTGTCTTTACCTCCACGTGTTCCTGTAACACAGTGAAATTTTAAGGTCTACCCAGGTGACCCCTTATATTCGAACCAATCACCAATTCCCACCTTCCACCAGTACCGCTACCAATGTTCATCACACGAAAAGCCTGGCGATATGGTTTTTCCATCATGTCCTTTACATTCTTGTTGGATACACACCTCGCTTCTGCAAGTACCTATAGGTACAGCCAAAGCCAAACCAAGTGAACTGCGAACACAAAGGGTGAGGAGTTTTCATTTACACGCTGCGGCAAACTTCAAGTTAATCAATCTTTCTTTCAACCCTTTTCCGGTCGGGCGGAATCAGCATCGGCGGCGGCGGTGTATTGAATCGGTGTGGTGCGATTTGGTACAGGTGGAGTGGGTGGTTCAGCTTTTTTTTTTTGTTTTTGGATACGTGAGTGAATATAGCTTCTGAGTTGAGTCCTGAGGCAGGTGATTTCTGGTTCGCGTATGCGCCGCGCCGCCGATTCAGGATCAGATATATTTTTGAAAATTGTATAGAACTTTTTTTTTTGTTTTAATTTTTCTCTGTGAGTGGCGGGCATCAAGTTTTCCTGGTAAAACCTTTGATCTCATATCCGTTATGGTTATGGAGTGGAAAAAAAAAACAACAGAAAAAAAAACAGTTATATTAATCGACCTATCAAAACGCGAAAAGGCGCAGAACATTTTTGTTCTGCAACAAACATTCGAGAATGACTTTTCATCAGAACCATATTCATTGGGAATTTTTTTTTTTTGTTTGTTTTTGATGATAAAGGTGTGAGCGGTAGGTATATTTTGAACAGAATAATTTTGCCAAAGGGTTACTTTTATAGATAAAAGGTGAACAAACGTTTATAATAAAATTTTTGAACACGGTTGTTTTTATTTTGTTAAATTTATTTTGCAGATTATTTTTGATTAAATTTCAAAATATTATCGCGAGTCATAATTGCATACCAATTGCCTTTTATGAAGGTACCTATTGTTGAATCAGCCAAGTTGTTGAACCAAGACTTTCCAAGAGTCTCAGTGGACTTTCCAGTGAAGAAAATCATTGTAATTTCAAAACGTACAATTAAAATTTTCAATACATACATACTTCTAGGCTACCTTTGGATTCAAACTGATGTACCTCATTTCAGAGATATTTATCGGAGTTGTTCTTCCAATAACTTACTCCGTTACAAGCCATTATCTAAATATTTATTGGACCATTTGCTCCAATGATAAAGAAGCAAGAAGTATTAGCTCAAATAACTCTTTCCTGAGATATTAATTGGAGAATTTACCTAAACAAGTCAATGGGCCATATGCATTAAAAGAAGTAAATGCTTTTACTTGGAAATGTCTGCAGTAGTTAATGCAAATTCCCCACTAACTAGCACAGCAATTTACAAGTAAAAGCATTTACTTTTGTTTATGCATATGGCTTAATGTTTATTGTAGTAAATGTTAGGATAACCCATTCCCGAAATATTTATTGGATTATTTGCTCTAATATTAAAGATGCAGGGAGTCTTTAATGCTCTTATTAGCCAAAGGTTATTAAAGTAAATCCTGAAATAACTCTTTCCTCAGATATTTATTGGAGTATTTACTTAAATAATAATTCGTAGTAAATGCTAATACAACTCATTTCACAGTTATTGGAGTAAATGCTCCGGTAAATCTTTATTGGATTATAAATACTTGTACGACCTGTTGCCCACGCAACTGCTTGGCCGTTTTAAAAAAATCTATACAATGTGTGCAACGGTGGACCTCTATTTCATTTTATCGTTTCACATAGGTTTCAACTAGAAATTAAATTTTTCACATTTCATTTTTGGGATATTCGAAAAAAAAGTGTGTAACTTCTGAAAGGTTACTAAATCGTGATAAAAGATCAACTTGTTTCAATAATTTGTCAGTCATTGGTGACTTTCTGATTCTTTGCGTATTTTATACCTCCTCCATTTTATCAATGGCACTATCATATGAAACAGAGCCTACTTTAGCTAGTCAAAGCACTTCTAATCCAGAAATCTTACCGTAACTTCAAAACTGCTGCTGCACAGAACCATGGTCCTGCCAGTAATAACGTATGGATCCGAAACTTGGGTGCTTAGCAAAAGACACTCCGACCTCTTAGCCGCTTCGAGAGAAAGGTCTTAAGAAGAATTGTTGGCCTCATACCCATACCCGTACCCGGAGACGGTACAATGATACCTTGAAGCAGGCATAATCACAAAAATTAAGCTCGGTAGACTCCGGTGGGCAGGGACCAAGCTCGCATGATCGAAGAGGAGCCGGCTCGGAAAGTCCTTTTTCGTATATTCTATTTATGATGCACAACAGCGTGATAGAGCATGCTTGTGCTGGCTGGAGAGATGACTTAGACCAGGACTCCCGAAGACTTGGGGTGCGCGACTAGATGGCGTCGACTCGAGACCGGGATAGGTGGAGGGACTTCTTGAACCGTTGGACCGGTTGTCGTGCCCATGATGACGAACATATATGAATTATATGAGCTAATTTGTTTTCTAAAAAAAAGGCAATATAAACCGAATACCTGGTAACCCTAATCAAAATATTAAAATGGAAGAAATACTTCAAACATATGAATGGCATAGTCTATAGTGTTTTGTTGTGCATGATGCACATTCGATTTCATCGTCAAAGTCCGGATAAGTATACAAAGCAAAAAAAAGATGGCTCTTCAGAAGCCTGTTCATCATCATCCTCGATCCCTCTCTGGCCTAAATGATCCTCATAAAAAAAAAAAACTAAAGTATAAAATTTCAAAAAAAAAAAGAAACAAAATAAAATCATGGATATAAAATAAGTAACGCCAACCGATGGAGATGGAGAGTTTCTTCTGGATGCGCGCCGCCGCCGCCACCGCCTTTACTTACCAGCGAGTTATACTTACCATCATCATCATCATCATCAGGCACTTCCAGTTTTGTGCCTCCATCATGGTTAGGTTAGGTTTTATATATGAAATCCATACCAAGTTAACTCAAGACCGACCAAAAAAAGACTGACGACGACAACAGAGACAACGACGAATACGCGAAGACGATATAGGTATACACTGAAACTCCACTGAATTTTTATGCAATCATTATTTTATTACCTTCGGTTAAAGGTGATCTGGCGCGATCTCACTTGATTATTGCTGTTTCGGAACCGTTCGGGGCGCTGATGATTGCTCAGCTCGACGCGTCCGCCGCGTCCGGATTGGACCAGGTTGGTTGGTGTGTATGATATGGTGGGCACGAGGGCAGCTATTGAGAGATACATGGTATCCTCATTCACTGTCAGGTAACTTGTTCCATTTGCACGGCTATAAATATCGTCATCATTTTTGTTTTTTGTCTTTTGAAGAGTTGTATAGTTGTGTTTGTATCTTTTTCTTTTGCTGGGATGGATGAGTATCGCGCAGGATTCGAAATCCTCGTTCAGCTTCGTGTCGTACCCAAGTCAACGTCATTGATTTCTGGTTGCGCGGACGGCGGTCATGATGAGATTGGGAGTTGTTGAAGTTCTTATATTTAAAAAAAAATGTATCTTTTTCCTCAAAGGATGTATCTTTTTAGTTTTTTTTTTTTTTGAGGATCAGAGTTGATTGGTGGAAATGATTGGAAAATATTTGCACTGTTTTGTTGTTCGATTTTATTTTACAGAGATATTTCTGCAATATATATTAAACATAGATACACTGGGAATTTCTTTAGTTTTAGTAAAAATATTTTTATTTTTAGAAATATTTTATGGTGGAAATTAAATTGATATAGGGAATATGTGTTGGCACGGAATGTGGATATATGGCTATGGCTAAGTGTAGATATATTTTACGAACAAGTATCTTATGGATTTGAGTGAAAAAATTCTTTGTGATGCATCCCGAGTATTTTGAAGTTGTGGACGGGATTTTTTTTCTTTATTTCTTTATACTGTCGTTCATGTAGAGCACCTTCGCAATTCATTTGAGTGGAATGATCGAGATTTCATGTATTTTATGTTGTTGTTGTTATTATTATTGAGAATTCTGTTCATGTCGAGGGGTATGGTTGAATTGAAACCAAATGGACAGGTTATTTGTGTGTGACATGTAAAGTTAATTAATTAAAAAAAAATGCGAAATGCAACTTAAAGTTGATAATTATGTTAAGTGAGAATGGATCCGATTGCATATTGTGTTGAACGGATGTGTCAAGGATGTGATATGCGTGATGAAGCTTAGCACGGCCATTTTCGATTTAAAGAAGAAGTTTTGGTTAACTTTTGCTGTCATGCATGTAATGTTTTTTAAAATGAAAATTTGATGAATGAAATCTTTGTCATTTTTAATATTTTGAAAAATCTTACAAATTCTGTTCTGCTGGCTATATACATAGATTGATTTTTCTCACCTATCAGAAAGGTTACCTACCTAGAAAAATAAATCAGCTTTTAAACCGATTAGAACGGCTTCTACAAATAAGTAAGTTGGTTGAAGTAACAGAGTAGATTTGCTACAATCACTTTATATTATTAAACAAGAGATTAAAAATTCGCTGGCAAAACCCCTGCGTAAGCTTTTCTATCTATCCTATTCTTCTGGGCTTGTTCCGAGCAGTTGGAAAACAGCATTTGTCCAGCCTATCCCAAAAAAAGGCGAATCTTCTTCACCCTCCAATTACCGACCAATTGCACTTACGTCCCTTCTTTCCAAGGTCATGGAAACGCTGATAAATTATCAGCTCAAGAAATATCTCGAAGATCGAAAGCTTCTTAATGACCGGCAATACGGCTTTAGCAATAGGTCCACTGGTGACTTAATGGCTTATCTCACTGAACAGTGGAACTACATCGTTTTGGAGAAAGTAAGATTATTGCACTTGATATTTCTAAAGCATTTGATAAAGTTTGACATCCTGCTCTTTTATCGAAAATGCGTGCTTTTGGTATTGATGAAACCTTTCTTCGTTGGATTAGTAACTTTCTTTCGAATCGCTCTATACAAGTAGTATTAGACGGATTCAAGTCTGAAACCCACAAAATAAATGCTGGTGTGCCACAGGGTTCCGTTTTGTCTCCGACCCTCTTTCTCATTTTGATAAATGATCTCCTGTCTGTAACTACTAATCCATTAAATTGTTTCGCTGACGATAGTACTCTTAGTTTTTCATATTCGTTTCCAGATTCACATCCCTGCTCTTCTGATGTGGAACTGAAACGGCTAAATATGATGAGTACATTAAATTTTGACTTAGACAGCATTGAACAATGGGGATTAAAAATTCGCTTAGAATTTAATGCTTCGAAAACTCAATGCTGCTTTCTGTCGTTAAAGCGAGACATACCCCCTGCCATTATCTATGAGTGGCACTTGCATCGAAGAAACTAATCAGCTTGCGATTTTGGGTAAGTGTATCACAAACCACCTTTTGTGAAATGATCCCATACTTAACGTTGCCAAAAATGCAGCAAAATGTTTAGGTTTCCTTTGGACATGCAAGAAATTCTTCTCCCCTTCTGATCTGGCTATTATCTATAAAAGTAATATACGTCCAAATCTTGAGTATAACTCCCATCTCTGGGCTGGTGCTCCAGCAACTTACTTAAGCCTCTTGGACAGTATACAAAGACGAGCCATCAAAATGATCGGAGACAGTAACATCCATCGACACTTTCACATCACTCGAACACCGGCGTAACGTTTCCTATCTCTTACTCTCTTATCGTTACTTTTACGGTAAGTGTTCTAATGAAATAGCCAATTGCATTCCTCCCCGTAAACGATTCAACCGTAATACTCGCGCTTCCAGGAATGCTCATCAGTTTACTTTTGAACCCAATTTCGGTCGTACTCTCAAGTACAGGGATACGTTCCTTAGCCGTACTACGCGAATGTGGAATACCCTTCCACGCTCTGTCTTTCCCTCTCATTGTGATATACTGAAATTCAAGACTAATGTTCACCAACATCTCCTTTTAAATCTTCTCCTACTTACCTAAAGCTTGCACTGTGTCTCTGACATATAAAGGGTAAGTACATAAAATCCCCTTTAGTGTGCGATAATTGTAAACCAATTATTGAGTAAGTTTGTTTCGTTATCCTTTCAGCTAAGTTATAACTGCCGAGTAGATTTGCTATTTCAGTTTGGTACAAAATTTCTATATACTTGGTTGAAATAACAAAGTACAGTCGTTAAATAAACCGAATAACTTTAAGAAATCCAAATATCTATTTTATTAACTTCCGAGTAGGTGAGTAAAAAATATTTTATTGCTAAAGTTTCGAATCGATAAAACTGATGTTTCAAATAAAAATAGGCAAATGATGTACTTTGTACCATACTCGAACAAAAAATAGTCACCATACCTACTTAAGACACCAAAAAAAATGTTAATTTATTAATTTATAAACAAAAAAAAAAATAAGTAAAACTCAATGGGGGTCAGATGATGTGATATACAAAATGTCTCATATCAAATATCATCTTAATCATCAACAACTAAATTTCAATGGCAAAATGTTAATTTTATTTCTCCCCCATTTTTCCTTTCCCTCGTACACTAATGCTCAGCAGATATTTAAAATAAATTTTTTTGATTTATTTTTCAAGAAAACAATAAATTTCTGTCCGAAATAAATCGAAAAACAAAACGAAAAAAAAAAACCAAAACCAAAGCTAAAACTCAAATGAGTCAATAGATTGATGTCAGTATAGAAAATGTGTCAAGAAATACGAAAAATTATTGACCCTTCGACTGGAACACCGCCCAAAGGTAATTAATTCGAATGAATTATATATATTGTTTCGATAAGACTTGGGACAACATCAAGAAAAAAAAAACTCGATTTCTTAGCAAAAGCTATACTCGGATACAGTTTTTGTGCAAAATTAACAAAAAAATATTAATAAGACGATGAAACGAGAGAAAATTTTATTAGAGAGAAGAACAAAACTCGCTGAAACATCATCAACTTCTCAGATATAATATATCACGCTGCATGAAATCATCATCATCATCATCTTCATCCTATAGCATCCAAGAGCATAGGAGGTTCTCCTTTGTAGGATTGGAATTGCTTGTTCCCCCAGCCAGAAGATCCTGATGCAAGAACATCAACCAATATGATTTGTGGCTGATGATTGGGTTTTTACTTTGGGATTCAGAATATTTTATTGTTTTGTTTTTGTAACAAATAACCACAAATTATCGCCGGCCATCTTAATTTATTTATTTATTTTTTTTGCCTGTCATTGAAGTTGTATTCCAGAAATTAGTCGATTTGTCCATTTTGTTTTTAGCCATTTTTTTTTTTGTTTTGGTTGTTAATTAATTTTAAAAGTCAAAGCATCAATCATATGGCAATCTTAATGAATATCAAATCAAAAATCAGTGACACAAAAATCCATTTAAAATGTTCACAACTTAAATACATATACGAATAGAGAACAAAAAAGAAATATCTTAGTCGCGGGGGTTTCATGTTTTAATTTTAGTATATATAACTCAGTTTGTTTTGTATCTTGTTTTTTTTTTTTTGTGGTGATTTTTATTTTGTTTCGAATGTATTTCTTCAAAACGTTGGCGTCTGATGTTTCTCACAAAAACAAAATAAAAATGAATAAAATCGAAACATACAGAAAGCTGTATAATAAATTTATCCGATTATTAATGAAACATAAATTAAGAAAAACAAATCATTCGATTGATGACAGGCTGTCCCCGCATTGTTGGTTCAAATATAGTGGGGCCGGTTTCGCTTTAAGGGGTAGAAACTTAAAAAATAGAATCAAAGACTGAGTTAAGGCAGGGACTCTTTTTCATAGGACAATCAAAAACTATTACCCACTTTTCAAAAAAAAAAATGAAAAGTTGTAGTTCCAATTTTATGAATGAATTATTTGAACATGCTTTTTCAACGAAGTACTTTTGTTAGAATAACACAAAAATATGTCAGTTATTTCCTTTTCGACGAGAGTGTTTTTGGGGAGCTCAACGATATCCCCAAAAACCAAAATGTCGAATTAAAAAAAAAAAAATCTCGAAAAACTAAATCTCAAAATGTTATGGGGAAACCATTTCGAAATCTTATTTTAAGATATCCATAAAAGCAATATCTGATTTCTGTTTAGTCCAAGTTAAACCACGAAAATAAACTCAAAAGCGGTTATGCCCCTTTGGTACTCCATTGGCCTCACTGTAATTTTGTCGGTTTCAATATTATGATACCACACTGCGCACAACAGAGCGTTCATTCGATAATAATTTTTGATTAAAATGACAAATATTTCAATATTTCAATATATATGACTCGTTGGTGTATCTGGATATAATAAACACTCTCTAGCTAGTCAATCGGCATCATTCATTTTATATTATTTGTATATAACTATATATATTGTATTAACTGGTATAAGGGAGGATCACCATCAGATCTACAATATATACTTATGTACAAAGTCAACGACAGCTAAAGCAACACGACACGGCAGCAACATCATGGATGGATCCAACCAGACCATATAATATACGATATTAATCGTTGATGACCTCCGATATAAATCAATCGAAATTATTATACCCAATATACACTTAAGACAAAAGCTAATAAAACAGAGAAAACAACAAAAAATTAAAAGACATATCCAATCAGATGAAAAAAAAGGAAATAATTATATAAAATATTATTTTATGGTCTCAGGGTTGAGAGATGATTTTTGCTTGTTTTTTTTTTTTTTGTTTGTTCTGTTTTAAATGTATTTTTTTTTGGTATTTATTTTTAATTTATGTATTAACTTAACCCTGATTGACTTAATCAAAGTGGTTATTATTATTTTTTTTTTTTGTATTTGTTTAGTGACAGCTATAAAGTTTTAATAATAATAAAAATTCTTATACAACTTTGTAGATTGTGTCAATTTTTATTTATTAGAATGTGCATTGTTTGTGTAAAATTTTAAGTGAAAAATCTGGCCAAATTTTAGAGAATCTTATTCAAGTCATTTATCGTTAGCAAAAAAGAAACCACTGTGATGTGAATCACAGCGGATCGAATTTTTCGGAACTTGTAATCAAAATTCACAAATTAACAGAAAAACTTATCCCTAGGTCCCAACCTATTTCAATTTCACCCACAAAGATTACTATTAAAGAAAAAAAACCCACTCGTTTTTCATTGCTTGAGATTTGAGAAATTCTGTGAGATGGAGGAGTTAAAAAAAATAAACAACATCATAATTTTTTTTTGTTTTCTTTGTTCTTGAAAAAATTCCAGAATTTCGTAATTAAAAAAAAAAAATACTAGCGAAGTACCCCAAAGAAGGTTAGCCACTCAAAATTTCGTTGAGCAAACATTTTATCAAGCATTTGTCAAGAAGGAGCCAAAACAATGTTTCAAAAAATCCAGTCTCAAGGCCGAAAACTACAATCACATGCTAAATTTCCAACAATGCACCAGGCGATCATGATAAACAGTAGTTGCCTTAATCTTTTGTTTTCTTTCACATCCACTTTCACCAGCACAAATCACTGATACCTTTGCACCTAAACGGATCTAGGGGACTAAAAGGTTCACATATCGTTAGCAAAAAAGAAACCACTGTGAATCACAGCGGATCGAATTTTTCGGAATTTGTAATCAAAATGAATGTCAATAAAATTCACAGAAAAACTTATCCCTAGGTCCCAACCTATTTCAATTTCACCCAAAATGATTACAATAAAAAAAAAAACAATCCTACTTGTTTTTCATTGCTTGAGTAATCTGTAAGAAGGAGAAGTTAAAAAAATAAACACAACATCGTTCTTATCATAATTTTTTTTTGTTTTGGAAGTACTAGTACCAGAAGGAGCCAAAACCAATGTTTCAAAAAATCCAGTCTCAAGGCCGAAAGACTACATCACATGCTAAATTTCTAACAATGCACCAGGCGATCATGACAAACAGTAGTTGCCTTAATCTTTTGTTTTCTTTCGCATCCACTTTCATCACAAATCACTGATACCTTTGCACCTGAATAATCTGCTTTCGTTGAGAACGGATCTAGGGGAACAAAAGGTTCACATTTCAAATTTTTAATTTTAAGCAAAAAAATTGATTTTGAAATTTCAAATGTAAAAAAAAAATTATTTCCTGTATGATTTTGATACACACATAAATTTTGTTTTTTACGATACTGAAGCTTCCAGTATTGAGCTCAAATTAATTTCCATAAAGCAAAGTTATCCACCTCCAATTTTATGATTGGAATTAAAAGATGGGTCAATTCTTAGCTGGTCACAATTTTGAAAAACGCATTTCAATCTACAGCAAGAGAGGGGGTTTTTTGAGGTGCTAAACAACAAAAACGTTGATTTCAATATTTTAAAAGTAGACATTCGAAGCTCCCAAACGACTTTTAGTTTTATTTTTTCAATGCACTCATTATATACATCAAATTGCATAACAGCCTAGAAAAGTCACTTCAAAAACTCCTCAATAATAATTGTTTGAAGTTTTTTGGACTTAGGACAAATTTCCAAAGTATTATTTCCTGTTTCAAACCATTTCTTTTTGGAGATAGGAATTTACACTTTCTAAATTATTATTTCCATTAAATTCAATTTTATATACCAATATTAGGCTTCGACAAATTTGCTTAATTGTTATTTTTTTTTTTTTTACCTGCTTGTCCCTCATCGTAAAAATGCATCAAGGAAGTGAAATTGGATCTGATCTACACTATCAACGTTATCGACATAGGTATTCATATCTTTAATCTCCATCATATTATAAAAATTATCAAACCCACATCAAAAGAAACAAAAAAATATTGTACCATAAAATATTGATAAAAGATAAAATGTTGATATATCTACGAGATAGATACAAATCTTTTTAATTCATGTTAAAAACCGCTTCTTTCTGTGCTGTCCCCCGGTCCTATAGCAATTATGACGGAAAATGAATTTCATTATGATTGCTTGTCGGTTATGTCGATTTATTGACTCATATTCACCTGGTATGTGGTATGCTGTTCCAGAGGTAGAGGTATAGGTTCTATTCAACCTTTTATGACTTTTTATGTGTCTGATGTGAGATGCATTTATATGTTTGTTATAAACCCGCGTTCTCATCGATATTACCTATACCTTAATGTATGACAGATACTTGTTTCTTACTTTGTGTAAATTAATGGTCACAGAACTGTCTGTTTCATATTTATTTTTTTCTTCTTATACATCTGTGTGTACCTCTCTCTAGCTGTTAAGAGTTTTAAAATGAATATGGCGGACATCGAAAAGTGATCAAACAAAACGTGATCCTTGATTGGCTCTGACCACCATTCTGTCATTGGTTGTTTGAGTTATGTGCTGTGGCAATGGAGTTAAAAACAGTGAATGGCTTTCATGGCTGATGGGATATCTCTGATGGCTGCTACCTGTGGATCTTATAATTAAGGTGAATATTATGTTAAGCCGTCATATACATATATTGTGTGAAAAGTGAACAACAAAATTTGAATTTGAAAATTAAATATAGTTATCTACCTGGAATGAAATTTGTCTTTCAATACAAAAATATACTTATGAACTTGGATGGGATTAAGACAAAATAATTCAAGAATTTTTTTTAGATTTTGACTCTCAGAGCATCGATTTATGCAACAAAAAAAAAAGCTTTTTACATTTAGAGAAAACGTCAGGTCAATCTTCAATCAAATATTTTCAAAAATTTAACACCATTTTAGAGTCAAACTTTTAAAAATATTTTATTGATGTTGAAATAAAATAAATATAAATTACTTTAGGGAGGTAGGTACCTATCTTGTTAAACATTTAATATTTTTAACAAAAGTTTTGCTTCTGACCCTAAAAAAAAACAATATGTCAAAACATAGACCTAGAAAATTTTAGAATATTTTTAAAGAACAAGGAATGAGTTAATCGATTTTCGAAGCGAAATCAAATAAATACTGGCAATATGTCAAAAAATATAGTAATTTTATGAGTGGACATTTTTAAAAATGCTAGAAAATAGATAAGTTTTGTAGATATATTTCTGAGGAGCGTCCGTTTTTCTTATAGAAACCTTAAAATTAATATCAATGCCCAATTTTTTGGTTCCTTTAAGTTTCTTCGGGAATATGACAGATTTTTGCCCAAATCTATTTGATGGCCGCTGTATGGTTTAGACCAAATCAATTTTTTACTTTCAAACGTAATTTTTGAATTAAAACAAAAAAGTCATCAAGACAACTGAGTTATTTAAAAAAAATAGGAATTTTTTTTTTCAAAAATAAGAATTACAAAAATGTTAAAAAAAACGAAATAAATGAATTTTTAAAGATAACTATTTTCAAAAACATCACCGTTGACTACAAATTTATCATTCTCATTTCAGAATTGTATGAATCTTAAATTTCTCCAATTACAAGCCCATGCAAAAAATATGTGAGAATAACTGATTTAGTAAAACTTTAACCAAGTATTAAAAAGAACAAATTTTTTTTTCAATCAATGAATCATTCTCATTAACATTTGTTTCATATAATTCATGTCAATATGTACTTTGAAGTAAAAACAAAAAAAAACAAAAAAAAATACCCCCTGAGTCAACTTCTCATTCGTTTTCAACCTTGACAATAAATTAAAAAACCAAATTCCAAACAAATATGTCAATGAATCAACCGTCAAAAGTTTCTATCTGATGGTTTTCTCAGAGAAAGATTCGTTACAAAAAAAAAACCCACTTAAACGCAGCCAACCCTCTAATTGAGGCAGATGAAATAAATCCGATGCTGTTTTTTTTTGTGTTCTTTTTGAATTATGACAGCGCGCGGTTCATGTAACCTTATACATACAAACCTAAATTTGGGGTTAAGTGTAGATGTAGAAAATTTCAACTTTAATGCATCTAACAACAAAAAAAAAATAAAATCAAACTATTGTTGGACGAACGGACAAACAACGGCGGGGATACCCGCTTTAAATAGCACAACGAGACCATATCATCAAGATGCTACAATTCACTCTCTTTTCTTTCATTCTCTAAGATTTATAATAATAATTCAAAAAACTATAATAGAAAGTCCTTATAGCATCACTGCACAAGAAGTATATAAAGAGGAAAGAAAAGAAATGGATTTTTGACAGATTTATGACTATCGGAGCCGTCTTAATTTTTTGAATTATAGCCATCGAAATAGACGAAACGAAAAATCCTGAAATGCTTTCGTTGCGCCCTTGGCTTCGGTTCTGCCTTTTCTTTTATTTAATATTTTTTGTTCTTATTCTAGAATCATCATAGTCCATCGTCGTCGTCGTAGTTCTGTTCCGGCGTTATTTCTGAGATTCCAACTAACAAAACGGACGGATGTACTTAAGTATACCAGACATTATATAGAAGATATTCCACATTTTCCAAACCACTTTTCTACGTCAGAAACTCCTGCTGGTTGGTGTATAGAGATTTGTTACTATATATATGCTACCAATATATACACAAAGTGGGTTCGAGGTTTTTAGCTGCACTCTTCCATTCAACATTCAAGTTGTCAGAATCCATTCTTTTAATAAATCACAGTGTGTGGTACTCGCTCTATGGGTACTTAGTATAGTTATAATGGAACTGGTTTGGAATTGGGTTCAACTGGAACTGTTTTGGGACTAAAGGTCTATATAGGTATATAATACCCAGGACACACCGCATATTCTAGCATGTTATTGAAGGCAATAAACAAAATATCCTTGCAATATACACAAAGCGCGCAAGTAAGAGCCTTCCAAACATGAATCCACTTAACGCGCAAAAATTGCGGTTAGACCTCAATTAGGGATCCCACAATGAGAGAGGTTCCCGTTCGCGTTCGAGTCCGATAGGCCCCGAAACTCGCTGATATCCCCCAACGAAAGTATGTAGGATTTTCCACTTTCGCGCGAGGCACCGCACACCATCAGAAAAAGCGAATCACATGTCGCCCATTTGGGATGATAATTGGCCAGTAATTGTCAGGAATTATTGGAACCGATGTTATGGTTTGAATATAAGCGAGAGCTTTGCAAAGTAAAAAAAACTAAAACGAACAACAAGGACGACAAAGTAATATAGAGATTCGCTGGGATTTTAATAGAGGACGAATAGTATTTTGTAGTTTTAGAAATTTGTTCCACAATGGAGCGACGAGATGTAGTTAAATTCTTTTTTTTTTTGGCAAATATTTAACACTCTAATGCACTCAGAGAAAAACAAATGGTAACCAACGAATATCAAAGTTCATTCTAAATTGAGAGCTTGCAATTTATTTTTTGACATAAATGGTGAATGTATGAAACTTCATACAAGACTCTGGACCCTGAATGACCCTACTTCGGTCGGTTAAAGGAGAAGAAGATGGAGGTAATGAATGCAATTTTGGTCAAAAGAAGGTTGACTGCCATAAGACACAAAATTGCAGTACAACACTTCTGTTGATTGTTCTTACTTCTAACATCACATCCAACTACTAACAACCGTCTTTTAATTGCTAACTTCTAAAAACTAACTTCATAATTCTGGGTTTGCTAACTTCTAATTTCTTACTTCTTACTTCTTATACTTCTTATACTTCTTATACTTTTTATACTTCTTATACTTCTTATACTTCTTATACTTCTTATACTTCTTATACTTCTTATACTTCTTATACTTCTTATACTTCTTATACTTCTTATACTTCTTATACTTCTTATACTTCTTATACTTCTTATACTTCTTATACTTCTTATACTTCTTACTTCTTACTTCTTACTTCTTACATTTTACTTCTTACTTCTTACTTCTTATTTCTTATTTCTTACTTCTTACTTCTTATTTCTTATTTCTTACCTCTTACTTTCTAATTCTTAAGCCTAGTACATACTTTTAAATCGTGTCGTGATTCCAGACTAATTTGAATTTGTTTGTTCATTCGTTAATAACGAATCATGATTCTGTTTGATGAGTTTTTGTTCACCAGCAATCCCCGTTTTGTTTTACCTACTTTAAGTTTAAGTTTAAAAAATATATATGTATGTATAAGTTACAAAGATGGTATCCTTGGTCTGTTTTTTAATTCTACAAAAATGAAAATGTAAAAGTAATTTTTCTAAGTGTATTCGTACCTGTTATATTTTTACACATATATATACATAACTAATCGCAAATAATTCTGTTCTTAATGAATCATAAATTAACAAAAAACAAGTGCATTTTAGAGCATTTAGGAGAGGATTTTAGAATTATGTAGAATTGGAGCTCTACTCGTATATCTATGCTTTTTGAATAATATTTTTGGGATTAATTTGGAATTTTATGCAATTTCGCATATTTTATAGTTAATTTGTTGCATACATTTTGATTTTGTTTCTAATATATACATATGTATGTATGTACCTACTTTGTTCTAGCTGAAGATTTTTCTCAAATTTGTAACAACATTACTAATAAGGACGAATATTTGAAAATGTTCTTTTAATGGAACTAGATACAGCTGATTATGGATAAAATTTTAGGAATTGGAGATTTTTAATGACCGCACTCACGATGAAATCCTTTCATGTTTATGATACATGGGTGCTGGTTGTTTGGATGTAATATTTGTTCGCAAATCTTAATTCACAACTACCAAAATAAATGTTTATTGATTCTCAATAGTATTTTTTTTGCAAATTTCATTTGGTCATAAAAATAAATTCAAAAAGCAATAATTTCGCAAATATTCCCTTGCGTTTTTTTATATTATATTTACCTAAATTATCGAAAGGCACAACAATTTTAAAAGAAAATAATGAAATTCGATGCAATATGAAAGGAAACAAAAAATTTCCATGTAAGTGAATTGCGAAATAATAAACAATTGCGAAATAATAAAAATTAGAAAAATACTGTTATGGAGTATAATAATATGCAAAATTTGCAAAATTATGATTTGCGAAAACATAACATAAAGAAATAAAAACTTGCCAGACAGAAAACTAAATACGAAACAAATAAATTACGAAATGAAAAACAGCCGCCGCGCCGCTTGAACTCTACTCTTAATGCATATTCCACATTCAGAAAAAAAAATGTAGAACCTTCTCTTTGCGATGGCTACGAAATCTCGCATTACAAATTGGCACAGTTTCAAATTTTCGCATTTCACAATTTAAAAATTCCGCTTTATCAAAAAAAAAACCCGCGAGATTTCGGTTAATATCTGCGAGATCTAAATGAGATATTGTTAAAAGCGGGATTATGTAATTGCAAGATAATATGAAAAGCAGCATTATTAGTTTGCGAGATTTTGTTATTCGAGATTTTATAATTTAAGGGACCATCAGCCTCATAACATAAATAGTTCCAACGAGGATTTTTAATTGATTTTCTATAATCTCAAATATTTTAAAAGAACCACAATTATTTTTTAATTCTAGAATCCTTTAAAATCAGAACAGTACTGGTATAATACTGAATGCAACTATAATTATGAAGGAAATACTAATTTATTTATTTATTTTAATATTAATAAAGCGTGAAAAGACTAAAAGAGCATATACTGGCCTATTGCTTGACACTCAACAAGAATTAAAAACAAAAACAATAAATTTTTATGTTGATCTCTGATTAAAGACAAAAAGCCACACAAAAATCTATAAAACAACGAAACATACATAATTTCCAGACATATCACATACATAGATACTTTTATGCTATTCATTATAAAAAAAAAATGAATGTATGCAAATAGTTCATGCAATAAAAAGATCGTAAATTTAATTGATTTTAAATATACATATTAAACTCTCCCATAGGGTTTGGTTTATTTTTGTGTAGGTATATCATTAAATTGTTTATAACTTTTATACATACCTATAACTATCTCTACGTCTACACATACCAATACTATAAGTTTTGGTATATTTTAACGGTTATTTGTGATTTTGAAAAAAAAATCTATTTCTTTTTTATTGATTTTTTTTTTTATATTTCTTTTTTGGTTTATTATAAATCCAATTAAGCTGATAAAAGTTATAAAAAAAATTTGGACAGAATATCAAATGTTAAATTGCTTTATATATTATTTTTTTTCAACAAGGAATAAATATTATAATTGTTGTTTTTGCTTTTTATGCTTTCAAATTCAAATAAATAAATTATTATTTGGTTTGGTTCTATTTTGAGGGGACACATAAAAATGTCAAGACCAATTCAAAATAATATTCAAAAAGTTTATACAAAAAAGAACGTTCTGAATAAAAAAACGAAAGTGAAAACAAATAAACTATGGAAATTTCGACAGCCATTTGGTTTGTTCGTTCAACTTTACTCAGGGTTGACCCAAATAAGTTTTCTTGACAACCCCAAGAGTTACTGTCAAAAAAACTTAGGTTTTTCAGAAAACGCTTTAGGGTGACCTTACGGCGACTTCTGTGCTAAACGAACAAACCTATTAGTAGTTTGACATTATCAACAACAAAAAAAATTGACTTTTTAAAAAGAAATACCTTAAAAAAAAATTGTTCCCAAAAATGCCTCATGTGTCGGTTGCACCAATATTCACATTTTGAATTTGACTTAAAAGCCTGTTAAATTTTTGAAAGCATCTGGTGCAACCGGCCATTAATCTTTTTTCTTTCACTTTCATAATACAAACATAAAATAACCCACTACATATGTATGTAATTATATATTTCTTTTAAATCTTTTAAATGGAGGAGGAGCTTTTTTTTAATTTTGTGTTGTTCCCAAAAATCCTTCTCACTCCTTTTCCAAGTCATTCGGCGAACAAAAAATAGAAATAGAACGATTTCCCATATTAGATTTCAAGCGATTCACCAGGCGATCATGATAATCAGTAGTTGCCATACGAATATAAAAATTAAATCCATGCAGTTTGTCAATTCTTCTTTTTCTTTTCAAATAGTTTCCAAGAGGGGAGGAAAAGTTCACAACAGCATAAATGTGAAAAAGAACTACATAATTGGAATGAAGAGCAAGGCAAAACAAAACAAAGATGATGAATACATTGCACCTGAATGTTCTTCGTTTAAAGTTTCGTTAAGAACGGATCTAGGGGCTGAAAGGTTGACATTTTCAAGATTTAAGTCTTTTTTTTTAATAGGTACCTACATGCTGAAATTTCAAATGTAAATAGTTTGCTGTAGGTTTTAGAATTTCCGTATAAAACTGTTATTTTTATTTTGTCACGTTTTTACATTTTATTGCAAATTGACAACTACAACTTTTCTACACGTCATAGTAGAGTGATGAACAATTTTTTTTTTTTACATTTTTACCGTACATTTAAGAAGCCAATAAATTCGAGAGGAGATTTCAGAAAATTCCATTTTCAAAAACCATCCTGTTGTCTTCGATAAAAATTAGTCGTCTTATCAATTTCCTTGGCCTACTTACATACCTTCAACTCACTTTCTACCAACATTTCACTTTTATTTTTGTCTTTAAAACATTTCCCGAAAGTCCACTTTCCTATGATGCCTAGGACTTTCGCGTTTAACCATCAGCAGACTTCCCGCCTAATATCCGCATTTATAATAAACCGTTCATTCCGCCATGGCAATCAAAAAACCTCATTGCTTTGCTTTGTTTTATTTTTAACATCTATTGTAGGTGTGCTTCAATATGCGAATATGCCACCACTTTGCATTGTATCTGTCATTTAAATGCTTCAACGAATGAAAAACACAACCTTTCAACACAACAATCCGGCAACACTTGAATACTGGCGCGCTGGACATGCAAGCATGGCATATATACCGCAATGTGCAACAATTGTCATCAAGAGTTTATCGTGTCCCGAATAAAATTTACAAAAAAAAAAAATTACTATAAGTTAACAAAAATAAGCAACTTATAATATAGCTGAACACTGAACGGATCCCAGCATTCACCCAGGACCTCTAGCTGGTGCGCGCATTGCGGTCGGTCGGTGTCGTATAGTCATGGTGGTAATCATAGTCAATAGTCATAGTCGTCGTAGTAGTCGATGTCGTTGCATATCTGCATTCGTGTATATGCTACAACAATGTTTAATTCACATCTCTGACTTTTCACATTATTATTTATAGAAGTGCGACTTATCTATGACACATTTTGTAATTCCATCGCTCGCGTTAACGCGGACATGAGAGGACACCTTCCACCACACGTTTCGTTACGTTTCTCAGGTTTGTCCCGTTCCGTTCGTATTTTGTGCAGTCCAATTGTAAGTATATCTTTGTGTGACATTACGGATACCTCAAGCTTCAACGATATTTTTTTTTGCTCTGCGGATTCTGGTATTGGTATGTATCGTGTGGAACCAAAAGACAAAAGCCTCATACGACGACATCGACATTTTTGTGACACCGACAACAACGACGATTACGTACGACGACAACGACGACAAACGTGAGACGTAAAGTGAATACCAAATGTGCACCTTACTGCACAACCAACTTACCACTGTTCCTGAGATATATCGAACCGTACCGAACCGACCACCTCCTCTCGCTAGTCCTGCATTGTCCTATAACCTGCAATGATGGCTTGGCCATGCTCTCGATTTTGAATAATGGTCGCAACGAAGGAATATAAAAACATTTTGTGCAGTTGGCCAATTTAATTGACACCATGACGACGGACGGGGCGCGATCCAAAATCTATATAAGCTCCATATAGTCATCCGCCACCAAAACCACCCACATTCAATCTGTGGGCCGGGTGATGCATATATTCCTTCTGGTGCTGCCGCTGCACTGCACTGGTTGACTGCCATTCTGGAGATATCTCCGGAGAAATGTCAAAAAGCATATAGTGGCGGCAAAGGCCGGCAGCGGAGGATAGACGGACTGACGGACAATAGTAGGGCAGAGGGTCGCTCCGGAACAAGGGGTTTTATGCTGCACACTTTGTTGTTGGACGACTTGAATGGAGCAAATATCAATCGCTGTGGGATAATAGTGTCATACTTCCAGCTGCACATAGTATCAGATTTTTTTTTTCTCTCTCCTCTTCCTTACTCTCGATATAGCATTGAACTCGTATAGGTTTATCTGTTGCACTTGTTACAGAATTTACGAATGTGATTTTCTATGCTGCGGTGGAATATTATTTTTGCAATAGCTTCGCTTGTGATATGCAATGCCATGAAATAAGAACGACTGAGTTTCACCAGGTAAGAAGGTGTTGGTAATTTAAAATATTGAAAGAATACAAAAGAATCGTGAACAAAAAGAAAGAAGCTTCGCAACTTTCGCAAATTCCTAAATGCAAAACCTTCGCAAAATATGCTAAGCAAACTATTCCAAAATACATAAATAAAATTTTTGCTTTTTCGGGCTCAACAATTTTCGCAAAATTATATCGCATATTTTGTTTGCGAAAAAGCAATAAATATCTTCATCGAGTTAAAATTTGAGTATTAGAATAAATATTTTCACATTGATTGCACATTAAAATCACTGAAAACAAAACCCCAGAAATTCAAAACCTAAGGTTTATTCGCGAATGTTGGAATTTCAATAATTTCGCATTTGAATTTCAAAATTTCTCAAGCTAAAATTTTATTACAGAAAATAATATGTAATTGTGCATAACATTTTTTCACTATCTTATTGAAAGTTAAAAGTTTGCAACTTCGCAAGTAAAAAGACTGCAGTTTCGCAAGATGGAAATTTGCGAGATAGCAATATTATAAGCAACAGAATTTTGAAATGGAGCAATTTTGGGGAATTTACTAGAGACGCAAAATTTGAACCCAAAATTTCGCAACATCTATGAACTTTGTAATGCGAAAAATGTTGAACCTAACTATAGCTTTCATAAAATACGGTCTTTGGAATTTATCAGAGGGTCCTTCATTTATTCAATCTTGTGATATTCACCTCCTATCAAACTGTTGAACTCGAAAAAGGAAACAGGATAAAAACGAAAAGAAATACTAATAATTCTTTAACCAATAGATAGAAAAGTATCTCAAAACTTGTATTTACTTTTAGTTTATGCTTTTAGCCTATACCTTTTTACCTAACTCATGCTGGTAGCAAAAAAGCCGCACACAATATTTAACTATCACTGTCGATTGGATTGCATGTGATTGCAGATAGGTATATGTGTGGCAAGTGGTACCTATAGCTTGAAAGTTGCAACCTCAGACACGGTACTCAATCCTCCAACTCCAAGAAATGTACCCACCGTCCATAATATCTCCACACAGAAAAGAAAAGACAAAAAAAAAACTGACTTCTGAATCGAAAGAGGGAATGGGGCGCGATGTCATTTGTTGTGCCACCGAGAGAGTGGTTTTGTACCTGTGGTAGCAGTTTAAGTTTCAACACACAGAGTGCGTATATGTTGCAATTGTTTGCTCGTTCAAATGGGCATGTGTCATGCAAATTAAACGCACATGTCAAATGCATTTAAGAAAAGTGAGGTTCTATTTTTTTTTTTAATTTTTTTTTTATTCCCTGCTGTTCCTCTGGGTCGTTGTCGGCGACGCACGGAGGATATGTAGTTTTGATTTGGTCTCTTTTTTTTTGTAGGTAGGGGAAGTATTTTTCCTGTCTAAATTCAAAATCCCAGAAAAAAAAGTACAGTGAGTTATATTCATATTGACACATTACATCGGTAGGTGGTGTGAGAACGCATGCAGTTTGTTTAATGTTTCGCATGAGCTTTGCACGCACTTTTTTAACTTTATATAAGGAAAGAAATTCGAGAAGGTTTCTCTGGATGCGTGATGTGTTCTCAAAACAAAATAGCAAAAATCAAATCAACACCTTTCAGTTGGAAACGCATAAAATGAGAATGAAAAGCAAATAAATGATGAATAGTTACCGCGTGTTTGACAAAATGTTTAGTGGTCGGTTGCTTTCATATGTTCATAGGACCGTGTGTTGACAGACCTTACGTCGCTCTAAAAGACCCAAATTGCCCCAATTTGTCTTGTTTGAAGGTCTAATGTTTCAAATTCTTGAAAGTGTCGGTAAATATGTACTTTTTTAGAACTTGCGTTAAGCTTAAACATATTTCGTAGAAACCTTCCTTAAAACTTTCTTAGAACTAGTATTAAACTTGATCATCAAGGCAGACATTTCTGAAAATCCATTTGCGCATACATAAACTTCTAAAGCCTATTGAAGAGTTATTAGATAAAGATAAGCATTTTATGCATAATATTTTTTTGTATACATTTTTTTTTAATAAAAAACAAATCCTATTAAGAAATTCCACTGAAAAAGTAGATACATGAAGTGTGCTATAGAAAAAACTTAAGTAAGCAAATATTTATTTTTAGAAAACTAGTATACGATTAGATTTGAATGGTTGTGAAATGCAGGAAACCTAAATTTCGCATCACAAAAGCTGACAATTACAAAATCTTGGTTTTCATAATCTCACAAAGTAATATGATAATGCAAGATTGCTAAAATCAGGACGCAGCCTGCGCGTTATCATTTGATCACTCAATTCTTTCATTTCCAGTAGACAAAGCTGCGTGAAGTACATCACTAAACACCAACAGGAACAGTATCGGTGATAGTATACAACCTTGCATAGCTCCACTTTATTATCAAACTCCTTTCGCTGTCTTCCTCAGTTAACCTCTTGGAAAGCTAGAAAAATAAACAAAATAACCGGGTTTGGTACGCCAAGTGTTAAAGTTAAAACAAAAACGCAAAAAGCCATTGACTTTCCGAGATTAAAAAATTTGCAGTTGCAATGATTCATCGCCTAATCTTTCATGCAGCACGATTTCGATTTGAATTCAACAACTATACCTATGAATGTACTTATATGAAAAAAAAGTCACTTGCACAGCGCCAAGGACAATCAACAAGTGTAAACAAAAACAATATTAAAAAGTAGTTGCTCAAGCGACCACCATGTTGCACAATGCATGCTCTCCTTTTCTTAACGTTTTACCTGTCAATTATGTCAGTCTCTGTCAATTGGACCCAATTGCAAAAAAAAATATCGTCTATCGTCTTGGTATAAAACTTAGAACCGTAACACAAGTGTCACACATTGCACACCGAATGTCATTCATTTAATGGCGGAGAAAAAAAAAAACAAAACAAAAAAGAGAGCAAAACTATAAATTCAAAGTGCCGTTAATTTACTGGCAATTTCATCGCTCCAAAGTCAGTCTTTGTAAATGCATATGGTGGACTGTTATGTAGTAAACCAAACCTATCAAATAATTGACAGCGAAAACGGACCAACAGGTGCCATAATTGTAACACACCTCAGACGTCTGACAGTTGACAATATTGACATAAATGTCAAACTAAACCAAGCAAGACGCTCGCTCGCAAGAATAAAAACGTAGAAAATTACTTTAATTACGGTTTTTTTTTTGTTTGCTTCTTCTGATTGGTGTCTATCGAGTGTGTGTAGACACAAGGCTGTTTGTTGCACATTTTATATTCAAGTGCCACAGTTTATAGTACGAATGCATCAGACATCTTGCGTTTGCTGGCTTGCCTGCTTGGCTTGGCTTGGCTTGGCTTGGCTTGCAACACACGAAGCTTTGTTTTGGCATCAACTTTGCTATTTAGTTTTTTTCTTTGCAATTTTTGCATTTCAAATTGAAATAAGATAAATCTTATGCATATACGTAGAGATTTCGATTGATATGCCCTCCGGCGGAAAAGGAAACAACTACTAACTCCGGATTCTATTTTTCTATATGATGATTGTATACATTTTTTGTTGCTTGATTTGCTTTTTAGTTTAGTAATGTTGTTGCACCATTTGCTACTGCAAATTCAAACCCAAACAGGAATATCTCTATGTAAGTAGATATGAGGTATATTCAGCTATAACTGTGGTGTGGTCTCCTATTAGCCAGCGAGAATGTTTTGGCCGAAAGCACATTTGCGCCTTTTGTTGGTCTTAAACAGGTGAAGCTATATTATATTTTTTTTTTGTTTTGTTGTAACAAAAACAGTGGTAAGTGCTAATTTTTTGCTTGTTTACGGATTGGCAGTTGGTGGTTTTAGCTTTTTTTTTTCTTTTTGAGTCAAGTTGTATACGCGGTCACCTTAAGGTGGTAAGAGGCTTTAACTTACATGGATTTAAGGAGTCTATAATGCTGTCGCACAGAAGCTAATGCAGAGAACTAATTGGTGTCTACATCTATTATAAGTTAAGTCACTTTTTTTTGGATACCTAATTAGGATTTGGTGAGAATGATTATTTTGTTGTTGTTGAAAAATATCTTAAATGAAAATATTTTGTTTACTAATTGAAATGAAAATTGAGAAAGCAGCAATTTTGTCAAACGAAGCGGGAAAAATTGATAGATAAGATAAATTGGTAGGAAATGAAAAAATGAAGAAAATTGCCGAGCGTAACCCTTACTAACACTTTGGTAGTATCTTTGACCAACTTTCTATTGCCTCTTGCAAACCAAATTGACAAAGATCTCGAAATACACAAATCCGCTGGTCCAGATAGTATCTCACCCATTGTTCTGAAGAGATGTTCTTCCACGCTGGCAAAGCCACTGCTTAAGCTTTTCCATCTCTCCTATTCTACTGGTCCCTTCCCGAGTGGATGAAAAATACATTTGTCCAGCCCGTCCCTAAAAACGGCGAATCATCTTCACTCTCTAACTATCGTCCAATTGCTCTAACGTCCATTCTTTCCAAGGTCATGTAAACGCTGATTAATTATCAGCCTATGAAATATCTCGACGAATCAAAGCTTCTTAGTGACCGGCAGTACGGCTTTCGCAGAAATAAGTCCACTGGTGATCTGATGGTATATCTCGCCAAACAGTGGCTAAAATCCTTTACATCGTTTTGGAGAAAGTAAGATTATTGCACTTGATATTTCAAAAGCGTTTGATAGAGTTTGGCATCAAGCTCTCTTATCGAAAAAGCGTGCATTTTGGAATCGATGAATTTCTTCTTCGTTGGATTAGAAATAACCTTTCGGACCGCTCAATAAAAGTAGTATTAGATGGTTTCAAGTCTGATATCCATAAAATAAACGCTGGTGTGCCCCAGGGCTCAGTTTTGTCTCGAACTGGCTATTATCTATATGTCCTTCGCCCAAAGCTTAAGTACAACTCGCATATCTGGGCGGTTGCTTTAATTACACACCTAAATCTTTTGGACAGAATCCAAAATAGTGCGATGAAAATGATAGGTGAAAAAAGTACAACGGAAACATTTCCTTCCTTGGAACATCGTGGTGGTCTTTCACTTTTTTACCGCTAATTCCATAAGCATTGTTCTAGTGAAGTAGTCAGTTGCATTCCTCCCCTTAAACAATTCCACCGTAATACTCGCACGGGTAGGAATGCCCATCAGTTCACCCTTGAGCCCAACTTCGGGCGCACTGTTAAGTATAGGGAATCTCTCTTTAGCCGCACCACACGTATGTGGAAAGCTTTCTTTTTTCACCACCGAGTACCCCCCTTAACCGCAGAAAATAAACATATTGATTTGGAGGCTACGGAAATGGGTAAGTCTGAAGACATTATAGGTAGTTATTGCATATAGCCGATTTTTGTTAGACCTTAAATTACAAAACCGTGATGTCTTTTATTTTATTAACTGAAACGAAATTTGGGAAAGCAACAATTTTGTCAAACGAACCTTAATTTTCTGTTTTGTTGTTAACATGTGATTGCCCGCTCCCCCCTGGAAAATAGTAGCTCTTAGGGCAAGCCAATTAGCTAAATCTCGGAACGAGAGAAGATTGACAATTTTCGATTTTGAAGAGACTTCAAAAATCTCGCCTTAGTCTTTCTAAGGAAATTTAGAAGATTGTTTTTTTTTCAGTTTTGTTGGTAAAGAGGCAAAATAATTTGTTATTGCATAGTTTTAGCCAATTCTTATACAAGACCTTAAATAACAAAACCGTAATGCGGTATTACAACATTTACTTATTTGAAAACAAACATGGTCTACCTACCTAGCTTGTTTTCGAAATACGATTTTCTTATCCTTTTCCATTGGGAAGATCCAAGTGGAAATTATGTATTTAATGTACAAAGCTACTTATAGGCAGTAGGTATCAAATTAAGGTTAATCTACCCCCTGCAGCACTTTCCCCAAAAACCGAAAAAAAATATGAAAACCTGATCTGACACATAATATGAAGGTATTGTTGTTTGTTCTTTATTAAACCTCTTTTCGATTGATTTATGATGACTTCATTCTATAATATGATATGCCGGATAAACGTATTTCCATGAAATCAAACCATCACGCACACACAGCACACAAACTTAGCTAACAGAGCTTCACTCATCAATATAACAGGCCATATGGAATAATATACCATTTCTCATCGGGTTTTCCTTTTCATTTTAATAATTTATTGATGTCAACCTCGTTGTTGGTTGTGTATAATAATAAACCCAAAAATTCAGGGTGAAAGTATGGAATATACAAAATCAAAAAAACAAGACTACCTAAATACCCAAAAATCCACAATGTCAGCATAACCCAGAGCAGCCACTATATAGCAACCAGCATATCCACAGCCAGCATCAAAATCCAGGATCTCTCTATAACCAAACTTAACTCTCTATATAGGTACATAATTTGAAAATGTATGAGTTGGAGAAAAATCAATGCGTGATGTGTCTCCCAATGCGCATCTAAAACATTTAATCCCTTACGCACTATGTCCTGTCAAAAAAGCAGCAGCAAAAAAAAAAAAAAACTAATATCTAATACAGCAGGGTTGATTTTCCAATTACTGTATATCATCGTACATCACAGCATCAGCATCAGCATCATACAGCCCGCAACGCAACTACTATAGAAAGGACGAGAGAGTATGTGAAAGCAAAAGCACTCTGTGCGACAGGATTTTTATGATATCTATGTCCAATCTGATGATTTATTTACGAATATCGAAACGGACATGTTTCTTCTTTCTGGTTCTTCTCTAGCTATACAGCTCACATACATATACCTACACATTTTCATACATAAGTAGATTTATCTAGATGTATAAGTATAGTTTTTATGTAGGTATAGAATTTCGTCCTTTTTCCATTTTCTTTTCTGAGTGATTTATTCCTGTCAAGAAAATGTACACCAGAAACAGAAATAAGGGATGATATCATTTTCCCGGCTCAACGCACTAAAATTATATTAAGAAAAAAAAAACAGGACCCTTCTTCCTTTTGGGCTTGTGTTGGTATATTCTTCAAATCAATCTCCCTCTCTTCGTTTTTCGTCCATCTCAATTTTCATGTTATTTTGATTGGATTCCGAATAAAAACGCTCACACACACATTTAAAATGGGAGGTTAAATTTGTATGTGACATGTCACAGGATAATGGCGTAATGGCGATGGATTGCTGCCTGCCATTTCAATCTTCTTCATCAGGCTGTGTCGGGGCTTACTATTTTTTTTTTTATAGAAAATTGTGAATTCGACATTAACAAAAGGCTGATGGTCATAGATCATTCTTAATATGCGTGAGGACATTCAATTCGAATGAGAAAGGGATTTTCGTATATTTATATTATTATATTTTACGTTGAGGAGAGTTGGCTTTGGCTCTTGGTGCGGTGATGGTGGTGGTTTTGGTCTGTTTTTTGGCAGCCGAATGATTTAAGGAGACACAAAAACCAAATGATTCTTAGATTATTCCGGCTATACTCTCTCTCTGGATACGTAGGTAGTATAGTTTTTTTTTAGGGTTATTATAATGTGTATCAAAAATGGCGCATAGGATTTGTCATTTAGGGTTTTTATATGTCTATAGTATAATTTCACACAGGAATTAGAAAGATATCTGGTTTTGATATCACTAGAAAGACTGTATACGAAAATGGACCTATACATCCTACAAATTTATTTAGATCCTTTTGTTTGATTTTGTTTTTTTTTAAGCTAGCGTAAATGTCAATTGGAGAAAGAATTATGATCTCAGAAAAGCAGATTATCCTTGATGATTTATACTGACATATAGTTCTTTTATTAAAATGATAAATTTAGATAGGAAGAAATTCTTGTTAACATTCAATCGATTTATGATTATTCTGCACGTTTCTACCTATCATCATGTATCATTTTAATTTTTGTATATAGTTAAACAATGCATGAATTTTTTTAAAGCATCGTAAAAAGTCAATAAAGAAAAAATTGTGGGTTTACACGGCACATGCTCTTGGCTCCTTAGGGTTTGTTTACTCGACCCCAGAAACACCGTCCTCCAAAATGATTTTTTTTCTCCATCTGAATTTATTTTTCAATCAAAGGTTAAGTTTTTACTATATTCAACTTTCCAGCTTTATCTTAATTTAAAACAAAAAATTTATGAAAACAGTGATGACCTCGCTGTCAAAAAAATATGGATGCACAATCTGTCAGGTGCTGATGACATTTATGAACATATCTTTGGCAACTCATCCGGGTTTGTTCGATCAAAAATCTGACTTTTTGAACACGTCTAACGCAGGTCTTAATTAGGCAGACGTTTATGAACCAGCCTTTACTTAGTTTTTTAAATTTTAAAAATTTTGTGCTAAAAGTAATATACTGTGACCTTGAAAAAAAAACTTTTCTTTGGCTGAAAAATGGGTCTAAAAAGTTGATATCTTATGAAGGTTTAATAAACATTCGGATGGTATAATTTTTTTTTTTAATATTCCAAAAATAATGTGCTAAAAATTACTCTGGCCATGAAAACATCTTCGAAAATGTATTTTAAAATCTTTATGGTTTCCCAACTCCTGGAAATACCTCCGCTCTGTTACTTACTTTTTAAAATATCTTTTGTTTGAAGGTAGTTACAGTTAGTTATAGATATTTTTTCGCCGGTCACTAAGAGTTGTAAAGGATTGCAATCTTTTGTGAATTTAATCTTCTGTGACTTCAATAGAAAAAACTGCATTCGTATATTTTTTTTTAAGATTTCGAATTCATACTATGCAATCACCATTTCTTTACTTTAGAAAGATTACACTTGGCAATTCTTTTTCCGTAAAAAGATTCCAATTAACTCATTGCAATCTTTTGTGACTTCATTCTTTTTTGTCTTCATTGAATTCTAAAAGAATTCAATATTCAAGGGAATGCAAACAATTCAAATAGGGCAATAGAAAGCAAAAAGAATGCAAAAAGAATACATGAAACCCCGATAGATTGAAATTGATTGCAATATTTTTAAGGTAGAAGAATTAACTATTGCTATCTTTTTTTTAATTAAAGGAATGTTGATTGTATAAAAGTTTGAAGTTTTGGAATCAATTAAAGATTGTTAAAGAATCCATTCGCAAATATTTCAATTTCTTGTAGCCTTGCGGTCACTGATGCAACGTTGAAATCTTAAGATTTTTTCTGACGGCACAATACAATCTTTCTTGTTCTTATTTTCCAAAAAATTTTAGGTTCTATCAACTTCTTGCTAATTGCACTGAATGCATAAATAAATCTTATAAGTAACTCAAAAGTCACATTTGATAGTAAAATTAAATTTTTAATATTTTTTAAAAATATTATTCCAATTTTCCAAGATTTAATCCTCTTAGTTGAGTACTGAAAAACGACACTTTTCAAAATTCCTGCATATAAATTAAAAATATTTTGGAAACCTTGCGTTCACTGGATCCCCCGTTCCCCACTCCCTGTGCGCTAATGGTATCTATAGATTTTTTTATGCAATACTGTTTAACGTAAATGGATTGATGTTTTAAACATTTTGAAACCAAAATAGAGGACATTTTAAGATCCAATAAAACTATGTCATGTCTAATATTTTCTAAGTTCACGTTTAGGTAGGATATGCAACTCATAAAAATGACCACTAACAAATTTACTATTCTCAATGAATTGACTTTCCAAACCTCTAAATACCTATAAATCCTCAAAGAACAAAGAAACGAGACTATAAAAATTAAATAGGTCCTTCCCTTTTTCCCTTCCTAGAATCCATTTATTTTATTATATTTATTGAATATTTTTAACTCTGAGGGTCATAAATTAATAAATAAATTATTACTTTACCATCATATTATAAAATAGCAGGATGTCTCACAGCCGATGCGGTCCATTAAATTATTGAAGTTGCATCCTTACGCCCATAATTTTATGACTCTCAATATTGTGTTCCTTGTGTTTCTCTGGTATGAAAAATGTACTTTTCTTATGACAAAAATATCTACACTTACCAAAAATTTCATAATTTTTCCAAACAGACTGGCAGTTAAATTCAAGGACTTTTCTTTTTTCATAATTTTTAAAAGGACATAATTTACGACATTTTTGACTGAATAATGACGAAATGAAAACTGCTTACAGTCAAAGTCATGGATTTTTGTGATGGAATCAGAAAATCCAAAACACACATGTCCCACTGTGTGATCCTTTTTAAAACGTGATGTAATGTTGTCAACTGCGTGAATATATAAAAGAAAGGACCTAACAACAACAACTTAAAAGCAATTTCAAAAAATAATCATTTTTCCTTTCTATTGATCTATTTTCGTATGTTGAGAGAGCAAAGAAAGAAAGTGCATGAAAATTTTAAAAATTTTTATATACGTCAAACAGCGGGGAAAAAAAAGATAAAGGACAAACAAAAATTCTACTTCATCATCATCTGCAAAAGATATTTCTACTATAAGCGACAGATATGAATATAATACGAGTACACTACGGGCACACAATTATACCTATGTTAGGGACTCCTTTCTAAAAATGTCCGTCTGTTGGTTGTAAATCACTCAGTTTTTGACATTTTTAAAGTGCGTGACATTGTTTTATTACGTGTGCGTGTATGGTATCATCATCGATCGACGAAGAGTAGACGACAAACAACAAAAAGAACGACGTCGAAAAGTCAGCAAAAAATACCTCTCTACCTACCAAAAACACACTCTCTTAATAACAAAAATAATAATATACGAACAAATACGAAGCTATATACCCTCTTTCACAGACCGTGAATTTTTCGGGTTTTTATGATGATGTGTTTAGTGCGTTTTTCAAGAGTGTAATGTATATTTTATGGATTTTTGATATCGAATGAGATGCTTTTGAGACTTAAATCATGCGATAGTTTGATGGTGGAGTTTGCCTTTTTTTTTTGATTTTTTTTTATAAGTTCTTAATTTCTTTTGGTGTTTAACGCCGTCAAGGACTTTCTTTCTTCAAATTGACGCCACAACAACAACGACGACGGCAGGAGGGATATGTTTTTTTTTTCTTTATTTCTTTGAGGAAATATATATCTACCTACTCGTAAAAATCGAAATCAGATTGGATGAATATTAAGAATGAAAATCACTTTATATTTTTTTTTTACGATCGCTTTTTGAGGAAAGTAAATAAATTTATTAGGATTCGAGCATATTTTTATGACTTCTTTTATTTTAGAATTATTGAAAATAAATGGTCAATGGAATGAAGAGAATTTTATTTGGAAAACCTTTTAAAATTCAATTTTATAAGGGATGAAGAAAATAACTATAAATATATTATAAACATTTATAATTTTAAGTTTTTTAAAAATCTACTCTGACAAAGAAGCCCCAGAATTTGGTGTCTTTAAAAAATGGTTCCTGGTAGTCTACATATAGTTATTTGTACTAAGTAGATTGGGAATGTTTTGGATTTGCAGTTGTAAACTGCAAAATGGCGAAAAAGAAAACAGAATTACATATTTCAAAATTCCATTCATTTAAATTCTTATGTCAAATTTACAGCGATGTTTTAGGCAATTTGTGTTGACATAAAAACACTAAACTTTGTGTGCCAATAAAATTAAACATAAAATTTAAGCTGCCGTCTTTAAAAAAGAAATAGGTACAGTTCTCAAAACGAGGAGCCAAAATGTAGGAAGGCAAAAGTCGGAAATCTTGCTCATAGTGTCAAAACAAAAAAAATAACGGAACTCCATCGAAAATACGATTTTCCATGTTAAATTTCCAGCGATGCACCAGGCGATCATGATAAACAGAAGGGAGACTTAATCTTTGCGACTTAACCCTTCAGTGCACACCTCAAAAAAAATCACACCATTGCACACGTGAGGCCTGAGAGGCCCGTGCATACAATTTTATGAGCAAATGTAGAAATTATTGAGGAAATTGAAATTATTATTTTTGTGTTCGAGGATACATGTCGACGTTGTAGGAAGGTAGATGAAAGATTATTTTATTTCCAAAGACGGTTCCAATTTTGTACGTATATTAATTTTCACTCGGGCCTGTCAGGCCCCACGTGTGCACTGCAGGGTTAATCGAGAACGAAACAAAGGAAGTTAGAAAAGAAAGGCGATTTCTTGATTTTTGCCTACTCCTTCCAGCAAAGAATTCGAATGGCGTCACACGAAGAAATAAGAAGACAACAAAATAAACGCCCGCTATTCTTCGGTCTATGCTAGAAAATCATATTTTTCTTCAGAAAGTCAAGTGCACACATTGAAAAACAATTTTGGTATAAATTTACAATTTAATATATGTATGTATGTAATTTAATTATACTGAAAATTATAATTCGAATATTTTTTTAGCAAACAATGGCGGACTTAAGAAGCTCCAAACTACAAGAGGGGAACAGCCCAAAATGTGAAAAGAAACAAATTGGAATGATGAGGAAGACAAAACAAAACAAAAATACTGAATACAAATGATACCTATGCAACACTTTCAGTCGTGAATGATCTACGTTAATACATAGTTTCGTTAAGAACGGATCTAGGGTTAATATTTCAAGATTTTATTTAAAATCCAAAAAAAAATCTTTCATTTTTGTTTCTGAAATTTCAAATGCAATAAAATAAACATAGAATTGTGGATTGTCAAAAGCTCACAAAATTAACTGGACTATTATTTTTTGTCATGTTTTACTTAAACTTTGCTCTAAAGCACCTTGATTTTAAAAATTGTTGTAAATCATAGAGCTTTAAAAAAGACAGTGCATGCCATTGTAAGTGCTTCCGTTGTTGTTTACTACTACCTTTACAGGGAGGAAAGAACTACCTACATATATCTCGTTTTTTGTAAAAAAATGTTATTCGAACTGTGCTTTTATTTCAAAAGGCCAATTCGATGGCTCAAGATTATAGAATGGCCTTTCCAATTTTCGAAGATTCGTGGGATTTCGAATAAAATTTTGTTCCCGAAAACCCTAACTAGCCTAATTAGGTACCTATGTATAGTATATCTAACATATTATGTTGGTACGTACTTACTTATATCCATAAAATGCTCAAATATCTTTTCAAAACAATAAGCAATTAAAATTCAAATAACCAGATCTAATTCAAGAAACAACATTCCAGTAGGTTAAAAATTCCATCTTTTAGCAAATATCTAACTACCTACAAAGAAAAACCTAACCATAAAGTACAAATTCATATTCCATAAAGGTGAATAAATACAGTGAATAAATAAGTTTATCACCGACAAAAAAAAAGAGAAAAAGAAAATTTATAATAAATGTTATGCATGATTAATCACATGCAAATAGGCGGCAACCTCCAACAACTGTAATACCCCATATGTTTACAAGTAGTCTTATGAAACAATCAACATAAACCCGACCCAAAACGCCATTGGATAGATACCGTACGTACAAGAAATGTAAATACAACAACAACAACAACAAAAAAAATCAAAAGGCGGCTGTAATAAAGCAACAAGCAGCGAGCGGCAGCAACAAGTAGATTTATATGTTGGTATAGCTACGTAGATACTTTCAGTCTCGTGCTTAATCCAACATCTCCTTTTAGTTTTGCTGTTGTTGTGTTGTTTTTTATCTCCACTTCGGGCCCATACAACTCCCGGCGGCAGCCGACAGCTTGGCAAAAATTTAATTTCCTCGAATAAACAAAACTGATCGCATTTAATTAGCAAATCGTATAATTTTAATTAACTGGTTCAACATACATAAAGCCACACAACCACACCGTTTGTTGTTTGAACGATCAAGCTCTATAATACCTCTACCATACCTTGTGATGTGTATCCGGAAGATACAAAAATGTATCTACATGCGTCAAACAAAACAAAAACGAGTGCTTAACGCATTTTGAAGAAAAAAAAAAAAACATTTCCAAAAATCTAAATAAATCGAAAAAGATTAGAAAAAAAATAAATTCCAAAGTATATCCATAGCTAGCAGATACATTTATCGAACTAACAGAGAGAAAAAAAATGACAAGCAAATTTGATTGGTTCGAACAGTTAATTTAAAAATTTATGCGCATTAAGGCAAACGACGAAGTTGATTTGTTTGGTCTATACAGTGTCTACTCAATTAGGTATATTGGTTTGATCGCGCTTTCAAAAAAGGCTCCACACATATATCTAGTAAAAGTCTGTCCAGTCCAACAAACATGCCGCCACTGCCAATACTTTTGATTCTCACTCTTTCTCACTCGCTCTCTACGAAAACTATTAAAATTTTATCTATAAACTATTACACCTATCTACTGTACTTGACGAAAATTAAAATAGGAAATAATCAATGATTTAACGCCCCAATGCAATGCAAACGCCCCCCAAATTACGTGTTCGGCAGAACTTCAAACACCTTACGCCAACAACTCGCGGCTGCTACAGTGGATCACTTACCTTTGAAACATGGTATGTTGGTTTTGATTTCAGATCTTCGTTTTTGAATGTTGTTGTTTAAAACTGACAGTTGTTGTATCGATGGTTTGAGTAAAGACTAAACTAATCTGGATCTATTCATCTCTTATATTTATTAATTTGTTTGTCTACTTTAACATTGTCTAAGTATTTTCAATTAAATAAAAATAAATATCCATTTGGTTAGGACGACCTATTCTTGTGGTGAGTTATGCAGCTATTAGACAATAATAAACAATATTTTAAAGCATATTTTCTAAAGTTAGACAGCTGTCTACAGTTGGACTAAGTTTATAAATAATGCCATGTTTATCTCGACAATATATATTTTGGTACCAGATTTAAAGGCTAAGTACCCTACTGTTTGTACAATGCAGCCAAAGACGCGACACGAGTTTGACGTTTGTTGTCGAAAGTCAGACAGCTTGTATTGTTGGGGTGTCGCGCCAAAATTTTAAATTTCTATCTAATGAATCGATTTGTATCTTCCTCTATGTTTTTTTTTGTTTCTTTCATTAAGTTGTTGTTATGGTTTTCGCTTTGCTATCAGACAGATATGCGCACGTTTACTTTACGAATTCCGATCAAAAAAATGAAAAAAAAGAAACGAAGGTGATATGTTGAAGATAAAAAATGGCTTTTGATCAAAGAAAAAATATACCGATATGTATTTTTTTTTTAAAGTTTCATCTTCAGATGATGAGTATCAGCAAGTTAAATGATTATAGCCAGACCTTTACCTTCTGAGAGATCAATTGATGTTTGATAGAATTATTTTGTATTTAATTTGTATGAGTTATTGTTTTTCATTTTGTTGAGTTTATTAATCAGTTAGATAGAATTGTTTATATTTGGAATGCTTTTGAAGTCTGCAATAATTTGGAGCAACTTGTATACGTATAGGTATATCAATGTTTAGTCATTGTTTATTGAATTTGTGTTTTTATTTCATAATAGCTGATACTGAGAGAGCCCAAAGCAAGACTTCAAAACCGGGGGAGCATGCCTTAGCAGTTCTACTTGTTTAATTTTAACCGAGTTTATGCTATTTTAAACAAATAATTCCCTTCAGATCTTATCTATCCAGATAAATATATGCCATTTTTGTGCATTAAGGCCGCAATCACACTTAGCAGGCGACCAGCTTAACAGGTTTTAACAGTTGGCTATTTTAGTGGGCGGCAGCAGTAGTGCATGTGCGAGTTCGAGTTTCAGTCTAGACACCATTCCTTTCCTATTAGCTTCAACATTGAAGATGAGGATTCATAAGACCTTAGGTCACCCGAGATTTTTAATTGAAAAATTTCTTTCCGTCACTAGGACTTGAACCGAGACTCATCGGCATACAACTCGTTGCACTACGCTAGCACACAGCTTCCGACCATCCTAATTTAGTTTTATTTTCCTGGGATTTAATTTCCTGGGATTTGATTTCCTTGTAGGTAGGTACCTATCATATTTGAGATGGGTTAATGTAATGAATTATTGTTAAAAAATCATCTTTCATTCAAAAGGACATTCGCAGTATACCAAGCAACCAACCGAAGTATTAGATAAGTACCTACCAACTATGTACATGTACACTCCCAGATATTACAAAACAAAACTCTCTCTGTCCATCAACATCCTTGCACCATTATTATAATGGAACAAGTCCCACCAGCTATAGGTACCCTACTATAGCCATCAAGGAGGAGGAGTAAAGCTTGATGGAACTTGCGTTCCCTATCACAATGACATGTCAACATAGCACACTATAGCAAAGAGACTCTTTAAACCCAACACCAGTCAACATCGTTTTACCGCCAACATCACCAACAGAAGAAGCATCATCAGGAACGAAAAAAAAAAACAAAAAAAAAAAAACTGAGCCAGATCCCAGAGCTCAGAGCCAACAAGAGGAGCACTTCCAGCAGATTCCAATGGCAGTCAACTCAACTCCTTTGCTTTTGACGAGCAGAACAATGGAAAGGGGTGGAACTGCTTTTTGCCCTGATGTACGTCTTCTTTTTATTTTATACTCATCTTCCTTTATTTGGATGTGTTTGTGTGGCGATGGGATTGTATTTGTTTAAAGTGCACCAACCACCTTGCTGCCTTTTGATGGATTTTATTCTGACAGTTTTGTGATGGCATTGGGAAGCAAAAAAACAACAAAAAAAAAGGAGCAACGACGACGACAAGAACTCTAAACCAAAGCAAAATCAACAAAAACCCATCAACAACAACAACATAAGTAAAGTACACAACAGGAGCAAAAAGAAAAGGAAGAAAGGGATGTGAATGGTTGACGTATACAAAAATGAGGATGTGTTGTGTGTTTTCCCTTTTGGCTTGATACTTGGGTATAAAAGAAGAGGTATGCTCTCGCGTCACCATCATCATTGTGGGTCGATCCACCCGAGTTCCGTTGCAGACAAAATGGCGGAAATCTATTTAATTTTACTTTGCAATACCGATACCAAACAGAAGACCATGGAACAAGTGGCACAGAGAAATTAACAACAACAAAAAAAAGAAGGAAAATGAAGAGAAGAAAATTGTGGAAAATTCAAATCCACTTGACATCTTAAGCAAATGATTTGGCCCATTAGCACAGCAAAGGGATCAAGAAAATAAGATACACGATGCATTTAATATGTTGTAGGATCCACATCGCACCATCAGCCACACACATAACATAGATCCAGCAGAGAGCGATCCAGAGAAGTGCGTCAAGTATCTTCGTCTTTTTTTTGTGTTTTTGGGATAGGATAGGTAAAAGATACTTTGTGTCTGTCTGTCTGGGATGCACTAGTGGTTGTTTTTGATGTTGTTGTTGTTAGTTCACCCGCCGACTGTCTGTCGGGACTGATAATTTAATTAACAATTTCCTCGGGCAATTAATCTTGTGACCCAATCAAATGAAGATGCACCGCATCGTTCTCATGAATGTATATGCTATGCAGTGCATATCTACTGCGCGATATCTCAATTTCTTTTTCTAGAGGATTTTTTTTTTCTATAACTATGTTTTTTTTTCTGTTCGTCTGTTCCCAGAGAAAGACAGAATAGGACAACAGACGTGAAGAAAAAATTCTAGATCTGGGATATGCACTGCACTAATGATGATGATACTGGATGATGATGATGATGCAAGGGAAATTAACTCCAAAAGCGAAATACCTATAAGGGAAGAGAAAATAATTACGTCTTGAAAAATTAGCCTGTCACTCTGACTCTCTGGGCATTAAGCATTTTGTTCTTTTTTTTTTGATCTTTTTTTTTATCTACATTTTACTTGAATGGAAACAAGTGGATTTTTCTTTCCATCTTAATTTTTTTTTTGTTGTTCTGAAAAGGATATCTCAATTTGACAGACTTGAAAAACTCTTTGTTTGAAAATGGTGGAAACAAAGAGGTTGATAAGGATGAATGAAAAGATATCCTGCATATGATACCTTTTCGTCGTCGTCGTTTAGAGGGTGTAACCTTTTTAAAAGGATGATTAATTTCAAGCAGTTTATAGCTATTCATTTTTTTTTTTCTATTTCAAACTCAGAAGAACAGAAGACATTCTGAAATAGCTCCTGAAAAAAATATGCTAAGGTAAGGCAGTGTAATTTCTTCTAATTTTTTTGTTTAATGCTTGGAAACTTGCTCTTCTTCTAACTAAGTACCTATAAGCCCATAGTTGTCTTTTTGGTTAGTTTTGAAGAAGTGACTCCTCACGTTCGAAAAAATGTCGGTTGGATATCGAAAATCCAAACAATTCTTGAATAACTTTCAACTATTGCATCAGCTGAATTTTTAACAGCTACTGACCAACAATTTACACAGCCGATATGCTATCTCTTAAACGTCGCCATTTTAAATACTTGAGTTGCTGATTAGCTTCACTTTCGCGGAATTTTCATACTATTTCATCGATACGGGATTTAGATAAAGGGGAGCAGAAATGTTGGATAGGAATCTAAAATCGAAAAATTCTTGGATACCTTTGAAGAATTGTTGTTGCATCAGCTGATTTTTGGTTAGCTGCTAAGTTGGGGATTGGCTTGGTGAACTCTCGCGGAAATTTTATTCCATTTCATCGAACTGGAATTAGATAATGGAAATCGAAGAAGGTATTTCTTTGAAAACTGGTCACTATTGTGTATTCCAGACCACACTTTTGGTGTTATCAAAATATGTAGTTTTCTTTTATCAGAGCTTAAAGAAATGGCAGGTTTTCGAAATAAAGGGTAGTGAGCACTACCCAGAAGTGGGAAAAGCTCTGGAGCTTAGACCATGTAGAAGAAGGTGGACAGGAAGCCCAATGAAGAACGTGAGTAAGTAGAACGGCCACTTAACATGGTGAGATAGATAACTACGTCATCCAGTTACCCACTAAACACAAACTTTTCAACGCCTTCTTCCACAAAATCGGCAAAATTATTTCACTTTTCCAATTTTTTAGGCTGCTAGGAAGTGATAAATGTAAACTTCATAATCGGATTTTCATTTTTTTTTAATAATTAGAAGTTAACTTAAGGCATCAGCTACTTACTTCAGTTCATTTGCAACTTCTTTGTTGTAATTCCATTGAGAAACCATTTCTGCTGCACCATCATGACCAGCATATATTCACCCTAAGCAAATATCCATTGGTTTCTTTTGCTTATTGTCCACATTGCTTCTGTCGGTCAGTCGTCGTGCGTAAGATCGCTCGCAATTGATATGAGTCCCATGTCTTTCTGATGGCTGCTCTTGCTCTGTCTCTCCTCTCTTTATAGGATGCAGTAGCAATTGGAATTTAACTTTTAACAACGAAAATTGGGATGAAAATTGATTTCCAGTGGCGAATCCCGCGAATTAATTGCACACTTCCCCAACAGAAGCAATACCCAGATCCAGCATCACACATATCAGCCAAACAAACACCATATACAATCGTACAACATAGCACATTCTCGCATTCGCAGTCGCATCATCCTGGGCAAAGTCGAAGCCCAAGTCGCACCGAGATAGTAATCATCACTTAATTAAACATTCGGATGCGTTTTTTTTTTCTTTCGTTGTGGTTTCTGTTTTGATTTTGAGAATGCGCATCTTATTAAAACAGACACTCCAAGGAGAGTAGATGGTGATAATTCCCATTTCCACACTGAATCTCTGGGATGGACACAAGGACCAGAAAATGACCATCTCACATGGCATTGACAGTAATAAGTAGCAAAAAAAAAAACCGGACTCGAGATCCACCAGGACGAGTGAGTGGGTGAAGACGACGACGACGAACAAAGAGTGGGAGAATGGCCACTTTTTCAAGACCAATACTACCTGTTCCATCATTGGAACAGTCGCTTCAGACTTCAGGGATCTTTTCCAATAAATTATGCCGCTACGTCGTCGTCGTTGTCGGTCGTCGTTTTTCTGTGAGTTATGCACCTTACTCCCGATGCTGGACGCGTTGGTAAGTTGTTTCGTTTCATTTCATCGGCTCATCCAAAAACCATTGTTGTTGTTGGGAGAGCTCACATATGAAACCAAAAAAAAAAGACCATAACGAAGACAACTATGGGATCGTTTCATTCTTCGTCGATCACCATCACCATCGTCAGGAGCAGGAACCAACAAACAACCTAGAGTAGATATCTGCTGCCAAAAGTGTACTGTTCGATACACAAAGGACTAAGCCGAAAAATCGTGCTATACTGTCGCTATTGTGTCTGCTGATGGACGACATTGTGAACGAACTTTTTAGCCATCTCCTCGCCAAGCATCGCCAGAATTTTAGGGACGAAAGGAATCTCAGGGCTTATACACTATATGGACTGATGGAATTGGATTTCTGCAGAAAGATATCGAAGGAACTGATATATATTTTTTTCAGCTTCTAGATAATATATAATTTTTTTCTTCTTTTAACTGACATTGATTGGGTTGGACTGTATCAGTTTTTTTTTTTTTTTGCTTAGCATCTTTGGATTTCGGTGGTGCGGAATTTTTGATTGTGATTAATGGATATCACTGATTAAATTTAATCTGCTTGAAGGTGATGGTATAATAATATATTTGAGGTTAGAAGGAATTAAAATGATTTAGATAACTACTTATAAAAAAGAACGAATTCAGTATTTAGATTTTGCAATATATTACAGTGTTTCGACTTCAGTTGGCATCAAGTTATTTGAGCAAAAATAATTTTAAAAATTGGGAAAAGTATTCCAGAATAATCAAAACAAAATATTTGCTCCAATATTAAAAGAAACAGAAAGTATTTGCTCCAAGGAGAAAATTGTTACTGGAGTAAACGCTGATATAACGCTTTATTGATACCTTGAAGCAGACATAGTGACAAAAATTAAGCTCGGTATACTCCGGTGGGCAGGGCACCTAGCTCGCATGAGTGAAGAGGAACCGGCTCGGAAAGTCCTTTGTGGTACATTCTGTGGTAGACGGCAGCGTGGTAGGCCATGCTTGCGCTGGAGAGATGGCGTAGACCAGGAGGCCCGAAGCCTTGGGATGCGCAACTGGATGACGTCGGCTCGAGACCGGGATAGGTGGAGAGACTTGTTGAAGGAGGCCAGGACCGGAACCCGGTTGTGGAGCCGATGATGATGATATATTTATTAATGTATTTGCTCCAACACTTTAGCAGCTCGAATAAATATTTTTTTTTTTTAGTTTAGTTTTAAAGATTGAGTTTTTTAGTAGTCTCGGTAATTGTTGGCAAACATTGAAAACTATGTAGCCTTATGAAAGCCTTATAGAAGCCGTATAGAAGTCTTATAGAGTTATTGAAAGAATACAACACGAAAAAATGCATTTTAGTTCCATACTCTATCCCTTTTTTCAGTGCTTGTTAATTGTTTTTCTTTTGTGGTACCCCTGTTCACCATAGATTTGAACGTGTTGAACGATAATTTAGCAAACCGCAAAATTCAACTCAACTGTCTTGTTGATATCTTCCACTGCAAGGAATAATATTGCTAAAGGCTATTTGGTTTATTTTTTATTTGAGGCTCAATTAGTTAGAATATCGTGTCGATTTTATGTTGCCAGCTTCCAAAGTCTTTAAATTTCAATTTGTAAGTATGCACTCCTTGCGCTCTCAAAACCTCTGTTATTCATTCTCAAAAAAGTCAAATGTAAACCAATTTTTATCATCATCTAAATACCATACCTATACAAGAAAACTGAATCAGGAAAACGAAAAAAAAACTGCTTAAAACTAAAATAATCGAATAACTCGTAACTTAAAACTTAAAAATGCTTCGATCACGACTTCACCCACGGCTACCCAGAAGCTACCGAAATTGAAAAATCCACAAAAATTTGTATCTTCTCCTTAAACAAAAAAAAAACCGATAGAAATAATAAAAAGAAGAAAAAAATGACCAGAAGTAAATTACCCAGCACAAAACACAGTTTAGTGTAGCACAACTATAAAATAGATACCGCTGCTGGTTTACAATAACAACACAACAACAGGAGGAGGAGGAAGAGCAAATCCAACAGCAGTAGTATAGTAGCAGTAATAGTGAGCGCATCCTTCCAAGCGCAACTAGCATCATTTAATTTGTAATCGATTGTGGTGTTTCTGTTCAGCGGCTAAAGCAATGGCGGCGAGGCGGCATGGCAAGCAGTGGCGGTGGCTGTGAATTCATTTCGGGAGCCACCACCACCAGAACCACCTCCAACCTATTCCAAGAGCAAAGTAATATATACATTTTTTTTTTCAATAGTATAGTTTTCTTCCCGCGCAGCACACTAGCTGATGCTGCTATATTATCCTCGAACTGAATCTTAGCCATAAATAGCCCCGGTATATTGGTAGTACCAGGGCAGAACATATTACCAAATCGTGACTAGGTCCACGAAAACTGATACAGGTCCTCTGCGCGACCATCAGTCCGACCGACCAACCAATCGACAACTAGGTACAACAACAAACAACAAATATCTTCTTCTGTGATGTGCTTTTTGCAAAAATGCTTCGATGATGATGCATGGATGGAATTCCACTGTGCTCCAGCTTCTTTTCATCGGTCGTCGTTGTCGTCGCTAGAGTCGTCTTTCTGTCCGTCTGTCCATATCTATAGGTATCTATTATTGCAGCTACCTAATTCTATACAGTTTGTGTCCTCCTAAATGTGTGTAAAGATACAAAAACTACAACAGAATATTTTTTTTTTGTTTTACTGAATTTAACAAATTAAGCGGCCGAGCAGCAGAGTACTGCAAGCTGCAAGCAGCTGAAGAAAGAGAGAGAAAAATCGTGAAAAGCGCCATTCTCTTGGTATAATCCCGCAGTGAAAACAACAACGAGGACAATCGAATAAAATGTATCTATTACAATTTGTTCATTTTCGTGTACAGTTTTTGGGGAATGAAATGTTTATAGACGAATAAAACAGGGACGTATTTTGAGCTTAAGGGCAAAAGATGTTTGGCTCAAATTCTATATGGAGCAGTGCAGAAAGCTTATTGCACATTTTCTGAATGCAGAATTTGCATGCAGTACTCTGCACTTGCAGATTTTCTAGTCCACTGTATTTACTGTTCTCCAAAAATTCTGACAAAGCAAGATTCTGCAATCTGCAGCTCTGCAAATTAATTGCCTTGGATACGAAAATCTGCAAGCTCAGAGTTCCGCATTTCTAAAATATTCAAATTTCTACAAATTGTGGCATAAATAATCAGCAATCAGCAGCAATCTACATAAATTTGCCAATTGATGGAGTTTAGTTTTAAATTTTCAGAAGTCTAGATTTGCTCGATTTTAGAACTACGATTTTTCTGAATATGTATTAGAAAATAAAACGAAGGTTTTGACTTATAGATTTTCGAATTTGCTGAATTCTCAACCTGCTAAAGTTTTGGTTGCGAAATTTCAGAATTTCGATTCTTACAGTTTTGAGCTTTCAAATTTTGGATTGGGTAAAATATTGCAAGAAATTCTGAGTTTGCGTGCTCTAGATTGCAGAATTCGGAACCCGTCGAATTTCAGAAACAAAAGGAAATAGACGAATAGCAGAATTATCAATTACATTTTTGGAATGCAGAATTTTGAGTTTCCAGAACACATAAATTGTGAATATGCAGAATTTTTCAAAACAGAACAAACAATTAAAAGAGTTTCGGAAGATTCTGGAATAGTTGAATTTTAGAAAAAAAATATGTAATTTGCAGAATTCTATTTGATAAGATTTAAGATTGCAGAATTTTGAATTTTAAGATTTCAAAATTTATCTTTTGATCTGTAATTTAAAATTTTCTGAACTTGTTGAGTTCTACATTTTCCTGAATTCTGCAATGCATAATTTTCAAGAATGAATTTAGAATTTTTGGAATTCTCATAAAACGGTTCCATATTCTCAATACTTTACATTGCACTAAGACGCTCCTCAACAATAAAGTCCGTCTTGTGATGAGTAGGTATATACTTATAAGTATTTTTGAAAACGTCTTTCTCTTCTATCTATGGGGACAATAAAATAAAATCCAGCTCCTTTCGCGCGCATCCTAGAAAAACCCAAGAGCAGAGGAATATCATCGATTCGCAATCAGCAAAGCACGCGCTCACATAAAGTATCTAAGCTGTACATACACATTGTTGTATCTATTGGCCTGACTTGTTTAGTTTAGAGTTTTGGAAAATCTTATAGATATACTTTTACTACTGCTGTTGCTGCTGATGCTACTTCTGCTTGCCAATGAAAATTATTGTCAATGCAAGGCCAAGACAATGCAAGATGAGAACAAAAAAAAAAAAAAATAACCATGAAAACGAGGAATGTCCTTTCCTATAAGCCAAAGATGCAATAAGCCAGTTGGGTACACAGTATTTTTGTATTTTATTGTTCTATCTATGTATATACCTGCCTAGATTGCACTCTTGCACTTTCCGGCGGCAGTGGTGCATTATTTCCAAGCAGAATATATCCTGTAGTTTCAATGCTAATTTTTTGTCATCGCGTATTTTTGAGATGCTTTCTTTTTTTTTTATTTTTTATTTATTCTTTTCCTTGCATAAAGTTTCCATCGCTATATAAAAGTTGATTTTACAGATAAAGTTGGAAGAATTTATTTTACAATATGGCGGGGATGCGGATGCCATATCATTCGGTATAAGAAATTGAAGTTGATGGTAAAAAATGGAAAAAAAAAATTGGATCATCCATGAGACGAAGAACAAAGCATCCATCCATATTGTGCTTACGTTGGTTGAATTTCTCGATTTAGCATTGGTTTATCGATTATACCTATTATATGGAGACTTGGACTCGGTGGAGGCTGCTTTATGTTTCTTGTAACAATAAAAAGTTATTTTTCTGATGATGATCGTGATTGAAACGACAATGGTGGATCAAAAAAAAGGAGGGGATTGTCAAAGTTTAATATAACTTTTTTTTGTTTTCAATGGAACACCCAAGTAGGGGTATCACGCTTCATATTAAAGAATTTTAAATGACAGCTTACATTTTTTAGGCATGTACTCATAGAGAATTAAAAATTTAATAAAAACAGCCTTCGCAATATTCAGCTTACTGCTTTTTTTATTTTGCTCTTAGAAGCGCAATATCCACAAAAAAATCTATACATAACTGATTTGAAAAATGTGCTATTTGAAAAACTCTAATCACATGCAAAAATCATTTTTTGTTTCGTAATACAAACATGAATTGACACACGAACGAAGAAAAGGAGAAATATGGAAAGACCATCAAGTCTTCGTGAAGGAGGAGCTTTTCAATTATGTTTTGTCCCAAAAATCCTTCCCATTTCCTTTCAGAAAACACGATTTTATGTTAAATTTCCAGCCATGCACCAGGCAATCATGATAAACAGACAGCAGTATCTTTTGTTAAAAGAGTGTCAATTTTTAGCGGTAGAAAAAAGCCTTCTCCTTCTAGCAAGAATTCCAATATTACAATACAAATGCAAAACAATACAAAAATACAAAATATACTGATACTAACATATTATGTATGCAAGTTGGGGTAAAGTTTCGTTAAGAACGGACATAGGGATCTAAAAGGTTCACATTTCTATATCTTGGTGTGAATAAAATTATTCATTTTTTAAAATACACAATGGAATTTCAAATGCAAAAAAAATGAATTCCCTATTTAATGTTAAATTTAAAAAATAGACCACACTAAACTAGATTTCCAATTATTTTATCCTTCTCACATTTTCGCTTAATGAGCTTTCAATCTTGAAATTTGGAGTTACCTACATAAAAGATTCAAGTTCATTCAATCATAATCAATCAGTCGCAGTAAGGTTCTTAATCGTTCGTTCGGTTCGCCATTGTTTGCTAAAAAATATTTGGTTGAAAGTTTTCGATATTGGTATTTAATTGTTAAACTGTAACAAGTGTTTTTTTTTATATATACGCCTTTAACTTTTCCGAAAAAAATATGAATTTATAGGCCTTAAGTGCATTTTATAATAAAAAAATAAGTTTAGTTTATTTTACATGTTTAGGCGTCTTATTTCTTTGATTCGCGGCATAGTCCCTTTCGTCAGTTTTGCTGGTAGCTGGGGTAGGTAGTGATATTTTTCCTTTTTTCCATATTTTTTTTCGGAAAAGTGCACATATTGGAAAATAATTTTGCAACAATTTAATATAATGGAATAATATTGAAAATTCTTAACCGAATATTTTTTGCAAACAATGGCGGACAGATCCAACGTTCAAAAACTTTACTGCGACTCATTATTATAATGATTACTGATTGCTCCAAATTCCCAGAGGGGAACAAAGCTCACATAGCAAAAATGTGAAAAAAAACTTATTGAAAATATGAGTAAGACTAAATAAAACAAAATAAAAATACTGAATACATTGATACCTATGCAACTGAATTTCAAGTCCTGAATGATCACGTTTATAGTTTCGTTAAGAACGGATCTAGGGGCTAAGTGATTGTTATTTCAAGATTTTAGTTGTAATGCAATAAAATTATTTATTTTTGTTTCTTTTAAAATACAGGTTGAAATTTCAAATACATATGCAAAAATAATTATTTTCTATACATTATTGAATTCACATATAAAACCTTCGTTACCTTTCAAAATTAACCTGAATATTTTGTTTTGTCACGTTTTTTCAATATTATTGCCAATTTTAGAATAAAAAAATTGACAATAATAACTCGCACTGAAGATAGGAAAGATAAATTTGTTCAATTAATAAAAAAATATTAAAAACAGGCGCTCTCACAGCCAGCCAAATGATTTTGTTTGGACCCAAGAATCCTTCTCACACCTCTTCCTTAGTCAGCAAAAAACACAAAAAAAAGAATAATTGTCATGTAAAATTTCCAACGATGCATTAGGCGATCATGATAAACAGAAAGATGTCTTAATCTTTCGTTATCTTTTTCATATCCAATTTCAAAACACAAACACCACACAAATTTTTGTATACTAGAAAAGAAAGCAAGGGGAGATTTTTTCTCGATGTTTGCCTATAAGTACTCCTTTTAGCAAGAATTCTATTATTACAATACAAATGCAATGATGAGCAAAAGAGAAAAAAATCCCATGCACCTCCATAATCTACATTTGTATTTTATAGTTTCGTTAAGAACGGATCTAGGCGACTACAATAAATCATATTTCAATATTTTTCAAAATGCCATCAAATAATCACATTTTAAGCTCGGGTCCAAAAGATAAACTGGAGATCAATCCATAAAAACGGGTGACTCTTTGACTAAGTTCTTTTTTCCATCTGTAAAAAAAAAAATGATTGGATTCCAATGGATTCTGTTTTTTAGTAAACAGGAGCCGCTGTTTCTAATCTGTGTGTTAACTTTAGACTGGAGGCCAGTTGTACTCGGTTCTAAAGTTTTATTGTGAATAATACCCCTTTATCTTCAAATCTACAAGAGCAATCAAAACTAACCTAAACCGAGCACATTTAAAAAAGAAAACCTGATAACGATAACCCAGTAATGCAATCTTACAGTTTGCTTTGGAACTCATTTACCATTACCAGCCTTTTCTATATTCCGAATCCGCCATCATAAACTGCTACAGAACAGGCCTACATGTATGTTATGTTTAGTGTCATATAAAATGAGCTCCCATCATTCAAATGTGTGAGCTTTTTCCCCTCTTGGAATTTGGAACTACCTAAGAGCTAAGACCTAACAGAGTTCAGTTCATTTAACTTAACTTCGGTAATGAATCAGTCGTAGTAAAGTTCTTGCTGTCTTCTTATGTATTTCATCTAGTCGCGACATGTTTCGTTCCGTTTCGCCAGTTTTTCCGGTAGTTGTGGTAGGTTGTGATATTTTTCTTTTGTTCGGTTGGTCTTTTTAAAAATGTCGAAGTCAAATTTGAAGTGAAAACTAAATCGCTCCCGTAATATGTAAAATAAATTAGTAAAATAAGTAAAGTGTGTATTTTTTTTAAATTTATAATTCACAGAGATATTTAAGTGATCCAATTTTTAATTTACTTTTTGTTTGTTTACATTATTTTGAAAAGGTAATGTAAATAAAAACATATTACATACGTTCCCAATTAGATATTTTTTAAGAGGAAGCAAAAATGCATTCAAAACTAATACCTACCTAGGTCGTATATATTTTATTCCTCTGGAAAATGCTAAAAACCATTTTATTTATGTACCTACTTATAATATTGTTTCAAAATGCAGGATTTTATTTAATAATTTAATTTATTTTTTATTTTCAGAAATTGAGTTGGTGGTAAAAAAAAATACCATGCTCCGAGGGAGCCAGTAGGTCATTTGCTGTTTGATCGAAGTGGTAGTATTGTTAATTATTAAAAAGTGGTAAGTGATCAAAACTCTATTTTTTTTATAAACAAAATGAAATACTTATAGGGTACCTATTGGTGCATAACCTCAAGGAAACAATTTATTAAAAAAAAGTTTTTGACCAAAAAGGTTTTGGCAGTTGTAGTTTTAATTAGATATGTCGATTAGACGTGACCTCTTTTTTTCTTAAATGTATGTATCCTGGTTTCATTTTAAAGCCTTCCCAATAATTTGGGTACATTTTGTGGATTCGTTATTGTAGCGTCAAGAAAGTTCAAAGTTTTGGAAAATCTGGTAACTACCTCAAACATGAATTTAAATGAATTTTATGTGAAATTTTAGAAATTGTTTAAATCTCTGCTATTTTGTATCGGAAAAATATTATATTCTTATGTCGTTTTCAATTGGCAATCTAGAAGCAGAAAAAAGCATTCTGAATGCGTTCAATTGGGCAAAAGTGACAGTTCTGATTCTAAAAAAAAAGAGAATTTCTCTTCTGGATTTGAAATCAGAAGCAAAAACAGAATCACTCACACATTCAATAATTTAAATGTCACACTTGATAAATGACATATTTTTTTTCAAATTTACAAATTGTGCGAACTGTAAAGTGATTGTTGGAATACTAATACAGTCACACCATAAACTTCAAATTTTTCAGAGTCGAAAGAAACTGTTCAATTGGGATTCCGAATCTAAAACCAATTCCGGATTGCCAATTGAAAACGACATTAATGTTCTTCTGCAAGTCGTGAGAACTTTTGTTGAATTTCCTTAAATCTCCTTCAGTGTTTGAAAAACATAAAATAAGACTTTAAAAAAATTCTTATAAAAGTTTCTTTAGGAATTCGTTTAGATCGTCATACTATTTCGAAATTAAAAATTCGTTCAGAGTTCAAAAATAGAATAAGATTGTGTGTGGAATCGTCAAGCTCGTTCAGAATTCAGTGGTTGTCTAAAACACTCAACCAAAATCAAAGAATTTTTTTGAAATTCCTTGAGGGACCGTTAAAATTAGATCAGAATTTCGTTTAAATTTTGTTAGAGTTTGGAAATAAGAAGAAGGAAAAAAAAAATAAAAAAATTGTAGATAACTAATAGTTAAATTAACTATATTGAAATTTTAAGTTTGTATCTCTTTAATGAAGCATTTGGAGCCCTAACAAGGGCTGAGGCTGCATCAAAATAGTTGTGTGTTATGGTTTTGGTATCTTCTCTAGCAGCCGAAGTTGAAATATATATTTTGTTTGTCTTGAAGAATCCATAGTCTCACTCAATTCAAAGACCCATTGGTGCGCAATACTTTGACGTCTCGTTTATGGCTTGAAGTTCTTATCAGTATTGTTCTCATCAAACGGATTTTTGTGAAAATAGTTTTGTTGTTTAAGTTCCAGTTAGGTTAATTGTTTTGTTTTTTAAGGATTTGCTTGTATCTTAATGTCAGGCGAATGTCTAGGAAGATTCCTGCAAAAATACAAAAAAAAAAAAACATTTAGATTTTTTGAAAAGGATTTAAGATTTATAGAAAAATGTGTATCAAGGAAAAACAAATTTATTGATTTAACTTACCTCATTGAATTTGTTCCCATGTGGCGAAGTTTTTATTAAAAACTCTCATCCTTTCCGCTCCCAAATCAGCCCGGTCGCTTTCGCCGTCCCAAGTCGTTTAGCGGCATCACCTCGAGTTGATCAATGATGCTTCTACGATGACGAAGGCGATAGCGATGATTATTATTAATATTATTATGATGCCCGGCTGCCAATCCGGCGACCGCATTACACCGATTTCTGATGGCCCATTCCGTAGCATCTTTAGACTCTGGCAACGAGTCTTTACTGCGGTCGCCGATATGGCGACCGGATTCCAAAGCTAAACTTATCGACCGTAGCGATGTCGACGTTGTTATTGATGGTTTGATTGGTTTGTCGAAATTTTATGCGGTTTTTTCTTTTTGATCGCAGAATTGACGAAGAGCGGCCAAAGAGTTTGAAGACGCCGTTAAGGATTCTTCGGATGATTTGCCACCAATGGTTGGCTGCTGATGTTGCTGTTGTTGTTGATGTTGTTGTGATCGACCACTTCCGACACTGCTTAGCGAATCAAACATGGAGGACAGAGCGTTTAAGCTGTCACTTGGATATTTCTTCTCACCGCCGCCATCACCGCCAAACGACTTATGACTGGAAGCTGGAGATTTTGGTGTACCAGAGCGATTGCTTTCTGGGCTAGCAACTGCTTTTGGACTGGCTTCATGGTTTCTATCAGTTGTTGATAGATTAAGCTCTCCATTCGGAGTCGAAGCTTGTGATGGAATTTTGGGTTTTTCTTCATGTCTTTCCTCCTCCTCCGAGTTCTCCTTCTCTTCGGGTTCTTCTTTTTTAATTGGTAGATTTGGCTCTAGTTTCTCTGGAGTTTCTGATCGAGCTTTGGTCTTTTGAGCTTCATGGTTGTCAGCACTGCATTCACTTGCGCTACGTTCACTGCTAGTATATCGAGCGTAGTGATGATAGTAAGGATCCTGAATGTCCATTAGTGGTTTGTTGTAATCGACGGTCTCGTCGATACCCAAGCGCTTAAGAATGCTAGATGCGACTGGCGATGTATTCTTATTGGCTGCATTCACTGGTTGTGGAGCGTTGTTATGGCGAGTGGGAGTATCAAAGCTTGTTGTGAACATCTGTTCGATTGCACTTAGAACCGATGAAGATCCTGGCTTAGCTGTACCGTTCTTGACTTCTTGCTCTGGAGATTTCTTCAGCATAATGGGTGATTTATTGATCTCCTCTGAAGCAGCTTCAACCTTAACCCCACAAATGTACTGCCTCATTCGCTCAGCAAACATAGCAGCTTCCATTTTTTCGTTTCGATTCATCTTGGCCTCCATGGCATCAACAGCATCTGCGTGGGCAGCAGCAGCACCTTTCATTTCAAGGAGTTTGCGAACTGGCAGAGACTTCTCGCGTTTCTTCTGAACCTGACGTTTGCGTCCCGCAGCTCCTCCTCCAGCCATCGATTGCATCAATGGCTCGGCATAGTGATTGTTTTTGGCCATATGGTTACTGAGATCCCCCAACGAGGAAAACGCCTTGTCACAGACTTTGCACGTGAGTACCGCACTCAAAGTACGACTTTCTTCGGAGCTCATGGCGTCTTTTCCATCACCGCCAACATTTGATCCGGAAGACTTCATCGAGATAGTTTGCTCCTGCGATAGAATGTTCGTGTAGTGCTGGGTCTCCTGCATGTGTTTGGTCATGTCACCCAACGATCGGAAGCTCTCTCCACATCGCATACATTTGAGAATCTGCATGGCTTGCTCGACGCCTTTTCCCAACCAGACGTTCTGTCCTCGAACTAGCTTCCTTGGCAACGGAGTGTTCGGATCCCGATTTGACGGGTAGTTGCTGTAGTTTGACTTGGATTGCATTGGTTGTTGTGAAGATGGCTTCCGCATTTGCTGATGGTTTTGCATCTGGGGCTGTTGTGGTGGCCGTTCGGTGTTTGGAAGATTGCTGAATGGTGGAACATTTACTCCACAGTGCTTGCTGTCTTTCATGTGGGTTGTGAGTGCTTCGAGGGTCGCGAAGCTTTGTTTGCACCAAACACACCGGAACACACTGCTGGCGACGCCTTTATTCTGCCAGTGCGATTGCCAGATATTATGTCTTCCCTTGGAAGCCATAACACCTTCGGCTGGTATTGGCGCAGCGGATGGTGGAGCCTGTGGCACTGGAGTCTGCTGGCGAGGGGATTTCTCTTTTCGCGGCCCCTTTACCAGGTCTGTCATCTTTTCCAAGCAACTAGTTGGATCAATCACCAAGTCATTCTTGCCATTCCATCCACCCGACGGATATGGGCCATTCTGGAATATATTTGCCGCCGCAACAGCCGCCAAATATGGATTCACACTCGACATAAGGGGAGCTGTTGCTGCCACGGCTTGTGATGCTGCTGGTGGTGTTGTTGGTGGTGGAGTGCCTTTGTACAACTTTTTGGTTTGATGTGCAATCTGAGCAGGTGAATCATCTTCATCGGCACTCCGCTTGCGGGAACTTGTCGACAAATCAAGTGGATTACCATCTTCCTGGATATCTTCCATTTCCTCTGATTCTTCAACTTCATCCTCCTCATCTTCGGACGACGATCTCTTGAAATTTGTCCGAAAGTCCAAAGCCTCCGATTTTATGCTCGACGCAGTTGGCGACGCTTGAGGTGGCAGCTTGAAGTGTGGATCAGCAGTTGCTGCTGGTGGAATTGGCATTGGCATTCGTCCACCACCAAGTGGAAATTGGGCGTATTGTTGTGCTGCAGCAGCAACCATATGCAGATAAGCTTCCATGGACGGTGGTGGTTGTTGATGATGATGATGCTGTTGTTGTTGTTGTTGTTGGTGATGATGCTGTTGCTGCTGGTGATGAAGGTGCTGGTTCTGGTGGTGCTGGTGATGGTGGTGGGATGAATTGCTATTTGGCGAAGGTGGAATCATTGTTGGAAATGTTGAGTTAGGTGAAATTGGATGCATATTAGAGGCATTGCCACTGGCACTGCCATTTTCAGCTGATGAAGTTGAATCGTGCGATGGGCAACGTTCACTGGAATTTGCCGATTCAGTTGATCGGGGGCGTGGATTAGGAAGAGCACTGAAATTAGATAATAAAAGAAAACAAAAATTAGATAATTGATTTTTAGTTAAAAATTCAATTGAAACAAAAAAAATCTGAAAGTACATTTTGAAGAGCAAATATATGTAGTTCTGAGATATCTACTCATTTTTGCCAAAGATTTTATTACTGCGCCCTGTTCGAAGATTTATAAATCCATCAAAGGCAATTTGAATCTAAGGTCACTCCCCTCCATGATCTTGTTTATTAAAATCCCACTCACTTCAAGTTTTAAAAATAAATAACCTCAACTGGTTTTTTTTTTGTTCTACAGAACGTTGCCAACGTCATATTTACTTCAACACCATTTCCTTTGGTCGCGCACACAATTAGTCACGATTAACTCCTCCGCTAATTTATCCGCCTAAAGCCCCCTCCCTGCTTGCGCCTGCACAGCTCACATCACTCAATTTTTATAGCGCCAATCTAAATGCAACTCACTCCAATTTACATATACAATTATTTTTTTTTGTAATTATATCTTAAGTAGGTAGGTATCTCTTAGATACTTTCAAGTTGGTCCGCGGTACGTACTAAGTTAGTTTGACTTAATATGACAATTGAAACGTCAATCAAAAACGAATTCTATTTAAAAAAAAAAAACAATTACCATAATAAACTTAAAGTATCTAATAATTACTATAAAAGATACAATCACAAATACAATCTCATATTACTATAAATTTATGTATCTGTACAACGTTAATAAATGTATTTCTATCTATTGGAATCCACAGCTTTAGCTTGATTGATATCGAAGCATTTTATTGTTAATTTAACGTGATTTTATTTAAAAAAAAAAAAAATAACTCGATAGCTACATTCTGCAGCAATGTTTGAAGTTCAAAAATGGAATGCATCACGATCACAATTTGTGCGAGATCAATTGAAAAAGATACATACAGAGTTTTTTTTTCTGTGAAATCATCATTCATAGATTCTAGAGATGAATCTCAAGAATTTACAAATTGTTTTAAGTTTGTTTGTGCGCTCAAAGTCACATACATAATTGCTTCGACATTAAAATAATTAATTTATGAAAATTTATGGATTTTTTCAGTTTTGTTTTTTTGCTTTCTTGTTTCTTATTGAATTGGATGAGATTATCGTCGTCGTCGTTGTCGGTCGGTCGTCAATCGATTGTGTATAACTATGATTTTCTATGAGCTAATGACTGTATTAGCGATTGTTTAGATTAGGTATTTGTATAAAGAATCTGCATATTAAGAGCATTAACTAATTAAAATTATAATTGTTATTATTATCGAGATTTAATATTTAATTATTTATTTGCCGACGGTAAAACCAAAAAGTTTGTTTGGGCTGGGCAAGTTTTAATTCGTTTGTGAAGATTTTTTTTGGACTGAATCGTAATCATCAAAATCGAACAGAATCGAGAATTTGTCAAATTTCAGACGAGAATATCTTGAAAAATCTTAAAGATTCACACAACAAAAAAACCTATGCAAAAATTGACGTTTCTTGTGGAACGCCTTGATGATCGTGACTTGCACAGTATAAAGGTCACTCATCTCAAGGAAAAATTGGAAAACACGGATAAACTCAAGGGTAAGTCTTTGTAGGGCAGCGTTAATAAGTTCTAGTTGGGCCAGAGGATCTTCAAAATGTTGCGCAGATATCAATTTACGAACTTTTGTAGCAGTGGAGTAGAACTGTATGAGCTTTAGAGTTATTTCTTCATATTTTGGATAGCAAACCGACAGCAGCCTTTGCTTTCCCGACTTGGCTGTTAATACATTTATCTAGTTTGGTTTCACCATCACTAGAACAATACTTCTAAGTAATTCAAAATTTTCTATACTATTAACTGCTTGTCTAGCAATTTTTTTGCCGAATTGATCTTTAGCCTAATGACTTCAACTTCTCTCTTCATTTTTTATGAAGATCAATGATCCCATAAAAAATAAGCATACGTCTCCTACGTAGTCAAGTCATTTCTCCGTCTACAAAGATTACTTCACGCAGTAAGTCACCGACAGAAATAAGATTGGTGACAGTATACAACCTTGCGTAACCCCACTTTGAATTATAAATTCCTCTGAAAATCTTTTTTTATGTAGAACGTGAAATTTGAATGCTTGATCTGGAAAAGAACTATCAGAGCAAAGCAAGCTTGGTAAATTCCATATTGACACTGTCGAGCGTCTTTTCGAAGTCGATAAATATCAGCAGGTGAAGTGGTGATCGGTACTCAAAGCACCGTTCGATGATGATCGACCCGCAAGGTGTTAATGTGATTCACACAGAAAAATCCAGTGGGGAACCCTGTTTGTTCGGCGTTTTAGTGCGTTTTTGAGGTAGTCGTTTATTAGCTTCAAGACCAACAGCAGGTTTTCACATTGCTCAAGGTCTCCAAGAAGCTGGTCAATCATTACTTGGGTGCAGCAGCTCACACCACGTAGTTGATAAAGCTTTTCGGGGTGAAAGTTGGCGGATTTTTTTTTCTTCAAAATTTTTTCAAAATCACAAATGGTTTAGAGTTAGTTCAATTATTTCAATGGATGGGAGGATTAAAACATTTTTTGTTGGATCTTTAGTTGAAATGCTACAAATTTTTTGTAGCAATTTTTGATAGCAAAAACCCCCAGACTCGAGCAAATAAAAATCATTATTTGTGTTTCGTCAGGTTTAGACTTCAGATACAATCTATTGTGGTTAAATCGAGTGTTGAAAAACATGATAATGGAATGTATTTATATGTAATGCAAAAATTCCCATCGTATATAATCAATCATCATCGAGTGTGATCAATCACCGTATCACCGGATGATCTTTTCTCAATACTCAACATATGAGCTTCTTTATTACAATGCTAATACCTATTTGTATCAATTTGTCTGGTTAACAAAACCACCTTACCTAGGTTTCAATTTCAAAACATATATCTAACTATGAGTTTGTTGTTTGATTACAAACCATCTTTACATTGATGCTTGATAGAACGATAAAATCAATGATTAAACAATAATTTTTGTTCGAATGACATGCAAATCGATTATAAACTGTAAGCAAGTTTAAATATTTAAAAATAAAAAAAAAAACTATAATAAATGCATTTGTATCAATAATTCAAAATTGTATAGCTTTCATAAGTGTCGCGTCTTAATGGTTAGGGTGTGTGATTATATAGCCTGTTTTTTTTTTTTTTACTCTTCGTGTTTTACACCTTAAGACTTAAGACAGGTTTATTTTTTTTTTCTGCTCATATATTTTTTTCAGGTATATTAGATTACATTTTATATAGGCTTTTGCTTTTGAATTGCAATATTGATATAATATGACGTGATCATTGAGTAGAATTTATTTTAAAAGTGCTTTTTGAGTGCCACACAACTACCTACTAATTAGGTAGTATCAGGTTGGTATGCATAAATGCACTTTGATTTTTTTTTTGTATACATATTTCGTTGCTACTAAAAAATAAATACAGTATTTAAGATTAAGTAACATGGCAGTTTGGAGGCAGATTTTGATAAAATATTAAAATATTTTTTTTATAACCGCTTGACTATTAGTTGAGGGGTTAAGCTTTTAAGGTTATAAGATGAAAAATTATATAATTTTGGTTTATAATTATTGCATTTATTTATTATAAATTCTTGTGCGCAATAAATATAAACACGTTTCGACAATAATTACAACAAAATAAAGTTAATCTCTTCAATTGTTAGAAATAAGAAAATAGTCACATACGAAACTATTTCAGAAAAAAAAAAATAAATTTAGATTGACATTTGATGTACCGCTTATACTTATCAACAATCAAAAAAAAAATATTTTGATTAGTAATTTAATAAACAAATCCAATATTCATAGCCCAAAAGAATTACTAAAAAATTTGTTGGGTTGAAAATTTATATGAAGTGCCACTGATTACCACGTGTTATAAATATTAAGACTTATCTCTCTTATATAGCCATCACTATAATCATGCTTCTTGGATTTGAATTATTATTTTTATGGGGAAGTAATAAATTTTTAATGGCATTAATCATTTAAGAAGCTTGAATAGGTTTGTGATTGTTTGATGAAAAATTAAATAAAAAAAATTATAATTGAATAACGCAATTTTATTCTTATCAAAAAAAATCATAACTTTATAGATTACTTGTGACGTAATTAAAATATTAAAAAATTTTGCAAACTCATTGTGTTGAAAATTTCTAACCATATTAATACAGACAACTCTTTTTTTTAATACGAAAAAATTGAAAAAAAAAACCTTTCCTCCAAGACATTGTGACTCACATTTAATTATGTAGTTTCTCACACTTATGGAATAAAATAGCATTTAAAATGAAATCAAAGCCAAGCCTATATTTAACCTGGATTACATTTTATTGACAGATCATAAATATGTATTTTTTTTAATGTTGTTCATGTAAAATGTATGTTAAATTTGATATGCAAAAGTTTTTTATTTTTTTTTAAAAGGTACATGTTTAACTTAGTTGTTTAGGTAAATCAATCTTATATTATCTTGGAATATCAAAGATTTATTTTCTAGTAATTCTTGATACAATAAGTTAAGTTTAATAAACAAGAATTACAACAAAAAAAAAATAATTATTCCAATGCTAACTGTCGTTAAACTAGATTTTATTTTTATAGCTCCTTTTAAGAGCCAACTGTGCCGAACTGTCAGTTTATATCGAAGAAAAGTGCGTCGAGGCTTTTAGAAAATCTTTAATGATCTTTTTGATTAATATTGGAAAAACAAAACGTTTCGATACTGAAAACAAATAGTCAAGCATTTTTTTTTTCAAATCCTAAGAGCGTCAGTTCAGGTTTAATAAAAATGGCCGATAGTTAAAATAATTTAATAGTTTGACATTAACTTAAATTTTTTTTTTTGCAAATGTCACTTTTTTCTTTTTTGCATTTGATTATTGATCCTGGGACCTTCTGATTACCAGCCGAGCACTTTGTCCCTTTGCCAGTTCGCCACAGAAAATTTCACATGTCCAAGGTTAATCACATTAACCCACTGACAAAGTAAACACTTGCTGTTTCTGAACTTATTTGCATATGTAAGGATTCAATTTTAATGAGTGAACTTTTGAAAACAATAAGAGTCTCGTATTAATGATGTATGTTTTAAGTGAAATCCTTCTTAAAATAATACGAATATCCTATTAGATTTCAATAAATAATTGATCATTAAATCATTTCTATTTCTCTCTAGATTCAGTTCTATTTCTCTTTAGAAATATTTTGAAAAAAAACTACTGATTGTTAAAATAACCTGCCCACGATATTTGAATGTACTAATATACAGTAGAATCCCGATTGTATACTATTTCAGATAAACTTTGCTGACAGGCCTCTGTTCATATCTATTTAAGGCATTTTAATAGTCCTTAACCTGCCAAGCATTCAATTTAAATTTTCTAAAAATCTTTTCTTACTTATTATGTGTTGTAACTTGTCTGAACGCCATTAAATTAAAAGTGCGAAAGAGCTAGATTTCTGAGATAGGTTACGGAGGTTAGCATTGTTCGTAACTGAACCCAAAACTCGCATCGGAAACCAACACTCTTCTTCAGATAGGTAATGAATAAGCAACAAAATCTTTAGTATCAATATAAGAGTGTTTGTGTGAAGCTTATCAACATTAGTCGCGTTGTTTTCCAACACTCTTTTAAAAATGAGAACAATTTTCAAAACTTCCAGAAAGTCAAAGTCAAACCCGCTTTTTTGAGACCTGTTAGTTTTTTTTTAATTCACGTCTAGATAATTCAAATTTTATAAATGTTTATAAGATTTGTTAAAATTGCTGCTATACAAAAAATAGTATAGATAGTGGGTTTACAAAATTTCGACAAGTTTAGTATACCCAGCGACTACCACCTGTCTCTTAACATGAGAAAATTGGTTTGCTACACGAAGACTTACATAATAGCAACAGGGTATTCCCTGCAAAACGTTAGTTTGATCAACTTACGATATAAGGTATCGTATCTACCTAATAACTAAAGTCAAAAATAAATCTTAGCATTTTAGGAGATAAAGTAGGTATTATGCCTTTGATGATTTTTACTTTGGTAAAATATTAAACGATAGAAATATGCTGAAATATCTAGTATCATATTAAATCGACACACAAATTTGCGCCACATTTTATTAAAGATTAAACTGAATTTGAATTTCATTTACATCTACAGTGGCTCACAATGAAAATGGCCCACCCAAAAAACGAATCTTTTTTAGAGAACAATTATATGAAACTTAACAAAACAAAAAGGGAAGTGTTTAGATTCAATAGAATGTTTAAAAGAACTAAGTACCTAGATGTTAAAAGAAAGAAATTTAAGAAAATAGCAAAACATATAATAATTTCATGGCCCAGAAATACTTAAGAGCATTAAAAAAAAACGTTTAGATTTTGAAGAGAATCGATTCGGAACTAATTCGAAAACATTTCGGAATATTTGCAGCTTATTTAGTTCCAATTTTTTATTAAAAAAAAACTTTAATTCAGTTTTATTAAAAATTTTAAATTACAGATTTTTACTTTAAATTTTTTTTTATTTTCAAAACTATTTTGCAAATTGGGTCTCAAAATAGCCAAATAATGATTCTTGACCACCTTCAAAAAATGTGGAACACTGAGCCACAGAAGCTTTAGATTAATTTTGTTTTTATTCGATTTTCTCCAAACTTTAAACCAAACGTTAAACCATTTTGAGTCAGTTGATAGGTTTAAGGTTTCGAGGCTAAAGGTTTGGAGAAAATCTAATTAAAAGTTGGACATCTAATTGGTTGGTTACCAATTATTATTGATTGAATTTTAGTTTATCGGAATTATTTTGGGCGAAAAATAAATCCTACTCTTTTTGAATAATCATTATACCTAATACATTTTACTAAGGAAAGCCAAATAAAAAAAATCCTTATAAAAACTTGAGCAACACTATTTTTGCAAAAATTACTTTATCTAGGTACTATTTTTTCCACATTCAAGTCGATTAAAAAAAAACTACATGTCTTAAAAGCTCAGACATTAAAAATAAATAAAACGATCAACTTACCCAGCATTTAATGCTTGTCTGTAGATTTCTAACATCAAAGCTTCGTGTAACATTTTGTTGTAGTTTGTTTGTTTACTTTTTATTTATTTAAGTTAATTTTTATTTATCTGAGTTCACCACAATTTTGTTTTGTTTAAATCACTTATTGGTTGTTGTTTCTTATATCACTACTAATTGCAATTTATTTTTTTTTTAATTAAATATTTAGGAATATTTTTTTTATTTGTTTAATTAACACTAATTCACATTATTTTTATTAAATTTAATAACACTTATTTTGTTTTCTTAAATATTTTATTTAGAGATAGTAATAATATATTTTTTTGTTTTAGTTCTTCAAAGAGAAAAAAATATAAACAATTTTGTTTGTGTTTTTTTTTTATTATTGCATGTAAGATCGTATACTTCGTTTTTATTTTTTGTTTTTAATTTAACTTGGAGTTAAAATTAGTTTTATTATTTTTTAAGTTTATTTTTAGATTTAAAGAAGATTCAAAAATAAAAAATTTATTTAAAATTTACGTATACATTGGTTAAGAAGATATTGGCTTTTTTTTTTGTTAAATTTTTATGTAATTTTTTTTGTGTTTTATCATTAATTTTTTTTTTTTAATCAGTCTTGATTTCGTATATTTATTTTAATAATATTAAAATATTATATTTGTTTTATGAATTGTTATGAAAAATAAAAAAATATTTCATCAACTTTTGACTAGATATGAATTTGGGAGGCGACGAATTATTATTTATATATTTTTGTTTTATTTTCAAAATTCCAATTAGCATTTAGAAATAACGAAAAAACATTATTTTGACACACTCAAGACAACAAAAAAAAATATAAACCGTGAGAAAAATCTTGTCAACGCCTCTTTAAATAATTTACAAGAAAAAAAACAACAAGAAAAATATCTATTTTTCTTTTCCACTTAGCGGCGGCGGCCAATTATAATATTATAAGGTGATGCACAAACGAATATTTTTTTTTCTGAATTTTTTTTTCTTTTTGTGACGACGAACACAACATACAACGTCTCGTTTGACAGAATCCGAAAATACTGAATGAATGAATGAATTCAACTAACGAACGTACCGCGTATGTCTACGGAATGACATACAGCAGCCAGCACCAACAACAGCAAGCAACACAGTTGTTGTAGATACTCCACAAAAAACGTATCTTTTACACACATTGACGTCGACGACAACACAAAAACACACAGAGATACAATGATACAAAAAAAAAAACGAACGAAAACCAGAATAAAATACAAACGAACGAAGAGTGTGGCACGTCAAAAAATTCTGATTGATCCGAAGCAGCAGAAGAAGAGCCGCTGCTTGTCTTGTCTGTCTATCTATCTATTTGAGCTGAGAAAGATACTCTGTATCTATGTGTATGGCGCGTAGTGTGGGCTGTGGGATTTGAACCAGAAATTAATTAACCCTCTTCGGTAGTTTTTTTTTGTTTGTATCTATAACACTCCGCTCCGTTCTTCGCTCACATTGACAGAAGAAGATACTTTTGTTTTGTGGAATCGCTGATGACGACAAAGACGAATACGAATAAAACTTTTGTGGACATGATCACTGTATAACGGTCTGTTGTTGACTGAAAAACTCTTCGTTGGTTGTGCTGTGCATTGGGAGAATCCTTGCGGGTTAAGCAAACTACTCAACACCGCACACTTCCAGGGGGCACACAATTTTGGTGTTTTGTGCGCCTGTGTGTTTCAACACATAGATACAATTTTTTTTTTGTATCTAAATCACTAACCAACACATTCGACCGGATGTGGAAGTGTGTGCGGTGACAAAACGGTTCTCTTATAAATCCGTTTCGTTTCGTGGGTTCCTATGGGACACAGCACAGTTGTTGCTCTTTTGAGAGTCGAAGACCCCCTTCTATCTTCGATTTGACTTTTCAATAAAAAGATTAAAAAAAAGTATCTATGACTTTTCAAGAGTATCTATTCACTCTGAAATACGAATTGAGATAGTTTTAGTAATGGGAGAGAGAGCAAAATATGCCTGGAAAACACATTTTTGCCATTCGAATTGGAATTGAAGGAACAGCACTATGGAACATGAGGGCACACAGCATCCACCAAAACTGTGGGATGATTTATGACAGTTCAAAACAATTGGCCTTCTCACTTGCACGCGTTAGCTACTGTATCTGTTGGGACGTTTCCATTGTGAAGACATGTTGTTTTTTTTTTTTTTTGTAAACAAACAGAAAGAGATGGCGGTGTAGAGCAGATATTTTTTTCCGGTTTTATTTTTGTTGCTTTTTGCATACAAAATATTGCAATTGTAAAATATAAAGAGGAAGTCGGGGTTGAAACATGTTTCTTTTTTTTTATTATAAATTAGTGATGGTGAATCAATCAAAATTCAAAAATTTCATAATTGGATACAGTTTTTTTTTTCAATTTTATTTTTCTAAAATGGGTGTAGATAAAACTAGTTAGGATACCTACCTACAGAGATTTTTTTTTTTCTTTTGATGGCGTTGATGGACTTGCGGACATTGGATTTATCGGATTAACATAAATGTGCGTAATGTTTGGTGCGCGTGGACAATTTTACATTTTTTTTGATTTATTATAAAGAAGAAGAATAATTTTAGTTATACCTACCTACATACCTAAAAACTTCTCTGTGATTTCGAGTTTTGTGTTGTAATAAATTTTGCAAGTTTTTTTGTCTTTGCAGTTAAATTTTTGCGACGGCAATTTGAAAACAAAAATTTTAAATTGCTTAGAAGGGTTTTTGAATGTGCTGGTTTCAGTTTCAATATTGGAACTGTTAAAATAACATCTTCATGGTCTTGTAAAATTTAGAGAAGCAAATCTTGAGTTTGCGTTTGCTTATTTTTCTCACATACCCTTTTTTTCAATTTTTGTTCTAACAAAATCGTCATAAGTGTGCGGTAGAGTGAAATGGCGATTTTCAAATTAAATGTGTGAAACGTGTTCCTACCTACTTCTCCGATTATGGTGTCATTTTTGTATCAGTTGGTACTGAAATTTTTAATTTCAAGAACTCACTTTTCGACGAAATTTCCTTTAAATTAATTTTTGAAAACGGTTTATTTTAGTACAATGATACCTACCTATGTACATCCAATTAGTAAAATGGGTCAAGCAAAATATCCAGCAAGAGCACGAAGGCCCGTCCTTCAGCCAAAAACATGAGTTGCTTTTTGCTAGCTGTATGTATTTTTCTGAATTAGAAGTTATCGGTTTAATTTTTAAGGGCTTGCCGAGACACAGGACCGACAATAGACTAACTCCTATAGGCATCCGAAACGAGACCGAGAGTATCAGTGATCTTGCTTTTATAGAAAAATATTACAAAATCGAGTTTAAAAACCTAAAATTGAAAAGGTACCTACTTCAATGGTTCAAATGTTTCCGTTTAAACCAGACCCAGACGAGACTTTTTGCTGTTGGAAATCGGTATAAGAAATGATTTGGATTTTTTAAAAGAAAAGAATAGAAATGTTTTTAAAATTTTTTTGTTTTCAAAAAACGGGAGTTGTTCTTGTTTAAAGGTTTAACTCGAAATCGCCAATACGTCAAAAGACAGGTCTTGGCATTTAACATTATTTTTTGGATGGTTTTGATGCAGAAAAATATGCTTATACTTACCTAAATATTGAAATATTGCAAGAGATAAAATAATAATATTGACCGTATCACAGAGAAAAAAAAACGAGCTAAAATGAAGAATATCAGTCTCAAAGCAAGCCGATCCGGTGATGAAAGTATGGTAATCTCGAAAATTCTTAGTTAAAACCGAAAATTCTTGTTTTGATCTTGTCTTTTATAAGCTTCAAATTCTTATTTTAAGACTAATTTAGGCTTAAGTTAAGTATGCAATTGGCTCATTTCAAGAATACAAAATCTTATTTCAAGATCACGTAGGTATTCTTAATTATACCAAATTAATAAGTACAAACATACTTAAATCAAGGTTATTTAGTCTTAAGATTAAGATTAAGATTAAGATTAAGATTAAGATTAAGATTAAGATTAAGATTAAGATTAAGATTAAGATTAAGATTAAGATTAAGATTAAGATTAAGATTAAGATTAAGATTAAGATTAAGATTAAGATTAAGATTAAGATTAAGATTAAGATTAAGATTAAGATTAAGATTAAGATTAAGAATAAACGAACTTTGAATAAAACCGAAAATTCTTGCACTTAAGTTTATTTTGGATTGATTTAAGCTCATTTGATCTTGATTTTAAATTGAGTGGTCTTACCTTCACAATCAATTTGACCCCCTACCTCCTTCTCTCCAAAGATACCAAAATGAAAAAAAAGCATTAATAATTTAAATGTAGGTACTTTTATTTATTATTATTTATGTATATTGTTACAAAAAAACACTTAAATATACTTAATTCTAAAATAAGTTTTTCCATTATTTAATGGATACAAATGCAGTGGTGGACTTAAAAAATCGGTTATTGTTTTAATTTCAATACAAGTTGCATTTAAAGAACCAACTTCAAAAGCTTGAAAATGGGAATAAAATAGAAGGATTTGAATTTGTTGGCATAGAACAGAAATGTTCATTTTGAAATACCTACAAATGTTTTAACTTTATATAAATAACTCCAAATTAATATTATAGTTACTGAAATATCTTGTGCCTTTAAAATTTAATTCTGACCAAACTTCGCAATTTTCTGTGCTGTCGGTGGTGTGGGTAGTAACGGTAGTGTTTGTGGTTGGAGAGCAAGTGGAATTACTAGGAACGGTGGTGGTGGAAGTGGCGCTGGCGCCGCCGCGCCGGTGCCGTTGATGTCGGCTGGGAAGGCAGTTTCTAGTCCAGCCAACACAAAATTTCCATCACTGTTTTTATATACAAATATTTCACTGTTAACTGTTTCTTCTAAATTTATCACATGTATGTTATTTTCACTTTCTTCTGCACTTTCCGCCATTGTTCACTTTTAACTTTTCACTTCTAACACAACCGACTTGAAAGTTGCGCAAGTAAAATGAAAAAAAGATCTAATTTTTTTGCAATGACCGTTTCGGCTTCATTTAAGATTTTTTCGGCTTAATTTAAGAACATAAAACTTGTAAAAAGATTAAAATATCTTATTTTAAAATTGCAATTCTCAGATCAAGATTTTTTGCGCTTGATGTTGCATACAAAATATGTTTTTAAAAAATAAAATCTTGAATCAAGAATAAATGTCGTTTTTAGGGTAAAAAATAATAAGAACACAAAAATCTAAAAATAAGCCCGCTCGTACTTGAATTTAGACTGTCTTTTTTTCTCTGAGTGATATTTTAAGAATAAGTTTTTTTCAAAAAAATTGTTTAAGCAATTAAAGATTTATTTTTCTACGATTTTATTGCAAGTTAAATAATACCTATTAATGTTTTTTAAAATATTTTTGATTTTTCTTAAATGTCAGACTCGAGTTTTGAGATCTTAAATGCCAAAGGGTTTTTAAATTTAAATATTTTTCTATATCACCTATTTGATCAGTTTGAACTAAGTTGATTGACCTAACAAAAAAATCTTAACATAGTAGCAATCAAACCTATAAATATTTAAATCAATTCGGCGTCAGGTTAAAAAAAAAGGTCAAATTGTAATTTTATAAAATCCTCAAATGCATATCTAACAAAACAACTTAAAAGCTTCTTTATGTATTAAAATTGAGAACAAAATCAAAATTAAATATCAAACTCATAAAATGTTAAACCTACATGTTATCACTTTAAATCGTTATTTTCAAAAATCCTTTATCACCTGATTTATGAAGATGATTTTCCATTTTCATTGTTATACCAACAACACGATTAGATACTTAAATACCTTTTATTATATGGGTTTGGAGTTTTTTTTTTTTTTTTTTTTTCTTAAATTTTTATCTGCATAAGAAATATGTAACTTGTAAGCCTGCCTATCATTATTATCATTGATACGTGATTTTTCCATTTAAATGTCAAAAACTCGTTGGTAATTTTGAATCTTATGGTAATTCAGTGTAGGTAATGGGGTGCAAGCTTTTACTCATTGACTGAGTTTCATTTCTTTAAGAAATGAAGATCATCTGATCTACCTAAATATAATTCATTGTAATTCGACATAATTTGAAGAGTTTGAGTCCAATTTAAAAAAAAAATAATCGGATTAGATGACAATAGACTTTTCTACTATACCTACTGAAAAGTCAAGTGTCAAAGTTTTTCAGAGTTTTTCACTTCGCTTTAAAAAAAATGATGAAATTGAAAATCACTGAGCTCAAACTTTTCGAATCAAGGATAGGGAAGCCTGACAATAGCACAGAAAAGTACCTACGAAGGTTTTGAAATGGTCCGAAAATTAAATTAAAAGTCCAAACAAACCGGACCAAGGTTAAGCGACTTCAACATAAAAAACCTACTTAAAAGTATCTCATAAGTAGACTTCCTTAGTTCATCAAAAACAAAGATACGATAATGACAAGCAAAAGAAAGAAAAAAATGTTTTTGAAATAATCGATAAATCTATACTTTTGCGGTTCATAATCAGTTATCAATCGAATTGATTTTAAGGTCACCATTTAGGTAAAAACAAAAATGTAGGTATAGTTAAAGATACATAAAACGTTCCACCAAAAATGAAACCTTTGCTTAATTTATTCAAACTCAACTAATTAATTCAAAAGCGAACAAAATACATTCAGCGCGTTAACTTGTGTGTTGAAGAGAAGATGAAATATATAAATTTTTTGATTAATCGAATATTTGTATATATCTTTTTCCATCGTGTCCATAAAAAGACATTTCGATTTTAGAGTCTCGCTATGCGGTAGACGAAATCTATAGTCATCACCAGCAGTAGGTAGGTAGGTATATGAAATTTACTGAACTAATTTAGATGAAACGAATTTTTAAATTTAATTTCTAATTTGAAATTCTTCATTCTTTTGGAATTAATTTTTTTTTTTTGATTCTTTATTTTTGATTTCTCTGGTTTTCATAAAATTGACAGATTTATGTGGGCAGTTTAATGAATTCTTTCTTTCGTCTTCTATAAAAAAAATATATATTTCCATATATTTTGAATTAATCTTTGATATTTTGACCATTATATTGGAGTATAGTTTTGTTGTTAGTGTAGAAAGATGGCTTAGATCTTTGGAGGTTCATCAATCGTTTTATTTCTAATAGGCAGTTTTTATGGGCAAAAGAATACATATACATAGATATCTACATTATGATTAAGACGGGACTATTTAAGATTTGAAATCAATTTACCATAGATTCAGTCAAAATGATTTTATGTGGATAGGTAAAAAGAAGAGAAAAAAAGCAGACAGTGAAATCGAAGAAAACAAAAAAAAATATTTGAAAAGAATTCAAATTAATATAAAGTTCGGATTAAATGAGAGGTGTTAATTACTAAAAGCAGTCGTTGGTTGGTCGGTTTTGGGGCTTAAAGAATTGAAAAAATTTTCAGTAAAATGTTTATTAATGCACAGTTTGTTTGAAGAGAATGATCATTTAAAACGCCCACTTTTGTTAGTAGTGATTTTGGGATTAAAGTGTTTTTATACTTTTTTCCAGTACATATGAATATGCAGTGAGTATTGTTTTTTGAAAGCAGAATTATGGATCTACTGAATTTTGAAATTTGATTTATAGTATAGAACACAGAATTTTAGATTTAAAAAAAAAATTGAAGTACAGAATTCGGGACTTTGGGAATTTTGAAATACAAGATAATGGAGAAGCAGAGTAATAGAATACTGAGTTATGTCCATACACAATTATTAATCCGTATACAAAATTTGGGTGTTACAGAATTTTGGTCATATAGAATTTTGGCCATCGAGCAGTCGGCACAAAATTTGGGGCTGATAATTAGTGAAGGTAAAACAAAGTACATATAGTGGCGTCGTATATGCGAGAAGAACAGTTGGGGTTGGCCGTGGCGCAATGGTATGCGTGGTCGTCTGTCAGCCTCGCAGGTCACAGGTTCGATCCCTGCCGTAGTTCTATGTCATGTTTTTATTCCATTATCATTTATCATTGTTGGGCCGCTGATTTACTCATTACATGTTGTTCAGGCATAACACTAACAACATGTGATTGAGTAAATAATACCTAGTATGCCCAACAAATATGACAATGAACAAAATAATGCGAATTATAAAGGGACATTGATATAAGGCACGGCATTTTCTCCGCTTTAGCCCCAGCCGCCAACCCTGGAGATAAAATCTGAGACAACCACCACCTTCAGTCTCAGTACCTCGCGCTACATACCTTTCCATACACCTTTCCCTTCCCATCGCTATCCTTCACGCCCGCGCTGTGTTGAAAAACATATAAAGGGTACACCATCCCCTTGAGCGCGCTCAAATTATATAAAAAAAAAAAAAACAATCAAGATAGCGGAGCACGATTTTGAATTTAAATTAAAATTAAATACCTTGGGTCAATAGTAGCAACCGATAACAATATAGAAGAAGAAATAAGCGGGCGGCTGCTCAATTCCAACAAAGTCTACTATAGTCTGTCAAAGCTCTTCAAATCCAGAAATCTCACCATAACTTCAAAACTGCTGCTGTACAGGACCATGGTCCTGCCAGTACTCACGTGTGGATCCGAGACTTGGGTGCTTAGCAAAAGACACTCCGACCTCTTAGCCGCGTTCGAGAGAAAAGTTTTAAGGAGAATTGTTGGCCCCATATGTGAGGAAGGACGATTCCGGAGACGGTACAATCATGAATTGTACGCAATCTACCTTGAAGCGGACATAGTGACAAAAATTAAGCTCGGTAGAGTCCGGTGGGCAGCTCGCATGCTCGCTTGAGCTAAGAGGAACCGGCTCGGAAAGTCCTTTGTGGTGCATGCTATGGTAGACGGCAGCGTGGTAGACCATGCTTGCGCTGGAGTGATGGCGTAGACCAGGACGCCCGAAGCCTTGGGTTGCGCAACTGGATGGCGTCGGCTCGAGACCGGGATAGGTGGAGAGACTTGTTGAAGAAGGCCAGGACCGGACCCCGGTTGTCGAGCCGATGATGAAGATGATGATGAATTTTGGCCACACAGAATTTTGGTCATACAGAATTTCGGTGACACAGAATTTTGGAATACAGCAACTAACGGTTATGAAGATGTAGCGGAAAACTTTTCACTCTTCCTTATGTAAGATGGCGTCGAAGGGGGAAGTTTTATACTCCAAAGACCCTTCTTTATAGGTACTCACACCAAGTCCCTATATAAACCCAAAAAAAAATGGCCTTGATCAAAATTTGCCTTCAACATTACATTTCAATGAACTTTAAAGGTAAAGGTTAAATTTCGGGGTTTGAAACAACGCGGTCATATTTTCAGTAATTCACAATATTTGTTTACCATCAATAACTAGTTTTTTTTTGGAAAAGTGTTCTCTGGGAGAGATTTTAGTGTTTTGTGGGGAGATTTTAGTCCTCTTCAAACCCCTCGACCTATCAAAAAAGCTGCTTTTAAACATAGCAAAAAATAATACAACATTTCGCTGCCCTACATATTTTTTTTATGTGATTTTTGAGTTCTGGAAAGAAAAAAGTTGTGACTTTGGAGGGTAGAGTAATTTTAAATAGTTCTGAGGTAAGTACTTACTGGTTTTGCAGATAGCTACGAGTAGTTAATGAAAATAGATAAATTTTTTGTGTCGATGCTCTTAGTGCAGAATATCTATCGAAAAAATTATGATTTCCTTAAGTTTTTGATCAAACATCAAAGAAAGACAGACCAACCAACAAACAAAAATAATGATAGGTTGGTACATACACAGTTTCAAATTTAATCCATCTCGTATAGCTGATGCTGCACACAGAAAAGATACAAAATGTCACACCTCTACATTATAAGGGAATGTTTTTTTTTTTTTTGCATTTTCTTGGCACAAAATCATGCTGCTGGTTGGCAGCAGGTTAAGTGAGAAGCTTTTAACACCCAAAAGATAAAAGTTTTCTAGGGAATATATTGAAGCTTGATTTATATACATAAGTATAGGTACGTACATTTTTTAAAATATCAAATTTAATTTAAAAGAAATCTCTGTGATGTAATGCGTACTCACTACAGTATTTTTTTGTTGTAAACTATTGGTATGTATGTAGGTTGTAGGTACTAAGAAATATACAAGGTGGCGCAAAATTAATCACCCTATCGGAAGATGTTATAATTTTTGAAAATGGCGTCTTAATTGTATTGAATACATAACAATTCAAGGCCATCTGGCTGTGAAATATGTAACCAGTACATGAAAAGATATTTTAAGTATCTTGTAATGAGTCAATTTCTTGAAGTTTTTAAATACTTACATTTAAAATGTAATGAATACGTAATAAATTATTTAAATTCTTAATTCGAATACAGCTGATTTGTTTTCAATACATTATCCTAGTCAGCAAGTACATAGATCAGTCAAAAAATTAGGCTAATATCTTAAACTGTCTTTTTCTATCCACAGCTCTTATTTAAGAAATGAAATGACCAACAACTTCTTTTAAATTGTATACTCCTATAAGCCTATATGCCCACACATCACTAGCCATAAAGCCTTTAGCAACTATTGCCTTGTCAAATGTGTATTATAGAAAAAAAAATCATACCCGCCTTATTGGTAAAATACTCAAATGTCAACATCTAGGTTAATCACACTCAAAATATATAAACCGAGAAGATGAAAAATCTTAAAAATCCATTAGCAACAATTTAACTCAAAAATTTACAACCACACGATCATAGATCGTCATAAATAAAAAAGCCAACCTAATTCGTTTTTTTTTTTTTTTCTTCTGTATAGATACATCTACAAATATATGTATAATTTCTTTAAAACTAAAAACCAATAAAATATATCTCGATTTCTCCTTCACAACATCAAAAAAAAAAAAAAAAAGTATTTTATGATGAATCCAAAATTGTCAAAGTTTATAAAAAATCAAAAATTCTTGTTTTTTGAACAAAAATTTAAAATTCATATATCTACATTGTATGACAATAAAGCATTCCTTATTTACGATTGTAATTAACTCTTAAATTTCCCTCACCTCACCGCTGAATCTATCTAGTTTGCCTCTCTATCTGTTGGTATGCCTGATGAGCCAAAAAGATACACTATAATCATGATGATGATGGGCAACCCACTCATTGAGAGCACGCTACCACCGACCGACTGAGAGCTTGTTTCGGTTTCAGTTCTTTTTTTTTTTCTTCAAAATGATTACGAAAAAATTGAAATTTTTTTGATTCATTTCTCACTTTGTTGGTGAAGTGAGATTTAATTTAATAGACCTGTCCCATCGCCGTCGTTGATCGTGAGTTACCCACCTCCCGCCTCATTTCCCTTAATCCATATTATAGAAAAAATGTCGACTGTCATCTTTTTTTTTGTTGGATTTTTTAATAGCCCACTTGTACGACTGTCAACCAGGCCAGTCTATCTCTATCGGTTGTTTGGTTGATGACTTCGAAGCCAATAAATCCAAACCAGAAACAAAAATATCTTTGTAGTCCGCATCGTGAATAAATTTATTAAAAAAAAAAAGTATCTCTAGATACATATATAAATATTTTTCCTCTGAAAACAAGAAACGAAATCAAAAATTTTAATAAATGTACGGTAATAAATTTTCGTCAAAAAAATCAAAAATTAGCACAAAAAAAATATAAAATTAAAAAAAAAAATAAAATACATAAGACATTTAGGAAGGTTTAACTTGATGATGATGATGGTTAAATGCCACGAATCTATTAAATAGAAATAAAAAATACTAATTGATAAGAAGAAATAGAAATTCCAATTTTTAGAGATATTTATGAGATTCACGTGCTTTGGCCTTAAAGAGTTTTCTTTGTTCATTTCGTCATCTGAATTCAATAATTAGGTTTTTTTTTGTGTCTGTTTGAGATTTTGAATTTTTGGGATTTTGGATATTAGGGTTTTTGAGATTCTAGGTTTTCTGAATTTATTAGGCATTACCTCCCATCCGTCTCGTTTTTTAAATATTTTATATTTTTGTACTTTCTGCATTCCGGTTTTTGGAGACTTTGTAAATATTTTACAAATTTTGCCCTTACTTCTTTTTGATTCTTTGAAATTTCGGTTGTTCTAGATTTTTGGATATTGAGTTTTTGCTCAGAAGTTTTTTGGGCATTCTGGATGTATGATTCAATTTAAGTTATAAGATTTGGGTTTCTGGGATATGGGATTTTGGGATTTTGAGTTTAAGTAATTTCAACCTTGGTTTTTGTATTCCTCGACTTTGGAACTTCAGGATTTTGAGCGGATTTTGGGTTTTCTGGATTTTTAGTTAGATGTTTTCTAGGTTTTCTGGGTTAATAATTACAGGCCCAAAATTCTATTCCTAAAATTAACAAATTTTAAAAAAGCCTTTAAGTCCTTAACAGAAATGCTTCTAAAAACAAATATCCCTAAAACAAGAAGACCAAAAAAAAAAACTTCCTGATTATCCTTCAAATTCATTAAATTCGAGATTAGAATAGAAAAAAAAGAAAACTTTATGGATTACGAAAAACTCTCGAAAACAAAATCATAACGGAAAAACTTTTCATCCCCTTGTGTATGCCAGAGCCAGAGCCAATATGCAAAAACGAAAAAAGCCTCTCTCACCCAAATGGAAATTATTAAATCCACTCTCGCACAACACACATTTCAGCGAGATAATCAGTTTGACTTTAGTTTTTTTTTTTTTTTTTGAAAAGATCATAACATCATTTTCCATATCGAATACAGGAAGCTTCCAACAAAATCTAAAAAACAAAAAAAAAAGTAGGTAGGTAGTTGGAATAGCTTAAGGCCAAAGTTAATTTAGTTTTGCCGGGGTCTACTATACCTCTAGATAGATGCGAAAATCATCTCCATAAACTCCTTCATATTTACCATACAGATTTAGAGCCACCTCCAACAAAACATCATCTACCAACCACCATCACTTGGTGCGGTAGCAACCAACATCATACTATAATCATCATCATCACCATCATCTGCATTATCCGCGCAAGAAAGGTGCTTATTACTCCATCTTGGTTGGTCATGCCTAATTTAAGCGTCACGAGAAAACGATGCTATGTGGCGATTGTATAAACTTATATCATAAGGAAGAGTCTATAAAAAAAAAAAAAAAAAAAAAATGAATAAGAACAAGTCCACACAGAAGTTTTATCCGCACACAAATAGAGGTCCAATATCTTGACTGCATAAATATGAGAGTTGAGTTCACCGGCTGCTACTGCACCAAACAATAACAGAAGCTGGTGACCAGTGTTGTCGTTTGATGTAAAATACACAAAATATTTTTATATGGATATGTATCATAAGGTTAGCAATAGCAATAGCAATAGCAATAGCAATAGCAATAGCAATAGCAATAGCAATAGCAATAGCAATAGCAATAGCAATAGCAATAGCAATAGCAATAGCAATAGCAATAGCAATAGCAATAGCAATAGCAATAGCAATAGCAATAGCAATAGCAATAGCAATAGCAATAGCAATAGCAATAGCAATAGCAATAGCAATAGCAATAGCAATAGCAATAGCAATAGCAATAGCAATAGCAATAGCAATAGCAATAGCAATAGCAATAGCAATAGCAATAGCAATAGCAATAGCAATAGCAATAGCAATAGCAATAGCAATAGCAATAGCAATAGCAATAGCAATAGCAATAGCAATAGCAATAGCAATAGCAATAGCAATAGCAATAGCAATAGCAATAGCAATAGCAATAGCAATAGCAATAGCAATAGCAATAGCAATAGCAATAGCAATAGCAATAGCAATAGCAATAGCAATAGCAATAGCAATAGCAACAGACTCTGTAATATAATAAGCATAAGTTAATAGTAGTAACTTCTGGGACAGTGACATAAACGCTAAACAGTAAAAAAAAGTACCAGATTACATCAACTATAAGTAATTATCACAAAAAGTACTTTCGACATCATTGCTCTTGACTCCATGGGAACGGGAGTGCGCGATATTGTCAAATTAATAAATTGGAATTAAGTTTTTCGCGCGCCCGCCGCCATACGAGAACAACCACAAAAAAAAAGAAAGAAAAAGAGGGCGAGGGTGATATTCAACTTTGCACAAAGTTGGCTTACAATATTGTGGCCGTTTCATATCAGCTTCTTTTTGTTTTTCTTCTCATTTTCAATTTGTAGTTGGTTGGCAAAAAAAAAGAAAAATCCTTGGTTAAGGATGCCAAAGATAAAATAGAGTAATATTCTTGTTATCATTTTACTACTTTACTTTTAGGTAGGTTCTAATTTATTTAAAAATAATGACAATGGATTTGAAAAAGAATTTTAACTAAAAACAAAATTACAACAGCGACGTGATCCTATTCGAAAACTAATTTATTTTTCTTCTTAACAACTTTTCAATTCAAGATTTCGCTTCGGTCGGCATTAGAGTCTTCATTCTTGCTTTCTTCAATTTAATTGAAAGCATCTCATTCCATGTTTTTTTTTTTGTGAAATTCTAAATTTGTATTCAATTTATCTATAATTCTTTCATTATCATCAATTATTCAAAAAAACGTTGAAATATCGCAGCTCTGTTTCTCAATCAGCACGACCTATCCTCGCAACTGTTTTGAGTTGTTTTTCCTCTCTCACCAATTCCAATCATGATGATGATTCGAAATCCCCACATACAATATGTACACGCATATATTGAGGTTAAGGAGAGAGGAAACCTAGCTCTGCATCTGTCTTATAGGAGCTGATAAATCTGTCATTGTACCATTTAAGACTCACCCGGAGGCGCCCTCTCGTTAGCACCCCCATCATCATAATCATCATCATCATCTTCGTGTTCATCTTCATCCATTCCATATACCTAACAAACAACACATCAGAACAGAACGTAATACATATTATTCAGAGCAATTCCGCTTACGCTTTGGAATGCTAAACACAATGTTTTTACGTTTTGTGTTAAATTTATAACAAACAACAAATCAACGATGGAAATTAAAATATTTACAAGAAAACAAGATGAATTTCCATAATTTTTGTTAAAATTTTATTTCTATATCTCTGTCTCACATTGAGTGAATCAGAGCACAATAAACTGGTATATGTATATTTCGTGGAGAGAACTATTGGGCTGCTGTTTCTGCGGTTTTTAGTGCATGCCGGTCCCGGTGTTGCTGAAGGACAGATGTTCCCACTTTGATGGCAGTCATGTGGGGATGCATTGGTTCTATATGAAAGATGTATATTTGTTGAGTTTTTCATCACAATAATACTTCTTCTTTGGTGAATGGGATAACATGGGAGTAAATTATCAAACAACGTGGACGTGGTGAATTTCAACAGCTATCGAATTATGGAAATAGAAATTTTAGTTAGTTGCCATCTGATGGTGATCCTATAAGACATCAAGAATACGTCGTTTTCGTAATCCAGGTAATTGAAGTGTGATTGTAGAGTTTACTAAATTTCTTCATCATCAATCGACAAAGCTGCATGCAGTACAACACTATTCACCATTATTAACATTACTGGTGACAATATACAGCCTTGTCTCCTCCCACTTTGGATTTCAAAGGTGACACTTGACCTATCATAAGTAGCCTTCACCGGATAATCAGTTCGGGTTCAAGGCGGAACATGACACCATTCATGCCGCGTCTTAGCTCGTTTCTGATATCCAATGGAACAAAGCTAAGAAACAGTGTACGGGCTCCTGTCTGGTTGATTTGGAGAAAGCCTTCGACACCGTATGGTTAGAAGGCCTGTATCTGAAGCTGTCCAGACTTGGCATAAGCAAACAACTGCTTTATATACTCTTTGACATGCTCAATGGCAAAAAGTTTGTTGTCAAAAGTGGCACTGTAACTTCTGCCACAGTCTTCGAAACTAAAAATGGTCTTCAGAAGGGTAACCTCGCCAATTCTATTCATCATTTACACTAGTGATCTGATAGGTAGTCTTACTCAGGAAATTGCGTACTCCGAAGATCTAATTACGTACAAAAAAGCTCCAAAAGTCGAGGTCATCAGAATTCTTTTGCAGCGTTACTTCGACAAGATTCAGCGATATTGTGATGACTGGAAGTTGAAAATCAACTTTCAGAAATCAGATACTATTCTGTTTAGGACTCCGTTGGCTGGAGCCCAAAGGGATACAAGAAAGAACTGGCGCAAGCTGGTGATCGTAGGACCACATGGACATCCACTGGCGAGTAAAAACGGGGTAAAATACCTTGGCATCTGGTTGAATCAGTATTTGTATTTCGACAAACATAAAAATGCGGCTCTCACCAGGGCTAGGGGAGCTTTTGGCCTGACGAAACGGTAGTTTTATAGCAGTCGTCTTGACTCCAGGGTAAAGGTGATTTCCTACATGGCCCTCATCGACGTCCCCAACATCGAATAATTTAAAAGTGTGCGTTTGAGTGCTTATATCCCTCCTAATGCATTTCTCTATTTAGACAGTCGAGGGCTGATCCAGGATAGAGGCATTTCCTCTAATCTACCACGTCGGCCGTAGAACTGTGGATCGGCGCCTTCTTTATGAGCGAGACGTGCTAGCACAAGTCGGCGCTGAGCGACTTCGGTTCAGTAGGACTGTGTCCGATCGGGACCTTTGGGAACTTGACAATCATTCATTTTTAACCACAATTCAAGAAAGCTTTCTGCTTCCCAAGTTCTCTCAATAAGTCTATCGTTAGAGTTCTAACATTAATGCAGAAAAAATCCTTCAAACCAAAATATTGAAAATAATTTTTCACAATGAAACTCAACGGCTTCCAAGAACTCGATCATTTTGCGCTGCTCCCTGTTCTGCTTTTTGTATACCTATTCGTGAAATTCACCATTTGCCACCATCTTGGATTTTAATTTTTATTAAATATCTTGACTTTTTAAGCTGTTGGCTGTCGAAGATAATTTAATCAACTATTAATTAACGACAAATTAAAACCTGATTAACAATTCAATAAAAAAAAAATATTTTTTCAGGGCTGCGTTTTTGGTGAAATTCACATCATCCTAGAGCCTAGACTCTAGTTGAGATAAAAAAGTAATTCCTTCACCAACGTATGTATGTAGGTATGATGTGATGGATTTATGAGGCATTCTAAAAAAAAACTCACAGGTGGTAATTTATAATACGCGCATAAGATTGCTAACAAAACAAACTGCCAAGTTAACAGTAGAGAACCCTAAGTAGCTAAAACCTTAATTTCCACAAAAAAACGAAAGCTAGTTTCACTGCTCTTCTAAAAAAAAACCTTATAAATAAAATTATCACAAATAAGGCCTATTCACCGTGGGCTTGATAAAACAAATTGGACTTTTTAATAAATTTACAAAATGTTATAAATTTTCCAAATTTATTAGAAAAAAAAAAGATATGATTTTTTTTTCTTCAAGTTTCATAAGTTTAGCATGAGATACAGTAGGTACAGGTTAAGTGGGTGGATTTTTTATTTTCAATAAAATGCAATAAATCTTTGAGCGGATTTAACAAATCAATTTGTTTGGCTTTGAAAAACAAAAATACCTTCACACATATGTAGATATTTTTTTTTTATTATGTACGGCATCTGAAGTTGGTTGTTTCGACGGGTTGTGTGGTGGGTGAGAGTCTCTGAGCATTAAGATATATTTTTTTTTTGTTTTTGTTATTTTGTGTTGATTTTCATTTAAATCTTTCAAAGTCATACTTCTTCTTGGTGTTTATTTAGTACAATTGGACAGGTGAGGTGAATTAATGGAATCTTCTTCAGGAAAAGAAAAGATAGATTGTGATATGTGTGGTGATGGTGGGAAAAAGAGATATTTTGATTAAGTGCATTTTTGAAAATGGATAAATAAATATATTAAATGCAGTTAATAGAAAAATGGTCTGTGAATTGTTAAATGTGAATAAAAATAAATTTGCAAAAACAAAAATAGAATGTGGTTATATAGGGTAATATACCGTTGAGGAAGGTCTAACTAAAAACTTATTATTTTAAAAATACCTACACATATTGAAAAGGAACACAATCAAAGATGTACACATTTGTTAAATATTAGAAGCTTTTGTTTTTATATTATTAATCACTCTGATCTTTTAAAATTTCCTGTATTCAGAGTGCCATGAAGCTGGATGTCAAATTACTCGTGAAGCTGTAAGTCAAGCTACTATTAAAGATTTAACATTCGCGTGTTGCCTAGTCATGTATTTTTCGTAGCGGATCGATTGCATAATGGTTAGTGCGCAGGACTATCATAATGGAGAAATATGTAGGTTCGATTCCCAGCCTCATCAATCTAAAAACAGAAATATAATGTAATTCATAGGGCAATTAAAATGCACGTCAAATAAAGCTTAAAGCTGTAAGTCATGCTGCTTTTGAAGCTACAACTTTCGTGTGGTCTAATCATACATTTTTTTCGTAGTAGCCCGTTGGCGCATAATTCTTAGTCCGTAAGACTGTCATGCCAGAGGTCCTGGGTTCGATTCCCAGCCTCCTCCACCTGAAAACAGAAATGCAATGTAATTCGGAGGGCCCGTATGGGTTTGATTCATAGCCTCACCAAGAAATGTTTTTTCAACGGGCTGCTGCTTCTTGTGAGAAGAATATCACTTGTTCGAACCCTAGTTCAGGCCCGTCCATTCCACACACACTCAGGAATAGTTGAGAGTTGTAAGTCACTTGGGCCCTAGTTATTGATAGACTGTCGCGACACCACCTAGCAAAGAACCATCCAAATCCTTGTTTTTAGGTTATAAAAACTTTTATTTCTTTAACATACAATTTTTAAAACTAGGGTTAAGCATTTCTCCAGTGTCATCCCACATAGTTATAACATTTCAAATAAAGCACATTAAATCCATTAATCCTTGTCCCCAACTTCTTTTCATCACTCTCACTTCCAATCCCCAACAATGACACCACTTATAGCATCACACTAAAAAGCTTTTAATTCCTCATCTTCTCCGAGGATTTTTTTTTCTCACTCATGAAATGAAATGACAAACCAAAGTCAATTTCATTGCACAAAAGCAAACCAAAAAAAATAAGCCCACCTGGTTGAGTTCTCAGGAACTCATCATCATCATCATCATCGTCATCAACACAATTTACCACTCACTCTTTATAACTGCAAATCGAAGATATTAAAAGGCAATCTATGAAGGTATAACAGATGAAAATGATGAAAAGCCAGAGTACAAAAAACTCAAGATGAATTCAATGTCACAAACAGGATAATACGAAGGAAGAAAAAAAAACATAAAAAAATGATAAAGAATTTTCCTTTTCACAAAAAAAAAAAAAAATAACACACTCTGAATAGTGTGTAGATGATGATGGTTTGGTTCAGTGGACTGGACTGGACATCATATACAGACTCCACATAAAACATCCTTCGATGAATCGTAAATCAATCAAAAGATGGACAAAAGGACTCCCCATTTCTCTCTATTCAATATAGGCTCTACTATAATCTGAATCCTGCCACCATTCATTTTGATTAGAAAATGATAAAATGATTCTCTGCTATACTGCTGCTCAACTAGCGCATTAAACAAGCATCCTCTTTTGTCCACATAAATCCTTAACTCGACATTTGATGGTGTTAGGAGGGACTTTATACTCGTATATAGAGATGAACATCATGATTTTGAAGGATACTCTTATGGATGAAAATGCACATTGCACTGTTGCAGCAACAACAGCATCACCTTCGCTCAATATAAAATCCATGCGAGACCTTTTTATGATCGATTTATGGCATGGAGGGGGATAGATTTTATGTTAACAATGCGTCCAGGACTATGTCCATCCGCGTGAAAATATAGACAGACGCATCGAATGTCCTTTTATGGAAAATTATTACACCTCGCAGTGCAGTATTTAGAGTGTATGTTCATACGTACAACATTTCCACTGCATTCGAATTATATCCAATCGAAAAAGGCACAGGACATTTCGTCCTATGACTTATTTTTTGGAAGAGGTTGGGTTTGAGTAGGGTTATGAGTAAAAATAATTTTTCGTTGAGAATTTTGATTTATTGGGTCAAATGTGTCAGCGATAACGCGATGCATTTTCGATGATGCCAACGTAGAGATTCCTTATAATATGCGAGCAAAGGATATCGCAAAGGACAGACATTTAATGCATTATACGCGTTAACGATGATTATTTCGCCGTGATATCTCTCAATGGCAGCACAACGACATCGACAACGAGGACCATGATCATGATGATGATGACTTCGGCGCGGCGACACGGTCGGAGTTGTTGGTGCAATGATGATGACTAAAATGGACCTATACCTATGCTTTGTTTTATTGGGTGTGTAGGTGGGGTGAACTGCTCAAAGGATATATCCATAGGACAACGACAATGACGAAGGACGACGCAATGGCAGCGCTTCATTACTACGATTATTACATTCGTCGGCAATCAATTTTTTGTGGTTGTTGTTGTACGAGAAATCGAACTCTCTCCATCTCTGTCTAGAGAGGAGCTGAAAATGGTCATTTTTGTCCAATGTCCTGATTGTATATCCTAGAATATATCGCTGCCGTCTGCAGTGTTTCCATTGAGAGATCGACATAAAATTTTCGATTGAGATTCAATTGCATGTGAGAATGTATTGCTGCATGCGTGTGCTGGATTTTTTTTTGTTTTGTTTCATCTTTTGTTCAAAAAGGGAGACCGAAAAGGTGAATTTATGTTATGACAGGACATAACCCACCCAATATATTCGAGTGTATACCTATCCCATCATCATCATCGTTGTTGTTGTTGTATAGTTGAAGAGGGAGCGAAAAATTATAATTGCAGCGAGGAATCACAGGAGTCATTAAAAATTATGCCCTCGATGCAATTGTCAGTCGATATTAAATGTGATCATAAATTTCTGATGAAAATGTCCTTTTTATAAAAAAAAAATAAAAAATATATATATTTGTACATAAAAGACAGACAGACAGATAGACAGACAGAATGGTGGCGCGGCTCAGTAGTAGGTACTATGGCGGCATCAGTTGAATTGTTGGAGCTTTATGTGATTGTTGTCGGACTCTGATTGGATTCGGTGAATTATAAGAATGGACAAAATGGTGAAGTGCGGAACACAGAGGAAGTGCGATGGATGATATCCGCATATAATATGGCACCAGAATGACTACTCAACTGAATATGGATAATGGCCTATGGCCATAATATATAAAAGGATATGTTGTGCGCGATGAATTATTTGACTGCAATCGAATGATCGACATATTATGAAAGTTAAAATCAATTCGATTGGGTGTGAGGCATGTTGGTGGTATATATGCTTGTTCTTCTGCAGATGGGATTTTATAAACTGCTAAGCCAAATAGAGGTTGCTTAACATAAATTCTTAAATTATATTTTAATTAAACTCTCGATTTAACTTAAAATGAAAAACGTCATCTGTGCTTTGGTGTATATGTTCCTAATTCTCTGATTGCTGGATTCTTCCTTGATTTGTTTAACTGATACCTAAGTTCTTGATCAACCAAATCCTTCCACCATTTGACGGAATTATCCGTCACTGATGGATTCGTTCAAGATTGCCAAATTCGTCTAGTGTACTCTTTCATGTTCGACGGATGCAACTGGCGTCATATATTATTTGTCGAATTCGACGGATTCTTGAGTGGTTCCCGTATTAGTTCATCATTTGCCGAACTCGTTCATCATTCGGCAGAATTGTCTGTTATTGCCGGATTCCTCCTTGGATTGTTGAATCCGAGTGTCATTTGTTGGAATTTCCCATGCCTATGATATCTGTTAACAATTTGCCAGATTCTTCAGCAATTGATGGATTCTTCTATGATTGCCAAGTTTGTAATTTTTTTTGGATGCGTCACTTCCATGATTGCCGGACTCGTCGGCATCTGGTGGACTCGCTTATGTCATCCGTAATTTGCCAAACTTTTCAGTGATGTTAAAATCACCGAAATCCATAATCATTTTACCGCTTTCATCATTTTGCCGAGTTGTTCGTCACTGATAGATTTATCCATGGCTGTCAAATTCATTAGTGATTTAATGGATTCGTCCAGTATTATCAGATTCGTTAGGATCTGGCGCACACGTTCCTGATTTTGCAAATCTATGCTTAATTTTCCGGATTCGTCAGTGGCTGTCAGATTTAGTTGTGCTTTATTGCCGGATTCATAAATGCCTCCTGAATTTGTCTTTGCTTTGATAGAATCATCGGTTGCTGTCAAATTCTTCCATTACTTGCCAAACTTAAACGTAATTTTCCAGATTCTTTAGTGATTGAAGGTTTTGTTACCGAATTCATACGGATTAGCGGATTTGTCCATCATCAGCTTGATTGAAAGGCGTCAGTCCCGATTCCGTATAGGTATCAGTCTTGCCCATATATGGGGGCAGAGAAAATTTGCGAGAAGAACGGTTGGTCAAACAATCAAGGTAGCGGAGCACGAATTTGATTCCAATTCCAACAGAGCCTACTATATAGTCTGTCAAAGCTTTTCAAATCCCGAAATCTCACCATAATTTCAAAACTGCTGCTGTACAGGACCATGGTCTTGCCAGTACTCACGTATGGATCCGTGACTTGGGTGCTTGGCAAAAGACACTCCGACCTCTTAGCAGCGTTCGAGAGAAAAGTCTTAAGGAGAATTGTTGGCCCCATATGTTTCGTACAATCATGAATTGTACGAAATCTACCTTGAAGCAGACGTAGTGACAAAAATTAAGCTCGGTAGACTCCGGTGGCAGGGGCGCCTAGCTCGCATGAGCGAAGGGGAACCGGCTCGGAAAGTCCTTTGTAGTAAATTCTATGGTAGACGGCAGCGTGGTAGACCAGCTTGCGCTGGAGAGATGGCGTAGACCAAGACGCCCGAAGCCTTGGGGTGCACAACTGGATGGCGTCGGCTCGAGACTGGGATAGGTGGAGAGACTTGTTGAAGGAGGGCAGGACCGGACTCCGGTTTTCGAAACGATGATGATGATGATAGAAACTTGCCCTTAACTACATATTTAGACATTTGATCACTGAAAAATGTTTTCTCCCATTTTTTTCAGAATTCATGGTTTTGGAGTTTTCCAACGCAAAAATTAATTTTTCTCTCAGAATGTCCGGCCACTTCTTCGTTGTTGGCCGCAACTACAGAAAAATAAACTATTGTTGCTCCCCCTTTGTTTATGTTTGCATTTCGCAGTTCCTTAATGTCCTGGTTCGCATCGGTATCAACGGATGCAAGAAACTTCACAAGAAACCACACCGCTTCCATAACTCTAACCTTTTGAAAATTTCACTTTAACCGATTCTAAACATAACTCCGATTCTTATCTGCTCTCATTGTATGCTTAAGATCTCATTTGATTTATCCCATCAGTAACCCAGGTTGCTCACCAACTCACCATTGTATCCTTATCCCCAAATTATCCTCCAACCTACAATTCCCTTCATCAACAAAAAAGACGATAACAATTGCTTTTTAACAAAAATAAGAGAAGAAAACAAAACAACAACAACTACCAAAAAAAAAATATACAATTTACTTTTATAGTGACCGATATAAATTCTACCACACCTTCTTCCGGTTTTTTTTTTTTTTGACACAAAAAAAAACACGGCCATCTTATCCCAGGTGTCAACCATTTCAAAAATGTTACTTCTCCTTGATGGTGCGGGTATAAAAATGGAAACTATATACTACTCCAGCACCATACTATCGAGGTAGCTGCTTGCTACTACAATACAGAAGAAAGAAAAGCCAGTCCCATAGCCTTTAACTTATCACGTCCATTACCATTACTCGCTGTCAAATAAAACTCCGTTTCGAAGTTCCCAGAGAGAATGTTATATGTGTGGCAGGAGAGAATCAACTTTCCTCCTTTCTTGTAGTCTCCACATCTTTATATAAAAATCTATGTGAAGGTTAGGTATATCCTCCCAGTCCAAGTCCTCCAAACGGAACCAACCAAACACTCTGTGTCCTAAAGTTCAAAGAAAAAATCCTAGAAATATAACAACGTTGAATGCTATACTGATGGTGTATAGTGTAACTGTAAATAGATTGAAGTAAATCACATCACCGATAAGATCGAGTAATGCTAAGAAGTCGCATAAAGAAGATGCTATCTTGAAGGGTACCGTTCACTGTGCTCTGTGGAAAGCGACAGCTCTGCCATAATTCTAGCTGCCACCCAAGGCGTCGTTGTCGCCATTTTCTTTGTTGTACCCGTTTAAAGCCCAGAATACAGATCTCCATCCCCCCGACTTCCCAAAAATCCCCCACCAATAGAGTAGACGGTCCTTTTTTTTGGGTGAGCTTACAGATTAGTTTACGTTATGAGCTCATCAATTTTAGACCGACAAGGATTTGGAAAGGTATATGACTTTCACCCCTATATCCAATTTTATTAGCAAAGGTAAGGTCTATAGAGGTAGGTATCCCTTAATTACCTTCGGGGGATGAAAAAGGCAAAAAGCCTGCCACCCGCATATCAAACAGAATCAACATTTTTGATCAAAGTGTTGCTCTTTCTGTTTTTTTTTTTTTTGTTTTGTTTTGCATGCCTTTCAGTATATGTAGATAGATACACCACGCTTTGATTGAGGGCTTGAAATTTTTACAGTGAAAGGACCTTTCGGGAGCAGCAGCCTATATTTACCTTGAATATGCACGGATGCATTCAGAGCTGCGACAGAAACAGAGACAGAACAAAACATACAAAAAAAAAGGAGGTCCTTTTCGTCCTGGCATGTCCAAAAGATGAACTGGCAGAGTATTCAGTTAAAAAGGATGCGTTTCCACCAGGCAACAGGATATATTTTGTAGAGAGTGCAGTGGATGATGCCTCTTTTTTTGTTGCTATCCTGATGGAGGATGGTGCGGTGATGGTGTAAACGAAAAGTGGTCAAAGTGGAAAATTGCTTTAATTAAATTGAATCGGGAGACTGACTGAGTTGTTGTTTGTTGCTGCTGAAACTCCATTTTTTCGTTTGCATTTTCCCTACGGAATCAGTTTCATCATGGTTGGGTATATGTATGTAGGTATAGGTATCCTGTCCTGTGAGAAGGTAAAATTGCATTTTGGACAAAAGAGAAAACCAAAAAAAGAACGACCTGGACTCCATCCAGAAAAGGGTATCAGCAGGTCGCATGTGATAGGTGTGGTCAGTCACGTTGCGGACAGGTCTGTAACCAAATTGTCGTGTGTGCGTGTAATTGAATTGTTTTGTAAAGAATGAATTCAATCAGGGATGAAGTTTCGGAACAGGTCAATCGACGACCAAGGATGATTCTGTTGTTGATATCAATTTAAGAAAATTCTTGCTGATATATGTTTGCTATTTATAGATTATCTCTGATGTGATGTGGTATATTCGCAAAAAAAGGATAGATAGATAGATTTGAAAAATTTCAGAAATTATTGAACCAAAGGAAATTAAATATATTTTATTTTAAATTGCCCTTTTTTGGGGATATTCGATTTATCATTCAAAATCAATTTTGAATTAAATAATTTGTGTTTTATTTCTTTTCAAAGTTAAAATTTTTGGGATATTAAAAAAAAATTATTTTTTCTATAATTGGTCAGCCCTGTGACTTACCAATTTATGAAACTGGCTCACTTTTTTTGACCTAAGTATTACTAGCCTATAAAATGGTATACCTTTTGTTTGCGAATAGGTATCCTGAAAATTTGGTGCGAATAACCTTAAATAATTTTAAACCTTTGTTTAAAAATGTTCAATGGCTGACCAATTTTAAAAATTATTTGACCTCAACTGGGCTATTAATTCCCCAAGAGAAAATACTTATACTCCTGACACCGCGAATATCCCACAAATGAGTTACAGAACATCTCTCAGGATTTTGTAAAACTTAAACCAGTTACAAAACATTCCTTCAATTTTATATACTTTTTGTTTGTGAATACATATCCCAAAAAATTTGGTTCGAAAAACCTTCAAAAGTTTTAAACCTTCGTTTAAAAATATGTATTCAATGGCTGACCAATTTAAAAAATTATCTGACCTCAACTGAGCTATTAATGTCCCGAGAGAAAATATACTTTTTTTTTGGGAATATCCCAAAAATGCTGTGATATGATCCTAGAACCGCGAATATCCCACAAATGAGTTACAGAACATCTCTCAGGATTTTGAGAAGCTTAAACCAGTTACAAAATATTTCTTTAATTTTGTCAATGTCAACATTTTTTTTTGACTATAATCATTGACGAGTTATTTTTTTTACCGAATATCCCACATATGGGGTTCTTAGATCCTGGAGCCAAACCTACTCCTTATAACTATCTTATCCATATCCACACATCGTCCTTTGAATAAATACCAATCAAACCTCAAGGAATTTGAGCTTTATTCATTAATTTTGTACAAAAATACCTATCTAGGTACCATATAGCACATGTTTATAATCCCACGACCATGACGTCATATATGTAAAAAAAAACTATATTACCATCATCCAAAAGTGTGGTTAAATATGACTTTTGGCGCTTCCACCTCTGAATGCAAAAAACATAGAAAATTAACCAACCAACATTGCCACTAAATTTGACCTAAACTCAAAATTGATATTATAAAAAAAAAACAAAAAAAAATTAAAACAAATAAATTGTACCCAAAATCCAAAAACCATAAATTTATAAATTACAAATCCGCCAGCGTTACCTTTGGCGGATGTGGCTAGCAGTAGTGGCATTGGTAGCGCGGTGGACACCAGCAATGACAACAACAACATACAAAAAATCAACCACACACAAACTAACAGCACAGCCGTCCAACATTCAATTTATTTGGGACAAAAACTCTCGGCGGCATAATTGTTTCAAAATATAATTATTATTAATTATTATGGACATGAGTGGCAGGGTGGTGTCGCATTGGTTTGTTGTTGTTGGGGAGAGGACGAAGGACAGCCAGGCAGACAAATACTATAGTGGGTGTGTCATAGTATAGTCGTCGCGGTTCCTGTTATTCAATCGCATCGTCCTGAATGCACAACAACAAAAAAAAAATAGATCCACCACTACTACGGTTAACATCATCAGAGACCCAATTGTATAGTTAGTATAGATGCACATATATGTAGATACAAATTCGGGACAAAAATAAAATCAAAAAAAAAAAAAATAAAGTGACACTAGGATACCTATAGCTTCCCTCTATACTAGGATGTAGAATTATGATTATGACAAAACATGAATTTGTGGGTCCTGGCGATGAGGTTTTGTGTGTGTCTGGTTTAATCGCATAACATGTTAATGAAGTGGAAAATTTATGACCCAACTATAATACACGCCGCCGCCGCCGAAACACTGTTCCACATCGATGTTATGGCAAATGCTGCACGCTGCATATTATATTCCTAGAAAATAATAAATATATAGATAGCTAGTATATGACGCGATGGAGTTTTTTTTTTGGACGAAAATCACCTCAATTTTGGGACATTGGGTACATTAAAATATTTTATATGAAATAATTAAGTACCTGTAATAATTAATATTAGTTGCAAACTATACCGGAGAGATGTAAAAAGGATGGTATATGTATCAGGTTATATACAAGGACGGCAAACTGAATTACCTCCAGGATCTGATGTAATGAAGGTACGAAGGATAGGGTATAATAATTTTCCATTGTAAGCATAAAATGCTAAAATTTAGTCATCATATAGGTATAGGGTATAGGCTTATGAATGGTTTTCAATTGGCCGAAAGGAATTTACTTTGGTATTTGAATTTTTGGAAATTTAATTAATGAATCATTAAAAAAAACTTGTGTTTCCTAAATCATTGCAAAAATCATTTAAACAAAAATAAATTTATATAGAATAATGAAAGGACTAGTTTTCCGATTTTAATTCGAATTAGCGGTTTTTTCGAATATCCTTAAAATTATTTTACAACAGCCAGCGACTCAAGAAGTGAATTAATGAATGGGTTGGCCGTGGCGCGATGGTGTGCGTGGTCGCCTGTCAACCTCATGGTCACAGGTTCGATCCCTGCCGTATGTATGTTCTTATTCCATTATAATAATCTCTTTCATTATTGGGCCGCTGGTTTGCTCATTACATGTTGTTCAGGCATAGCACTAACAACATGTTATTGAGTAAAGTATGCCCAACAAATATGACAACGAACAAAATAATGTGAATTATAAAGAGGCATAGATATAACACACGGCATTTCTCCGCTTTAGCCCAGCCACCAACCCTGGAGATAAAATCTGAGACAACCACCACCTTCAGTCTCAGTACCTCGCGCAACACACCTTCCCTTCCTTCCCATCCTAATCTATCGCGCTCTGTTGAAAACATATAAAGGGTACACAAAAATCCCCTTGAGCGCGCGCAAATTATATAAAAAATTTTTTAAAAGAATTTCAGACAGTCAGGCGGCTGTCAAAGCCATTAACTCGGTCACATCATCGTCTGAACATTAACCTCGACGTCACTCTGATCTGGGTTCCGGGGTACAAAGTGGTATCGAGGGAAATGAACGGGCTGATGAGCTGGCCAGGCAAGGATCGGCCCTTCACAGCTCACTTTCGGAATTGGTTGACATTCCTCTTGGTGCTACGAAGGGAAAATCTTTTTTATTTACCAAAGAGAATCGAATCGAAGGTGGAGCAATTTAGCCAATTGCATTATATGCAGGAAGATATGGCCCACCTCCAATAAAACCCGTTCTAACGATCTTCTTTGCAGGCCCAGGCAAGACATAGCAACGGTCGTTGCGGTATGTACCGGACAATGGCCTTTAGTTGTGGTGACCAACGGGAAAGGGAAACAGTAATCCATTTCCTCCGCAATTGTCCTGCTTTTCTTTATCGACCTCGCCAAGCTATCTGAAATGAAGATCAGAGATCTGATCTCTTTTCTCAATTCGACCAAATGGCTCTAAAAAACTCCGCTGTGAAGCTACTCTATAAATCTTTCCTTTTCAATCATAGGTCAAATAGGTTATAACATCAAAACGGCGCATTACAGCGCCAATTAGGTCACAAGCTAAGTTGATTGTGATCGCCATTTCTACCTACCTAAAAGAATTTCAAGCTGGTTTTAGGTCTGGTCCTTCTTCTTTCAAAACGGATAAAAATTGTACTACTTTTTTTTAAGATTTTAAAGCAGCATTGGACGCTGTGGATAGGCGTGCGCTTATCTACAAGCTGTATGAACTTGCGATGTCTTCAAAGTTTGAAAAAGTTTTGCAAAATCTGTACAACAAATAGAAGGCAGCAGGGATGTGCATTGAGGCCTCTTCTATTTGCTCTTGTTGCTGGGACTACGATGAAAGCTCTGTGTTACGCTAACAACATAGTGCTTATTTCTACCTCACCGCAACCGCTCCAGTTGATAATCAATCAACTGTATGGGTGTTACATTATGTACGGACTTCAAGTGAACCTCAACAAATCCAAAATATTGATGTTCAGAAATGTAGGCGGTAGAACTTATCAAAATGAAATTGAAGACGTGAAATACCTAGCAGTGTGTTTAACAAAAAACTTAAGTATGGAAAACATCTGTGTGAGAAACTTTCTAAGGCCAAAAATGGGAGCTAGTTGGAAAAAGTGTTTTTGCCGTGTATTCGAAGTAGTTTCGGAGTCGGTTTTATTTTATGCATCTCATGTATGGGGTATGCCTTCCAAAGGAGGCAGCTCTGCACGCAATCAACCGAAGGATGGTATGGAACTGAACCTAGTGAAAATCCCAATCAATGTAAAGGTGAACTTACAAGCTTCTTGCTTTGGTTGAAAAGAAGCTTCTTCAGAAGTTTATTGAAGATGCCATCAACCTTACCGTCTACAGCCACTTTTGTCACAACCTAGGCCAAAGAAACTACTTCAAAGAAGAAATGAGAATTGTGAGGAGCGAGGAGCGAGATCTTGATGATATCTTGAGACTTTGTGCCAAACTTCTACTTCATCCTTCTAAGTATTTCATAATTTCCACAAATCAAAATAACGTATTTCCTAACTAACTAACAGCAATTTTTTTTTAAACAAAAAGAAAATTATGGTTTTCAAATAATTTTCAATTTACAAACACATGGCCTAATGTGTGTCGTCTGATAAATTACACAAATAAAAAATATACATGTGTGATATTGGGTCTCTCTGGTGGACTGACAGTTGATTTACAGCTTCAATTTCAATTCAAAAACCTCTCAGCAATAAATCATTCAATCGCGTTCACTGGATAAATTATATTCGCTTGGTTTTGTTTTTTTTTTCAATTTTATTTTTTACAAAATTCATTCGTGTCTCATATCAGTTTCTTGTAGCCAGCCAGCCAGCATACGGAGACTGTGGCGGCCGGTCGGCCCTGAGATCATCACAACGCACTCATTAATTTGTTTGGAATTAATATCAACAGAAAACAGACAAAAAAAAAATGTTTACAAAAATTTTTAAGTCACACTCAAGTTTGAAATTCTAACACGACATCACACATAACACATTGACGATCATCAGGCATAGCTATCTAATGCAATATGCAACCGTCGGCGAGTCTAGCTCGAGGCTTGGATCGCACTTAAGCTTTAAGACACACCACTCAAACTGCAAACGACCACGACGACGACGATGGCAAATCTTAATTTTCCCATAAACTAATTTTCAAGTTAATTAAGACGACCGACAGCAATATGGAGAGGACTGAAAAAAAAGCGGGATATGTGTGGAGACGATGCGACGGACGACGGGGTGACTGACGAAGATATAATATATCCGCAGGCCACATATTTGGAAGAGATTGTGTGTGACATGCTGCTCTGGTGGACATTTTGATTTGTGACCTCTTTTGGTGTCTGGTTGATGTCTTCATAATGTGAAACTGAAGTTGCGTGTTTGTGATGCGAAATATAAACCAATATAATGTATTCTCCAGGTTGCTGAGGGAGATGAATCATCTCAAGGTTTTTATTATTTGAAGTTTTGATGCGTCTGAATCAGATCCTTTTTTAAAAGTCATTCATAAAAAAAAAAAACACAATCACGCTAGAAGTGACTCATCTAAATCGGATATCAAAATTTTGAAAAATTTAATTCTCTTGTCATCGAACTCTCTTGTTCTGGGCTTGAGGACAGAATTGCAAAAATTGAGCTCCAAAAACCCGCAATGCGGTCAACAGAAATTCTTGAAAAACAGAAAATCAAAAGCCAAAAAAAAAAAAAAATAAATCCAGAAAATCAGAAAACTTAAAGTCGTCCAAATTTTAAAATCTAAGATAACCAGCTCATATACAAAATCCCGAAAATCAAAAATTGTTCAGGGCCTTTGGGATGTTGGGCCTGGAATATTTTTTCAAATCCCTATTTTTCTGGTAAGAACACCGAAAACTCCAAGGCCCCCAGAACCAAAAATACATAAAACTAAAAAGTCTAACATTCAGGAAACCCAAAACATCGAATAGTTTTTCTGGATTCAAGAAATATTAATGAATCACTTTTTTCAGTTAATACCTCCGAAGTAGAGATCCCGAAAACCGAAAATCCAGAAAACCTAAAAAAAAAAAAAAATCTCGAAGCGCCAAAATGCACAAAAACAAGACTCTTAAAATCTCGACGAGTTAAGATCCCGAAAAATCAAAATTTGTTAAAGCAGTCCCAAAACATAGAAGTTCCAATAATCCCTGAAATCTTAGACCTCGAATAAATATTGAAAATCTATAAAAAATAAAACGTTAACCAAAGACCCAATTTTTGGGATTTTGAGTTCTTAATATTTTCTTTTCAAAATTTATAGAGTTTTGTGTTTTTAGAATTCCTTTTTTCATCCTCCTATATTTTTCTGAGTTGGCTCGAAAACTCTGGAGCCCAGATTCCGAAAAACCTCAATATTGGTATTTAAAGTTTTCTGGGCTATGGAGATTTCTAGGTTCTGAGTGTCGTGAGTTTTTTGGATCTCGAAGTTTACGCGGATGTTGTATCTTACTCCTAAATTTTCTTCAATGATATTATTGTACATTTTTTTTAAAGAAAGTCCACCTGCATTTAATAAGATGTTCGATACTGCAAGTTCCATCCTTAAAAAAACTGTTCCCCACAATGCAACATCCAAAAACAATATCAAACAATAATTTCGCATATTTTATTTGTCACCTCCTGACTCCAAAAGATGTCATCATCAGTATATCCTCCACTTCAGACTCCTTGATGATTTACCACATCCGTCCAAAAAATAACTTGGCTGATAAAACAAATCGACATCATGGACCCCAAGCAAGCACATTGGGGGAACTCAATTCGAGCGGTTTATTTTTCTCCAGATCACACACACAGCTTGCAACAGCAGCCTCGTTACTTTGATGGAAATATAATATTATTTTTTTTTTTCGTTGCAACTTTTCGATTATTATTATTGCTTGCTGCTGGCTTGCAACTTGCGAGGACCAGTAAGGCTCCAGCCGCATATACAGTATACACTCGTCCTCGAAACGAAATGAATCTTAAAAGTTTCTCTGGGCAAACAAAAAAAAAAAAAAAAAAAAAAAAAAAAATGTTGTTGCTTCGAATTCGACAGACGGACAAACTTCCTTCCAACGATTCAACCATAACCAACAACAAGACCTGTGCGGCACAATGTCATTATAAAGTAACAACTTTATTGACGGGTAATTTATTCTGGGGCAGAGCAATAAACCGGCCAACTTTATAATGACGGTTGTAAATTAAAAAAAAAAAATAAAAATAAAATTCTTTCGAATGTTTATAAAGATTTTGAGAGCAGCGAATGAATATAAGTGAGTGGGAGAGAAGGGGGAGAGGGTCTAAACAGCACTACTCTGTCCTGTCATATCTCGAGATTGAGCAGGTTCGTTTAAAAGCGTCTCCTTTGTGATCCAAAAGTCATAATTCATCGAATTTTATTTATCCGTCGCAATGCCGCAGAATGTCACATTATTTAGAGCCAATAACAAACAAAAGGTATAGAAGGCGTACTATGTTGCTGTTGCTAGTTCTGCTGCTTCTACCATGATGTGATGACATGGTGTGTTGGGTTCCTAAATATTTCGGCAATCACTATCAAATGTGTGATAATGACATTTATGGTAATGATGATGCCGCGAAACAATTTTAGGTTCCTCGAAGATGTATCAATAGTATAGCACCACAAATAAGACAAAAGCAGTGACTTTTTTTAAATCTGATTTATAACCTTGAAGAGTTTGGATAGCCAGCCCATAATAGATTTGTAGCAATACAAAGTAACAGTCTCACAAAGGTTTTGTTTAAATTCGAACCGAAGATAAGAAGATTTGCACGGTCATTAGAGTCATTAGAGTTATTAGTTTATGTTTTTTAGCTAATGAACAAAAAACAAGAGAATAGATCGATAGATAGACGGCAAAATCAAATCATTCTTTTTATATTTTCGATATAAAATAATACTTTGTGAAAATTGGCAACACTGGCAGCTGATACAAAAATTCGCCTATTGCAGATATTAAAATTCAAAAAGGCAATTAAAATTTCATTAAACATATTATTTAACAAAATATTTAATAGAAAAATATTTCGAAAAAGTGGCAACACTTACAATTAAAAATGTCTGTAGAATTTTCACAGTTTCAAAAATTGGGATCACCAAATTCTGCTCAAATGTTTATGGCAACATTTAAAGATCCTTTTAAGAACAAATTATTTTTCTACAGTACTTTCAATTATTTTTCAAAAATTATCAACACTGAAAATTTATGAAAACGTAATAAACCCAAAGTTCTAAAATAATTTTGTTTTTACCGAATTCACAAATTCTCAAGCATTTTCTCTTTGATCAAATAATTTCACTTCTAAAATAAATTAAAGACTATTTTGCAAAATGTGATTTTTTTTAATAGCTTTTGTTATTTTGTTGTTGTTGTTAAAATGCAAACCACGTATATGAACTTTTTTTTTTCAAAAGAAACACAATTTCGGGATTCGATAAAAATTTAGCATTACACCAAACTGCCTTTAATAATATAGTTAAATGACTTACATGACAGGATGTGGTGATTTCAAAACATAATATCTTTCCATGCATCTTTATATGTCAGTTTTCATTTTTTTTTTTTGTAAATTCTTTTCAATAGTATAACCCCAAGGATTCCTCATGAATGGCATACGAACAAGTATTACTCAAACTCCTCTGTTACAAACAAAACTCAAAATGTCCTCGTTTTCAAAAAAAAAAAAAAAAACCGATCGAAAGTATCAAAGAAAAACCTTCGTCATATCGACAAACGATTGGCATATGTTTGTTTGTGCAACCATCACACGGTCGTACAGTGGAACAGTTTTAATGATTTCTGGTCTCCGCGAAATAACTCCTCAATGAAAGAACTCCAAAAAAAAATAAACAACTCGAAAAATGAAATAACTCCAAATATGTATTTTGATGATTTTTGTAAACTTATTTGATCTTAGTGTTTGGTAAATTCCAATATCTCCCCAATTTGTAGGGTTATTTAATTTTTCGTTTGGGGAGTTATTTCACGGAGACGAATTTCTGTCCCTTATATGAGGATACGAGATATCATTTTAATAAACTTAATTTGTTCATTTTCGCAGTTTTAGTTCCTTAGTACTAAATTGTGTTCCAACTTTTTTTTTTGTCATACAACTCCACTGTAGGTCGTAGTTTAGAATGACATTCCATCACAATGTAACGCACGCAGGCTAGTAAATTTTTATGAAGCAATATTCCCTCAGCGCAATGTGTACAATACCAATACGTTCACATTGAGGGTACCATTCACCAATTCAATGAGCATAATAAAGCTCGCGGCGGCCCGGCTCTCTGCACAGCACACCAAAGTTTTCCAACGAAAAAATCCAAACATACTTTGCCAGCATCAACCGCCGCGCCGCACCGCCCCATCGCTATCATCCGTCGACATGACAAATAAAATAAAATTTTATTCATTTTCATTTTTCGCTCAAAACATTTCATTAGCCAGCGATTGTGCTTGGAATTTTTGATTCTTTTTCTTTTGCCCCCTACTCCATTTCTCAAAAAAAAAAAAAAACTGAAAGGAAAAAAGTATCCTGGAGATAAGGTGGGTTAGTTTTTTTTTTTGGCGCTCTTGGAAAATCTCTAGCACTTAACTTGTTTCATAAATAAAGCCAGATGGATGGTGGATGTGGATGGATTCTTGAGGCGGCGAATTGGGCGGCTTGAATACGAGATGGTGATGCCTTTGCCTTGTGTGATGTGATGTGATGAGATCTCGTAACACAAAAAGTCCTTGGCGATATGCTTTCAAATTTCTTGATGAAATGAAACATCAATACATACATATGTATATAATATTGCCTGCAAGGATTTTTTTGTTGGAAGAACGAACAGTATGTGGAACAAGCGTTTATTTTTTAATTAGAGGTTTGAGAGATATTGGAGGCTTAGGAGATATTGTGATATTTCAAAGTATTCATATCGTAAATATTTTCAAAAGAAATCACGAAATTAAAGTTCATTGTGCTTAGTTATGAGTTAAGAGGTATTGTGATTTATGACGTATACGAGTCATTTTTGAAAAATTATTTACGTTGGAAAGAATAACAAATATTAATATTAATTTCAGGTAGAAAACTTGGTTGCGTGAATCCGACAGAATTTTAGATAAAGAGACATTGCCCCGAAAAAAATTTATTGTGATCAGTTATGAGTTAGGAGGTATTGTCATTTGTGAGTTATGTATATGAGTTAATTTAAAAAAAAAAATTGTTTGCATTGGAAAGAATATCTAAATATCAATTCTTGATTGATACTTGGGTGAGTCTAATAGACAGAATTTCAGATACGGAGATATTGCTTCGAAATAAGAAATGAGGTTAAGAGGTATTGTCAATTTTGATTTCTAGGAGTCTTTTATTTTTAATCACTGTCGTTGGAAATAATTACAATATTGTGATTGGAGATAGAAACTTGGGTTACGAGATATTGGAGCAAAAAGTCTTTAAGAGGTATGGTATACATTATAGGCTTACGAATCATTTTTCTGGGTTTCAAATATTTTGTTAGCATTGTTATGAAGGACACTCACCTATTTCTTCTAAAAAACTCCTTAAATAACGAAAAAAAGCAGAGCCCAATATAACAGAATACATATCTCGAAATTGAAATCTCGCATCTCAATTAAAAGCGTCTTGAACGTCTTGGACGCCTCTTGGGTGGCTTGGGCTTCATAGGCGTCATGACCGTTTTGAGCGTTGTCTTGGGCGTTGTTTCAAGTAGATATTTTTTCAAAATCATTTAAAATGTTTATGTTTTGAAAACCCTACTGTTGAAAGTTATGTATCAAAAAACATTCTCCAGCCATCAAGAGCCGAGTGTTGTTCTTTCTTTATGGGTGATGGCTAAATAGCCCCCCTAGTTTTTCTTGTATAATATGATAAAATTTTATGTTATAGCTCCATTCCTCCGAATGACTATACTTTACAACACACAAAAGAGACCCCCAACACCCAAAAAAAAAAAAAAACTCAATATCGACAACACAATGCTGCATCAATATTCCTAAGCATTCGCAAAACATCACATAGAAGTGGAAAATCAGCTTGCTTTTTTTTTTTTGAAGAGAGGAAGAAAAAAATCCAATCGTTTTTCCCCATCACAAATCCATCTGGTTTTTACGTTTCTATATCTTTTGGATGGATTAATGAAATTGATCTCTATCCCACTCCCGCACAGTTCCCAAGTATAACATATTCAGAGTGTGATGATATTAGATTTGATGAAATGGCTAAAAGGCATTTATACGCAAAGGACCTGTTTCTTTTTTTTTACATCCTTGGTAAATCCTCCTTCTCCTCAAACTTCATAGAAGTAGAGGAAGAGAGAGTTGAGAAAGACGAAGAAAAAAAAATCCATAAAGCCTCAGAGTCGTCATGATGGTCTAAAATAAAATAATCATTTTAACCTTATGCACATTTACCTACTTCAGATACAAACACTCATCGTCCCATATACCCACCACCCACCACCCATCACTAATATTCGTATGTAGTATTTGCTTAACGATCTGCAAAAAGGGATATGATAGCATGCGATTTTATTTGCATTTTACTGAAAGGATTTTTTTTTTATTTGTACAATTTTCATTGGTATACAAATCCCTTATAGATTTTACCAAACCAAAGGTCTTAGGTTAGATTGGGGGGAGGGGGGGGGGGCAAAAAAACAAGAGAGGATACGCACAAAGGACTTTCTGCAATTGCCATCAAGTTCATGAAAATGAAGATGAAATAAAAGAATAAAATTGTATCTTAAACATGTGTTACTTTCAACAGCAGCAACAAAAGCAGAAGTAACAGAAGCAGCAAGTGGTGGATTCAAATTGACCATGATTGCAATTTAGAGGGTTGTTATATGAGAAAACAACAACCTATATCGATGCGAAAATAAAAAAAAGGGGTTGTGTGAAACAGCTCAACCGAGATCCAAAATGTTCACTGTTGTAGATAGATATACATGGAAGCTCCTCCGTTCCCCCTTTTCTTATACCTACATTCTTTAAAAACCAGGAAAATCAAGGGTGTGAAAAGTATTACAATGATGGAGAACACCTTTTAAGTGCGTGCCGAAGGACCGTTTCTTCGATTTTCCAGTACTTTGAATTTATAGGTGGATTTTTTTGCTTCTCTTATAGAATGTCGTCCTTAAGACACCTGATGAAAAAGGAAAACAAGTATCCACATAAATACTAATTCTTTTTTTTTTTTTTTGATGGGGGATTGGAAAACCTCTTCCTGCTGATTAAGCGTAAGAAACACGTCGTCGTCGTCGTCATCGAAGTGTTTTTCTCTTTTTTTTTTCTTGGATCATTAAATTTAATTGAAGATTAAATTGGAAAGGATTCAAAAATCCAAAATGGGCCGTTTCATAATGAGATTTTTGGTGGGTCAGAAATTGAGTACATTTGGTATTGGTATTTGGTTATTATCAAAATTGAAAACAAATATTAAAACTGGGGATAATATTAACGCATATGTTTTTTTTTTTTATTTTATTTTTTAATTCTCGAAGTCACAAAGTGTGAAATTATTTTGTTCAGTTTTTTTATTCGGATAAAATTTCTATAGAGTTTGGTCAAAGCGACGCATAATATCCAAAAGTATAATTTTGAGTTACAGGCATTTTAAACTTCAACAGTTTTGAATATTTTAGTAAATTTTATAAAATTTCTCAATGGAAGTAAAATCGTTAATGGAGTAAATACTCCTATAATTAATTCTCTGCAGCATATGATATCAGCTTGGAGTAAACATTGATAGAGGCCAATCAATATCACTGATTTAATTCTGATATCTTTATAGAAGTAAAAGCTGATATTATAATTCCTTAAATAAGTAAAAGCCAATAGAACAGATTTCTCGGACTTCGTTATTGGTGCAAACGCTGATATAATCATTCCTCAAAAAATCCTTATAGGAATAAACGCTTATATAACACATTTCTCGGGTATCTTTATTTGAGTAAACGCTGATATAATGACTGCTCAGATATCGTTATTGGAGTTTTTGACCTAATGTAAGAAAGCATTTGCGACGGCATTTTAGATCTTACTGATGCCATTGTATAAGTGTAAATTTGACCATGGATATTTATATTGTAAGGTTTTGTGAATATAATAGTTAGCTTCATATAAATGTTGTTTTTATTTTTGTTTTCGAAATTCTTTCCTTTTAAGGCAATACGTTTTCGTATAATTTTTGAGCAATTTAAATGGTATTCTTATTAAAATAATAAGAAAAGAGGCTGGGTGCGACCCACGCTGATAACTTCCCATATGTGATCTTGAAAACTTTATATTTTATATTTAACCAAATTTTCTGCGAAACAAACTTTAGCTGTTAAATTCAAACAATCATTATTTTAAGATTTAAAAGCATTTTAATTATTTAAAGAGATTTAAGAAATGCACATATATTATAGAGATTTTCAAATATATACCCGTTGTAAAAAAATTTATTACGTATAAAATTAAATACCTATAAATGGCAAAGTCAATGTCATTGCTCGCTCTCAAGATATTCGAGTCGAAAAACCAATTTTACAACTTTTTAGTTTATTTTTTACTATATTTTTTGTCAAAAACTGTCAATTAGATATTCGTCAAAATTTAACCTTTCATAAATGATTGTACAATGCATAAAATAAAATATTTTAGAAGGCGCAATCGTTGTTCGTTCTCAGGATATTCGAGCTGAAATACAATTGTAACTACTTTTCTTTAGAATTTTTAACAGTTTTTGCTTTTTGTTAAAAAACTGCCCATTCAATATTTGTCAAAATTTTATCAGTTGCTAACAATTATGTTATGTAGAAAATAAAACAAACAAGAAGTCAATATCGTTACCCGTTTTTGAGAAATTTGAGTCGAAAGACAATTTATACCAATTTTTGGTAGAATTTTTTGTAGTTTTTAATTTTTTGTAAAAAAAACTGTCTATGGAATTTTTTTGAAATTTTCACCAGTAGTCAAAAACAACATTTTTCGTAAAATAAAATTATTTTAAAGTTAATATCGTTTTTCCATCTAAGGATATTCGAGTTATAAAAATTTTTTTTTAGTTTTTTTGATTTAAAAAAATAACGATATATTGATTTTTTTCCAAATTCATATCAAATTTGTATTATGACGTCATATGTCGCATAAAATTTATTTCAAGTCAATAGCACTATTTGTTCGTGAGATATTTGAGCCTAACCAACATTTTCACTTCTTTTTTAAACAGCTATAGTAAAAATACAACTGATTGAATATTAATAAACGCCCTTTCAGCTTCTTTCGAAGTTATTATCTGTAAAACAAAATTTATTTCAAGTCGATATCTTTACTCGTTATTGAGATATCGAAGACGAAAAATGGTACCAGAACGTACGGACGTACGGACGTACGAACGTACGTACACACGCACACAGACATCTCTCTAAAAATGATTGATATAGGCTCTAGGGACCTTGAAACGTCGAGAAATGTCAAAAATTTCAATTTGACAAATCGGAACGATTACAATAACTCCCTATGGGAAGTTAAAAATCGTTTTAAATTTCAATAAGTTTTTCATTATTGAATAAATTTGGTCTCTCTGTAAATTCATTTGAAAAATTTAATTGTTTTGTTGCTCTTAACAAAGTTTCAAAGTAAAATAACTCAATATGAAAATCTTATTGTTTTTTAATAAAAAATAAATTTTTTTTATGTATAAAATATCAAGTGCTCAATGATAACTAACAAAATTAACCGAATCAATATAAATTTTTGTTTTCATAAACTAGATCGCTTTGAGTAATGGTCGTAAAATAAGTCTCACCCTTGTATTAAATATTTTCTAAAATTCTCAGTCTCCAAGCTCTCTAAGACTATAAGAGTTCCACTTAATTTATCCAATTTAATGTTTTATTCAAATCAAAATCATTAGGCACACTCATAAAAATCTGACAATCAGTGTCAATCAATCAATTTTATTTAAATATTTATACTTCACCCCGAGAGCTTAAAGATTTAAATGCCACAAAACTTTTACGACCAAATAAAAAGTCAAATTTACTACCATTTCCCCCTTCTGTCTCTGCCAGCTACTGCGTCAAATAAATTCACAACACCATAATAGAACGTGTGTATGATGTGTGTAACAAAAAAAAAAAAACCTACACACATATTATTTTATTAATTCGATTCAACAACAACCAACAACAAAAAAAAAGTCGTAAACTTCACGAATAAAACAAACTTCTAAATGCATATAATAAAATTATAATCGGAATTTAAGATACTTCTTCTTCTTCTTATTCTCTCTGAACTCATCTCAACTCAAGAGGATCATTAGCTTCACTTTGCCTATGGTAAGTTTTTTTTTTTTTTTTTTGGTCTTCTTGTAGCAAAGGTGTGTATTATAATCAAAACCATTTTGACAAGATCCGCTTTTGTGGACTTTTACGACTTCAAATAAAACGAAAATACTTAAAGAAACACCTCAGATTTACTCCTATAAGAGCCTGTGTCATCCCAAATTGAATTCATATCGAAACATCAATAAATTGATGAAGAAGAAAAAAAAATATCAAAAATGCACTTTTGCACAGAATACACTCATAAAAAATCGGTTGATTACGCTGTTCTTTCAATAAATAAATTTTTAGAGGTTTTTTAGGATCGGATTTTATCCCAGGGTTTTTTTTTACGGCCGCATATAAATTAAATAAACGCCTTATTTGCATAGACTTTTTGAATGAGTGAAATCCTTAGTTTCTGGATATTATGGAAGGCTTTTACAACAGCTTTGAGCTGTATTTTCTCAATGCAGTGGCGCACGATATAAAAAGTTATACGATCCTTAAAAATAATATGGATCGTAAAATCACGATGAGTGTTTTGAACAAACAAGGGGAAGGAATGTCAGGAGATAAATTAAGTAAATGGCCCAAATAGAGCTGAGAATTGAGAATACAAATTGTGAACATTCGACTTTTCATATGATATCAAAATCGTTGTTTTGTGCTTAATACAGTGCAGGTATTGTATTGAGAACAAAATAAGTGTATTGAATACATATCAATATGAATTCATGTTAAGGTAGTTCTACTTAGCACATAACCTGGTGCTATGATTAAAATATTGTATTAACTACAACAAAGGTATTGTATTGAGTACAAAACAACTGCCTATACTCAATACACATAAATATAGACTCAGTTGAAATTGCTTCTACTTAGCACATAACGTGGTGCTATGATTACAATATTTTATTAACTACGGGAATGATATTTTATTGAGTACAAAACAACTACATATACCCATTACATAGCAATACAGATGGCAATATTTCTTTATTATGTAGTTATTGCATGTTTCACTGTTTTGTCTAGAACCTAAATTTGAACTCAAAATATCTGACCCATAAATAGATGTAATGAGTACCTACACACAAATATTTATTGGCTAATTCACTGCTAATATATTATTGCATTCAGTACAGATTTAAAAATGTGTGCAAAAATCTATTAAATGAGTAAAGCTGTTTATGATTGTATTGAGTAAATACATTTTTTTTTCAAACCACAATGACGGCCGCTTATGAATACAAATATTAACGAGGTCAAATTCTTATTTTCTTGTTAATGAACCCCAACAGAATCACACAGATTGGAAAATTTAAATATTGAACTAATTAAGAATTTATATCAAATGAATAATATTTATTGGAATTAAGCTATAACATGGTCTATTTAAAAAAAAAATTCTTAAAATATCTTAAATAAGCTTAAACATATTTTATTTACACATTTTTTTTAACATAATCCATCCATTTCTGTGTCTCTAAATATTTTTGTTTCCCTATTTAATCTGCCCTTCTTTATTCATGGACATTTATATATTTATTTTTTATGATAAAAGCTCTAAAATGCTTATTCAGTTTTTTTTTTGTCAATTAAAATAAATTTATTTAAAAATTAAAAATGCCCAGCCCATCAAGAACCATTTAAGAACTTATTCAAACTTTATATTCGATATTTTATCAAGTTTTTTTGTTTGTTGTGTCTCCAAAAAATTGCTAATTTTAATAAATAACCATCAATCAACAAGTCAATAACCTGATTATCAATAAGAGAAAGAAATAACACATTAGACATGAATGTGTGTGTGAGTGCCAAAAATCAATTTGAAAAATTTATTTTTTTTCATGATGACAGGCTTGACAATCGGTCATAAAACAATTTTAAGCAATTAACAAAAAATGACTACACAAGCTGACATTATTTTTTTTGTCATCCTCAGACAGTTCCTCGATCTTGTAAAATAATTTAAGTGAATCTTGTATTCATTTTGGGGTTGAAGATCGCGCGCCAAAAAAAAGCTTTAAATGTCATTTTCTTGAATTTCTTCTTCCGTACACCTCTCATATGTATGTATGTGATCATCATCACTTCATTGTAAAAATGTCCTCTTGATTCAAATTTTCGTTTTCGTCATTTTAATCGTGTTTTCTTATTTTATTTCGTTTTTTTTTTATTCTGATAAAATGTTGAGTAATTTTGAAATATTTCATCAATTCGGTTTTTTTTTTTTTGGGTGGAGGGAGTGCGAAACATTTTAATATCCCCACACGCTGGAATAAAGCCCCAACCCAACCGAAACAACACAAAAAATGAATGTATATTAAATTAATTTGTGTCATCAAAATTTATGACGAATTTATCATTGTTTATTGGTATTTTGGGTAATTTGCCCGTTTGACATATAAATTATATAAAAAAAACTTGTTCTTAAGTTAAAATTTATTTATGTATGATAAATTATTTATTTGAATTCGTTGGAATGGAATTTCAAATTTTTATTTTTTTTTGTTTGTTTCTGATGAAATTTTGAGCTTTTTCGTTAAGCAATGTCATCGCTCCCTGCATGGACCGATGATAATGACCTACTGTATTTTTGATTCCTCTTAGACTGTTCCCCGTCAAGTACTTCCGAACGCAGCCTTTGCTTTCCCGGTTTGACTGATATTATTCAGTTTAGACATAAGTCCCAAGATATTGAAAATTTTCTACCATCTCAACTGGTTGTTCAGCTTGAACAGATGAGGAAGTCTCTAAGTGGAACTTTTTTGTTTTTGCCGAATTGATCTTTAGCCTAACTGTAAAAGCTTTACTTTCCACTCTTTTTGCCATTGTATAGAGATCCATGATCCCATGAAAGAGGAAGCATAAGTCTTCTTGATGTATGATTGCAGAGTTCACTGAATTCCTCCATTTCCAGTTGACAAAGCTGCACGCTAGTCACTAGTCACCAACAGAAGCAGTATTGGTGACAGTATACAGCCTTGTGTAACCCCACTTTGGATCTCAAACTCTTATGACAACCTTCCATTATGCACAAAGTGAAATTTGAATACATCTTATGCAGCCCTGATAATAGCAATCAATCTATCTGGAATGCTCCTTCTGCACCAGATAAATTCTCTATTGACATTGTCGGACGTCTATTTGAGGTCGATGAAGAGTTGGTAAAGTGGTGATCGGTATTCAACGAACTTTTCGAATATGATCCGCAAGGTGTTATTGAGCTTGACAGTCATTTTTTTTGCCACTCTTTAGAAAATCTGTTTTCCAAACTCTCTCAATGACTGGCTACACTAGCTCACTCGTTGTTTTGGATGCTCTGCGTCAATTCCAAACGCTTTGTTGTTCAAATTCAATCCTTTTGTATTTATTGGTTGCCGTCTCTTTTGATTTAAAAACTCCTAACTTCTTTTTTATTTCAACACAATCAATTATTTCGACCGTCTTAATCTCAAATCATAATTTGATCTTCAGCCAAAATATATTGACACTAACGACTAGCTGGCGCGGCAGTTGGCGCTCGATGAGCTCCCTTCGTCAAAATAACTCGCAAGCTATAACAAAAAAAAAACAAGAACCAACCCCAACTAAGTACACAAAACCAACATCGAAACATGCAACACGAATCCTCTATGCTTAAAAAATAAAAATCATACCAACAAATCAACATCACTTCAGTCAGCCTCTTTATCCAAAACATACAACAACAACAACAACATGAAGAAGAAGCAAACCATAGCAATGAATCTCAATGTTCATGTCCAAAATGCTAGTCATGTCCATTGGTACCAACGCTTCTGGCTGTGCTGATGGGCTTTCTTGTTTTTTTTTTTTTTTCGTTAATATACTGACTTACTCTGTGCTCTGCTTGCGCGTAGTATATTTTACGATTGTTTGCTTTGCAACTCGAGAATCCATAGCGTAGAAGTACAACAACAACAACGAAAAAATGACCAACCCAAGAGGCAGACTGGCAGACTGTGTGCTGTTTGTGTGCCATTCCAAACACTGAGAACGCGCGATAAATTGTCAAGTTTTATGCTCATGCTTCATGCACTAGATTCCATCCAAGGGGCAATCTATATCATAACATGGATTTGGACATGAAGAGCCACAAGCAACGACAACGCAACGCAACCAACTGCTGTGGTGTGATGAGAAGAGATGAGGTGAAGTGAAGACTGAAGAGCGAGTTGTAGCTAGTAGATGTGTGTCCCTCTGTCCAGCTGTCGCTCTGTTCATCATAAAAATCAACTTTTCATCCTTCGGGGAGTGACATTTGCTTGGCGTACACAAAATATATTCTGTTCTTTCGTTCTTTCATTTTTTTTTCTTGTTTATTTATTGGGGAAGTCCATAAAATATTCTCGACTACCACACAGGTTTTAGTTCATCATCCATCCCATCAGTATGCCGCAGTTTTGCTGAAGGAATTACTAAAAAAAAAAAAACATACAGCAGCAGCAAGGAATATAGCAAACGCAGAAGTTTTCCTCTTCATAGAAATAGAACATTGAACACGAAAGTTGAACCATTTGAGATATGTTGAAGAGGCCCTTCACACAGAAAGTTTTGCAAGAAAAGTCCCGCTTTAGATCTTTACTTTGTAACTTAGAAAAGTTTTAAATCTAGAAATTAGATGATTTGCAGGAACATAAGCTGGCTATCAATTATCAAGCAAACTTCTACTAGTGACTTGGGTGCCTTCTACTGCTTCAATCTTTTTATTGAACATTTTTGGAAGCGTTCTAGGGGCATAGTTCCTGATCAACCCGAGTAGCCTAGTTCTTACAGGTTAATGTCAATATCTCCTAAATAATGGTGATCCTAATAATCTTGCAGAACTCAAGATCAAGGAAATGATTTCTTTCTTCTCCGCAAGGAAATGGTCCTGGGCAAATTGTTTTGGTAACTTCAGTATCACTCAAATCAAGTCGAAGCTTTTTTCTTGCTGTCTATGTCGTGAAGAGCTAAAGGTTCTTGGTATACAGCCACAGTGGTGTGCCAGGAAAAGAAAAAGTAGATGAGTTGGCAAAGGAAGGCTCAACACTTGAACCTTCTCTCATAGATCACAACATAGGAATCCCACTATGTGAACTGAAGCAAAACGTCTGTAACATAATTGTTTAAAAATCCAACGAAAGATGGAACCTCTTTGAAACCTGTGGTATTACCAGGAAACGATAAGAAAAGGTCCGATAGAATTTTAATTCTTAATAAACCTTCCTTAAGATCCCTTATAAGCATAATAACGGGACACAACCTACTTGGCTACCATAAAAAGAAAATGGACCTTAATACCGACGATCTCTGCAGAGGTTGTGGCTGACTTTCTTTGTCATTGTCCAGCACTCTGCCAAACTGGGAAAAAAAACCCTAGGCAACTACTTCTTTAACGAATTAGAAGAACTATCAGAACTCTCTAGCAAGAGCTTACTGAACTTCGTCAAGACCTCCAAATGGCTAGACGAACCATTGGATTCATAGGTTAACATTTCAAGAAGTTATAACACTTCAGGGTATCACAATGGATCTACATTGATATAAGTGTGACGGTAACAAAACCAACTGTCAGCCCAACCTAACCTAACCTAACTTGAGTATCAGGTTCTTCATCAAATTTCTCAGACCGCGCGCGATTACGACTGATACTACGAAGCTAGTTCACTCTTTAAATTCTGGAAGAAGTCAAAAATTCACTAACCAATTAGCAAGCAAGACAATTACGAACATTTTCCTAAGTCGTGTTTGGTTCGATTGAATTTTTCTTGTCTCCGATAATGTTTGATAATGCAAGCAGTCATAACTTATTTCTACTGTTCTAAGCCCATCATATCCAGCACAAAATTTATTTTCATGGACCCCATATCTCGTATATTTTTGGTTTTTGATATTTATGACTTCGACTTAAGCACGAAATAATGATCTCAAAAATTGAAAACATTACGATGGACGTTTGGACATGAACTGGATTGGATATCGTTGCTCTAAGGCATATTGCAGAAAACAATAATATCAAATGTAACTTATACATGCAACGTAGTAAGTTTGATGGTTGGATCCTGGAACTTCTTAACGAAGACTCAAATCCAATAATGTGTTGAAAATAAAAAGTTTTAAAATTTTGTTGTCAAATAACTGAACAAAACTCTTTCTCTCTCTCTCTTGAGGTCATCAACAGCGATTTATTTAACCAACCTGAAGTTGAAGCCGCACAGTGTTTAAAAATGAATTTTCGAAATATGACAAAGAAAAATATGTTTTACTGTTTTTGGGAGAAAGAATGTACTCGTATACTTTGATTACTCTGATGAGTTCTGTATGGTGTGGTCTCCTGATGATGGTATGGGATCTGGGTGGTCCATTAACCCTGGTCCTGCTACTGGTATTGGCTTGAAACATTCAACCACCAATTTTACCGTCACCCATATTTCGGTGGCTGAAAGTCTGTTTGGTAATTTCTGTGATGATTTATTTCCGACAGCTAGTATTTCATTCGCCTTGGTTGGTTTTTGGTGCAGCAGCACACTGTTTTCAATGGATGATGAAGAAGAAGAAGATGGAACTACCGCTGTTACTACCATCTAAATGGGGCTGAAATTGTTCTATGTATAGGTTAGGTAGGTATGTCTCCGGGATTGCGAGGAACTCTTTGGAAATCACTCGTTGTCGGTTTTTGTTCCGGTCGTGGTTATTCTTCTTCTGGAGATGATGCAATATACCAATAGAACCACCACTGCTATGTACGTTGACATTATGAAATATCTGGGACGTTTTGTAGAGAAAAAGTTTTCCTTTCCTTTCATTTCATTCGAGGTTTATATGCCATAGTTTGTTCCTTTTTTTTTTTTGAAGAGTATGAGAGTCTATGTGGCATTTAGAGAAAATCAGACACGCCGGGATGTAGTTTTCCATTTTGTGGAACGCGAAAGATAGATACTCTTGGCTCTTTTGGACAGTTGTTGGACTGAGTGAAGGAAACAATGGCATGGCGATGTTATGGTGTTATGGCTTTGGAGCACAGTGAAATGGAAGAAAATTTAACTCCTTAGTCAGAGAGGAGTATGCGGTTAAATGCTGCTGCTGCTGCTGCTTGGTGAGCGACATCATACAACTTGCTGTTCTGTTAAATGATTCGTCCGTCCGTTTCTTCTGCGGAAGAAAATTCATAATTCTTTGTTGCAAATGGTTTTGAATAGGTTTTTCATTGAGACTATAAATTCTCCATTTTCCAACCCTTGGTGCACCAGTCAACTTTTTGGGCGTCCATCGTAGACGTTGAGCAATGAATCTTGGAGGTTGGCAGTTTGCAGTTGGCTGCTGGGGTATGGGTTTTTGTTCTGAGACAATAAATGAAGGATGGTTGATTTAATTATAAACCATTTCAATTTATTACGAATTTTCTTTTATGACAGTTTTGGGGATATCAAAATTATAATAATATACAAAGTTAATGGTCGACCTCAGGGTAGAACTTTTACACCACTTGGTTTTTTACTTATTTATTTTTAAAGAATCTTTAAAAGCTGAAGATATCAATTTTTAAATATAAATAAGTTTTTAAAGAATTGGTAGTAAGTGGTTTTACTATATCACTATTGTAACATACCACTAAAGAAAAAAACCTAACAATGGACAACCTCAGGGTAGAGTTCTTAGACCACTTCTTTTTTATTTATTAATTTTTTTGTTTTTCATTGTACTCGTAGTGATATTTTTATACTTTTCAAGTTTTTAAGGAAATACATTTTTAGAGGAATTGGTAGAAAGTGATTCAACACTTTTGGCACACTCGAACTGCGAAATGGATAGTAGAACATACGAAGTTGTAAATGCGAAAAGTGAACTGGGAAGTGCAAAGATTGAATGCGAATGAATGCTAAGTTTGAATATAAATTGGAAAATTTGCAAAGCGATTTACGGGAAGGCAAATGCTAACTTCAAAGTGCGAAGTAAGAAATGCGAAAGTAGAAAAGCAAAAATAAAAATAGTTCAAAGTGAAATGAAAAATCTGCAAAGCGAACTACGAAAAGAAAAATGCAATTTTGCAAATTGCCGAGCAAAAAATTAAAACAAAACTAGTAAACTCTTATATTATCAAAAATTCCTTTCTAAAAATCATAAACAAAAAAACTTAACTTACCTACAAATAAAATTTATCAACTTCTCAACTGGAAAAGGTCTGCTAAAAATTACATCATGTTTGTTTCCAATTTGAATTTCATAAAATTGAATAAATTTCAATTCGATTCGATTCTGTTGGTAGCATTTCATAATTGGACCATTGGCAATTCAATATGTGTGCGTGTAAGCATTATGGACACAACAATAAATGGTTATTTTGCCATAAAGATGTCCTGAAAATAGTAATTGACTGTCACTGCCGATATATGCTCTTGTACCAAGTAGACATTATACACAATAGCAATCTCATTTTCAATATTATGAAGTCATGTTTGCTATAGAGAGAGATAAATGTGGAAATATGAAAATTAAGAAAGCATTCACATTGCGGAGAAGAAACGAGGAATGCATATGTTTTGCCTCAAAAATGTCATAGTCATCGTAGTCGTCGTTGTACTCGTCGTCGTTCAATGAATTGTCCTTGTTCAATGTCCACAATAATATAGCAATGCAAGAATCTCTGAAGGTAATATCTGGAGGAGAAATAAAAAATTAGATTGTCGTCGGAGTTCAAGTTATGGTGGCGTCGTTGTCGTTGTCGTCGTCGTCTTCGTTCGGTGGTCGGTGGTCGTCCCGAAGTCAAAGTGTATATAAATGTCCTCGTCCTCTTGTCCAGACAGAATCCTTTTTGTGAGCAATTTATGCACATGACTATCTTTTCATATCTTCATATCGTTATTGGTTGTTGTTATACAGAAGGTAAAGAAGAAGAAGAAAATCCTTGGCACAATATAAACTCTGTTGTCCCATGCAGAAGCTCAAGCTAAACAACTCTTCCTCATCAACATCAGGTGGACTCCTCCGTATACATTATTTTCCATATACTGGACTATATGGCCATTAAAATGAAGATTCAAAATATTGTCCGGGATTTTTCTGGATGTGAATCTACTTTTACTGTTGGATACAAGTTCTTTCACATTTCTTCATTCAATTTCACTTTGGCTTCAAATGCATTCGTCGTAGTTGTAGTTAGGAAGTAGATTTCCTATATTAAACTATTTGCCCCTCTCCCGCTCTGCTTCTTTTCCTTCTTCTTGTTTATTCTTTTTATTTTTAATTCTATTTTTTTGTGATATTGATGCAACAGACAGTACCAAGAGAGGGAGAGATTGAAAATCCTTGTTGCTTGTGATATCGCTCGGGGTAGATAATTTCATTTTTGAACTTTATTGTATTGCTGTTATGTATATGATCCAGGGTTGGATGCACTCATCTATTCATCTGCCAAAAGGAACCCCCCTTTTCATCCACTTCTTCTTCTTGGTATCTTTTGTGTAGGGTCATCCTGGATAAAATTGTGAATTTTCTTCATATAATGCCATTTTAAGGATTTGTCAGGTAACCAATATATTTTCTAACCTCAATCCGCAATCTTGTCTCCTTTTGGTTGACCACCACACATCAGCCTGAGGGAAGTAAAAAGGTGCATCTCCTCGTGTATATAGTATAACAAAACCCAATCAAAGAAGATAAGAAATTTCATATTTTCTGCTAAACTGGACACACTATAGAATATGGTATATTCTGCAATTTGCTTATACCGATTGGTAATATTTAGATGGACGTGATGCCAGGGCTAGGGGTGGAACTGGACTGAAGGTGGAAAAGGAATATTGCTGCAGAGCACACATCTCATTTTCTGATTTGTCCTGTTTATTTTTTTTTTTCTGTTTGTTTGCTGAATATGTCCTGGTTCAGGTCATTCATTCAAATCTACGTCCAAAGTTGGAACTACACATATAACATAATGTAGGACAAGACAGGAGGACAAGAGCGAGCAATGGAATTGACCATGGAGTAATTTTTGATTTGATATTTTTGCCTGCTTTAATGTTAATGTTATTGTCCGGTGATTTTAATTTTAGATATCATTTTTTTTTTTTGGGTGGGTGAAGAATGCTTTTTTGAGATCAAGGTTGTTTCTTATTGTGGCATCATGGCCGTGAGGCTTTTGCATGTTGAAAAATTTTGAAGCAGTCATTTTGTGAATTAAAAATTAAAGCTTACGTTGGAAGAGATTAAAACTTTTCGACTGAACAAAAAAGTTTCACGAGTTCCATCTCGATCATCATAGTTGAAAAAATTTTTGCCGTCACCAGGATTCGAACCGAAACTAAGAGGCCTACGGAGCCAACGAACTACTCACTGGTCTACGCTAGCACAAATCGTCTGCCCATCATAATTTAAAAAAAATATTATGAATCGCATTTTTCTAGACACACCATTGTTTTTAGTAGCAACTAATTTTGTACTAAAGAATTATTAACCTCTTCTGAACAACAAAACCCTCATATTGTTCAGCTTTGACGATTTGCTAATCTTTATTAAAAAGTGAGCATGTCAGTATTCGGAAAATAGCTGTTGTAATGTTTTGGATTCTAAAACATCTGAAAATTAGTTCGAATTTAGTAAGATGGCGCTATTATCCGGATCATGCTTCTCCAGCCAGCTCGGCCTCTAGCTGACTGTCATCAATTTTAGACGCCAAGTAGGTTGAGGTCCTCTTCCACATGCTTGAGTCACCTTAGTCGCGGTCTTCATCTACTGCGCTGTTCCTCGAGATTGGATTCAAAGACTTTCTGGGACGGGTATACATTCGTGTTGTTGTTCTGCCTGTACAGCTCGTGGAACCACAGATCACCCAAAGAATTTTCCTTCCGAAGCATCCTAAAACGTTCTTATCTCCTTTTGAGAAGTTTCATGCATTTGTGCCATATATGTATAAGAACCCATCGAAAGAGGACTTTGCTACTCAATTGCCTGTTCCTTCATTTGATTTCAGTGCTGCTTTCATTGTCTGAATTAAATCCGTCTGTATTCGATACTTTTTGGTACTTCCCAACTAAATTTAAGTGGCCCTAATGTGTTCCTTACATCCCTGAGCTCCGGAAGTACAGATGCCACCATTGATTCTACGGAGAAGGGAACACCAACAGCCTTCCACTGGGATTGATACCCAATCTCAATTTGAGGTACTAGGCACCCGATGTTCATAGCAAGTAGGTGAAAGTAGGGATTAATAGAAAGAAGTGGGTTTTAATAAAAATGTATGGACGCTAGGGTCCTCTTGTGTGCACCATTTGAACATCGACAACTAATTCAGACTAAATATTTATTGCTTCTTCCTTCATACTTTAACGTAAACTTTCCCATTTAATTGCTTCACCTGAATGTTCCACTAGTGGGTTTAGGGTTGACCGGCCTCACGGTTTGGTAGGTATTGTTCCATGTCTAAGGCCTACTAAATGAAAGTGTCGTTAGATTTGTTTGATCAAAAAGTCTTGGTCTGCCTTTCTTCTCTTTTCTGCTTAAATTGTTTCTCTTTTTCTCAAGATTTTTTTGCTGAAATAAATACGCAGAATTACGGTTTATTAAATTCCAAACTAAGATTAAGGCAATACAAAATAGCTCTGCCAAACCAAAAGACCACATCAAATCAGTCATGATTTATTAGCCAATCCCCATTATACCTACAACCTAAGATCTGCAAATGTAATTTTGAAAAATCCTATTTCTATTCCCCCCCCCCTCCCCATCACATCACCTATTGTGTTTTATACTCCCTTGATGGCCACTTTATCAATCAGTATAAATAAATCCATTTCATACCAAGGCCAATGTAGTAAATCACATTAATTTGCTTGGAAATCCTAAACCGTCAAATCCTCACATCCGCCGTCAGTCGTCATCGTCATCGTATCGGTCGGTTGGTTGGTTGGTTGGGTAAATATATATATCGTCGTCATTCAATCCTTCCCCGCCTGCTTTTCAGCCTTCTTCTGGGCTCTGAGATTTCTGTTATTTATTTTCTTATCCGCATTTCAGCACTCATCGAATGTAAATCACTCTGAAAATGACAATTTTTTTTTTGTCCTTCCAATACACCACCTCCAACCAGATAAGAGCGGGTTTGGACGATGAGGATGGATAGGATGGGTATATTCGTTCTCACAAGGAACCTTTTAACTTCGGCAATCATCATCATCACCATCATCTTCATCCTCAGCAGCTTCGACTTCGTCGTTGTCGTTGTCATTGTCATTGTGAATGGTTGACGTCATACAGCACACAAAATATACTTCTTCGAATAACAACCACTCATGATGACAGACAACATTGGTGATTTATGGTCATGGCCATATCAAAGGCCCCAAAAGAAGAATTGGATGGATGTGCTTGTGCTTTTCGGTGTGGGCATTGATTCAATATTCTTCTCTGAAGGGTTCGTCAGCCTAAATTTCCTTGGGTTTGTCGACGACCGCCATCGTTGCTGCTGCTCCTGAGGCAAAGAAAAAAAAATAGGACACTCCAAGGATACTTTTTCGTATATGAATAATATTTATGATCACAAATGCTACCCAAAAGAGGCATAAATATGTCCCCCACAACCAACATTTCCACGCCACCCCTAAAAATCGAGGGAAGAGCCAAAGAGTCAAGGCAGAGGAATGAATCAATGAGTTTCCCAAAAAAGAAGAAGAAAAAGAAGCCACCACGAGAAACTATTGTTGTTGGTTGTCTAGCGAGAGCGATTTTACCAAACCAAGAAAAAAAAGAGAGAGAGAGAGAGATCGTCATTTTCGCTAAGGCGAATCAATGACAATAAATTTTCCTCCGTTATCTGATGTCCTGATTGCACACCCTCTTTTGCTTGATGTACATTTCAGGGCGGACAGAAGAAGAAGAAGAAGGTGGAAGAAAAATAATATAGAGTACTATACTAGTACCTAGCCACCCAAGAGCAGCAATGATGATGATGGTGATGGCTATATGGCAAATGCAGTGCGAGAAAGAGAGAAAATATAATTTGATTGATAATCAAGTGAACAAAACACGGTTCAGCGGCGCTAACGGTATTTGGTGCTTTACTTCTATATAGTAAGAGTAACCATGATTTATGTTGCAATGCAGTTAGCTTACTTTGGTTTTAACCCCCCTTATGACGATCTAAGTTTCTTGCAAGCTTCAGAGTCGTCTTCGTCGTACACGTCCATGTTCGTCGTCGTCATCGCCCTCAGAAGACACATCGACGAAAAGGTGGTGGTTGTTCTGATTTTCTTTCCAGGATTCTTGTAATGGGAATATTTTTTTTTTTCATTTTAGTTAGGAGTTACTACACGATAATAACCAAAAAGGAGTAGAATAAGTGTTGCCATTTTGAAGAATTCCCTAAACAGTCAATTTCTTCTAATATACTAAATTTCTTTGCTGAATTGCCAAGTTATCGATTTGACATGTTCCCAAGTTGCTGATCTGCTGAATCGTTGAGTTGCCATGTTGTCGATTTAACAAGTTTCTGAGCTGCAAGTTTGATGAGTTGCCAAGTCTTCGAGCACCTAGGTTGTCGAGTTCCCAAGTTGCAGAATTGCCGAGTGTCCTTCTTCTTCTTCATTAACGGCAATTGTCATGATCTCGAGTGGGACTAAACCTCTCCAACTCTACTGCTTCACCCTCGGACTCCACTTGTGAAGAAGTGAAGAAGAAAGTTGCCGAGTGTCCGAGTGCGCCTTTAAGAAGTTCTTTCAGTGATTCTGAGAACAAGTTCCACAAATACTTTTTATTTTCCGAATTCGGAAGGTTATTTGAGGCCCAGTTCTACTTTTAACAACGTTGCAACAGAGCAAATCCGTCAAAATCCGTCCGTAAAGAAGTTGAACCAAAGCTGTACTACCATACCATATGTTACCGACATTGCTCAGAACTAAAACTTTCTTCCAAAAAGTGGGAACTCGTTGCTGTGAAAAGGAGTAGCTTTCTTCTTGATGTTATAGTATAGTACGCTATAATGTTGGTGGTGGTTCCGCTTGCACATTTCATCGATGTCAATAAATCCTCGCTGCACAAGAAACCAAAAAAAAAAAAAATTGAAAGAAAAGTAGAAAGGAAATGCTACGCGATAGCAGTTAATGTCAGACCAACGAAAATATATAACAGTAGAGTTGTGAGAAAAAAAAAATATAAAAACCCCTATAAGAAGAGCACTTTGTGTGCATATATTCCCAACCCTCATATTTAGAACTTGTATAATGATTGTTTGCGAAAGGAATGAGGTAAACTGACAGGACTCTTGTGCTGCTCGCTGGAACTACAGGAATCGCAAGGTAAGGTAAAAAAATTCAAAAATTCTTCAAAGAAGGTTAAATACCAACTCTGTGCTATCATCAGAGTTGCTTCGTCGTCATCGTCATCGTCATCAACCTCCCCAAACGTCAAGGAACTTCACAGTGTACCCGTGTCAGTATCGCCGCCGCTATAAATGTCAGTGTATAACAAAAAAAAAAAATCATCCCCTATTGTTGTTGAGAAAGTACTTAAAGTTGCAACACACAGGTCCCGGAAGTTAGAATTTTGTTTGAGTGTGTGTCTTCTTCTTATCCCACTTTTGATGGGGTGTTTCGTCTCACTTCAATCTCATAGGACACACGAGTGAAACGATACACAAACGTCAAAGCTAGGTAGGTTTACCGAGATCCGGAATATGTCCTTTTTGGGGTGTTTTTTGTTTGCTTTTGGTTTTTTTTTGCACAAAGCACTTTGTTACTGTAACTGTATTATACCAGACTAACACCCACCCTTGGCTGGTTGGTGGTGGTGAATGTGCGATTGTAGCTGCTCAGTTTGAAGTGCTGCTTTGTTTCTTTTGCTTTGTATTTCAGCATTTTATTTTTTATTCGAATTCCTTGAGAATTCAAAATGGCAGTTGTTTTTCTTTTGATGCGCGTTGAGTGAAGTATACTTTTGGGGGTTAGATAACAACAACGCAACGACGCGACGGGAATAAATCAATGTTGGCAGAGGGATACATTGATATTTCATTTGAGCCGTATAGGAAGTGGAGATGAAGACCAAGTTATGAAGTACTAGATATTAGAATTTGAAAGAATTTAATCACCATCTTCCTTCAAGCTATGTCAATTTCATGTCGTATAACATTTTTTTTTTTCCTTTCCCCTCGAAGTCGAAGAAGGTACTAAATAAAAGTCCATCGGCTGACGTGATCATTGAACGACAATCACCAAAGATCTTAGATAACATCTGAGAAGAAGGTACTTCAAGAACTATTTCGAACTTGAAGCAGAACTATGTGGCTGGCACTCAACACTTTGGTTCTTCCCTTTTGTTGGTAGTTTATCAAAAAAAAATAAGCAAACATCAACAGAAATGCAGATCACCATACACACATTGAACGACACTGCGAAACGCGATGAACGATGAACGATGGAAAAAGACGAACGAACGGACGTATAACCAACCTAAAGCTTTAACTCACTGAGCAAATGTGCCAATGTGCGTAATTTATAGCTACCAACGATTAAAATATCGAGATCGAAACCTTCTGATAAGCTGCTTAATTCCGTGAATTGAGACACAATTTTCTGTGGTTTCGCCAATAAGCCCAAAAAAAAAACACACACAACAACAAAATGCCACTTGTCCACGAATACCGGAATCGTAGGAGCGCGAGGAGCCACGCCATCAAATGGAACCAACATCAGAATATATAAAAAAAAAAAAAACAAACATAAAGAATCACCCTAAGATATCGGAAGATCGGGAGCTGTGCCCGAAGCTTGCAGAACTCATATCTTTCACTTGATCTACTGTTTCTACAATGTGATGATGCTGCTGCTACTTTTGCGCTCTCTCTTCATATGATGATACTCTGGTGCTATAGCTGCTTCTTCTTGATGATGATGATGATGAGGATTAGGCCCTGCTGATGTTGAATTTAGGGGATGCCGTAGAAGGTGGAGTATTAAAGGGGATATATCAGTTGGGCTTGTCCTTGTGCGTCTTTCGTGCGATGTAGCAGGAAAGATTGTTTATCTTCCAGAGATGTTCGAGTTTTTTTTTCTGTTTCAAGTTCAATCTCTTGGAATTGCTACGCTGCGCTCGCTGATATGTTGCTAAACTATTTCTTGGTTGTTTTTTCCGTTTTGGTGGTGGTGCTCTGCGTTTGTCGATCGAATCCATCGAAGACGAACGACCGACGCGTCGTCTTACGATCTTTTATATATATGGTAGAAGTACATGTCGAATATCTGTCGAAACATTTTGTATTGACCCGCTGCACGTAATGAACGTGAACATCGAGTGTGTAGAGTTGGTATGTTGTGCGCGAATCATGTTACGCTGTCAATTTGTTGTGCGCTTGCACGTTATAGTACCATCAAGACGAATCTTCGGCAGCGGCAGTTAACCAACCAGCAACAGCAACAGCAGCAGTGGCTATGTGGTGTACATATCTTTATACTTTTTTTTTTTTGTTTCAGGACCCTTCATTCCATTTATAGGTATTCGCATGAAAAGATGCTTTGAATGCGTGCAAAGGCAGGTGATGTTTACCAAGCATTCTTTCTCTATACCTACTCCAGATGTAATGTTTAAATTCGTTTTCTTCAATTTTTTTTCCTTGGAATAATAAACAAAAGAACTTGCTGTAAAATGTGCTTTTTGTATAACCTGAGTGATGAAAAATTAATCGAAGGAATTCTATTAAATATTTTAAAATCCATTCAAATACTCAGCTTTTTATATACGTTCCAAAATCATCCCTAAGATCCAAAATAATAACAATAAGTTTTGAAAAGTAAAATTTAAGTTCTTTTTTATTAATAGGGGAAAGTGGGGCATTTCGGGCACCTTAAGTTTTTTTTTTTTAAACACCAAAAACTTATTTCTCAAGTTCAAAAAAAGAATATTTATTTAAAGAAACATTAATAATATAACATAAAATGCACTCTACGCACAAAAACACGAATTTAACTGCAACTTATTAATACATAAACTGAGTAAAAAAAAGCTTTTTTTTATTTACTATACTCTCCACAAGTGTTACTTTCACTTAAAAAGGCGATTCCCCCGTATTGTTAGGGATAATTTGAAAATGATTGATGCAAATTCAGAGCTCCCACTTTATACAAACAAGAAATACGAGAGGGGGCCATTATAACCCCGGGGCCCGATATGCCCCGCTTTCCCCTATATTTTATTATTTACTTATTTAAAATCTATAATTTTTTTTTTAATTTTCAGGGTAAGTCTACCAGTCTATCTTCGCAGTTGCATTCACTGGTAAGTTCTAAAAATGTAATTAATCATTATTCTTCCCCCATTTTACGAAAAACCATTTAAGTTAGTTCTCTAATAAAACTGATTTGAAGGAAGCACTGTAGAAGTCTTATAGGATTGGATTTTTACAGAGATTCTTGAGTACCGCTTTTATTTGATGTGAATAAAAAGTTTGTATAGCTGAAATCAGCTACTTTGGCATGTTTGGTCACATTGTTTTATTATTAAGACACTTCGCTATTATGTTGGCGTCCTCTTGCAAAGAAAAAAACCCAAAATTAATGAATCTCTATTTTCTATAAGCTGAGACTTCAACTGAGCTTTAACTCGTAGCCAGCCCAACTCCTTAGAGCCAGATAGCCTCCTGTTAGCTTCTTTAGCAAGAGCTGATTTTTCTCTTTCTTCTTGGGATTTCTAAGAACCCGACTGTAAATCAACATTCTTTCCTCTGCTTCATTTACTGCACAAAAAATTCCATCATACTTCTTCCAAGTAGAAAAAAAAAACAACCTCTTTTAAGGCTTGTGACTTAAAACAAACATTCTCCCATAATCCCAACATATTGTATTTTGATTGATGCTCCTAACTGGGAAACGATCGAAGCATATGGAACTCGGCATACTCGCTCATTTACCATCAATCATCGCTACTAACTACGATTTGAAAACTCCTATACATCTACCCATAAACCTATTTGCGGACATACTTGTCCCGCGCTTGAATACCCTCAACTGTCACCATGAAAATCAACCGATTCCCTTAGCCTGAATCGCATCATCATCATCATCACCAGGATACAGAGTACCAGCGCATTTTCATCTCTCTGGAAAAATTTGCAGTAAATTGTCTGGAATTCCGACAACTAAGTTCCCATACTCTATATTTTTTATTACATAGTCGTCCTTTCTGGCAACGAACGCAGTACTTTGTCAAGGATAACACGATTGCCACGCTTTAGTGTTTCATGTTTTTGTTGTTATATGATTCCACCATCCACCACCACCAGCAGCACTCTGCGCCAAAGCAAAATCATGGTCATCCCAATCATCAACAACATCGTTGTCCATCACTATGTGGGCACTGCTGGACGCACACATCATGGCTCAGTCTCGGTGCTGCATCATGATGGTCTCCTTGTCTGGTGAGCCAATTGAAATATTTGCTTTGCTCGTCCCCCCAGTCTCTATCACATCATGGCAATGGCCGTGCAGCTCGGTAGGACTGGACTGCGCTCCTGAATTGAATTGAATTGGATTGGATGGAATGAACATCACGAACGCAGCGCTTCCCATAAATTACTTTGCAATTATCATGTCCCAACTCCCGAGTTAGTATATACGCAAACATAACACTACTATATAGGAAGTGTATGGAAAGACGAACTCAGCTGATGTGATGCTGAAGCTCTGAATGTTTGTTTAGCCAGATGATGCGTTGATGCTTGTGTTGTTGTGTTTTTTTTTTTGGTGCAACTAGGACTGGGGCGCCGCATTGGGCCGACGACAACGATATGGATGGACGAAACTATGTATGATGGATAAAGACTGGCTGGATGATGCAGATATGCTAAACCCACCAGATCTCATATTGTGGCAATGTTGTTAGGATGTTGTCTTTTTTTTTTGCTGTTTGTTTAATGTTAATTTGATGGCCGAACTCATGTCCTCCTACTCAATTTCATTTACAGAAAAAAAAATTACATCGTGTTCCATTGACCATTGGATCATTGGATATGACCTTTGAAGAATGTTTCTTGTGCAAGTGCTCATTATTGATATCAAAGGCTTTTGGGTAACAGGAATCTGCAATATTAATTAACTTCTTTTTCTGCTTTAACCGATGACGACAACGCACGGACGTTGGTGCAGAATCCTCTATCTAGGAAACTGGAACCACAACATTCCCACTTAGCATCTACCTGTAGGGTTCCCCTGGTTCAGGAAAAGTCGAAAAGCATACCGGTGCTGGACGAACTTTCTTTTTAGCTTAGTGAGCCTTTTTCGATTAAAAAAATCTTCTAATTGAATTTGCAAAAAAATTAGTTAAAAACAAAATTTTAAAATTTCCCCGAAATCTCCCACAATTCCGCACATCGAGCACGAACCAAAAGCACATTTCTCTTAGTGTAAACCACAAAGCAAATCTAAGAAGTAACATGTTTACTCCACTCACAGTCACTCTGCGTTGACTGACTGCGTTGCAAATTCGAGTGCACTTCACTTCGATAATTATTGTCAATTGCAATTTGATGGATTATTACGTGTCGCCGTTGCAATGCATTAGCATCAATCATAATCACCGTGGACATTCTGACAGCTTTCGTGGTGGACAAAGTGTCTGAAGCACAGGGTCAGTCGGCTTAAAAAAAAATCCACACATCCACGAACCACCAAAGAGACGAAATATGTCAAACCTGTGCCTCAATCACACAGTTCCAATTCGCATGCAATTAGCTGTGCTAAGACATTTCCAAACGACACACATTGGAAGATTGACCAGAGACAGAGAGTGCTTCTCAGTTAAGAAGGAGATGTCCCCCCCCTTGTGCCGCTTTTGTTCGGGAACAACACGTGTGAACACAACAATCACTCATCTGAATTATATGTGTACCGGTCGAAGATCGTACGATCGGTCGTACATTACATTTTGCCCGTCATACTTGATCATTTGTAAAATACATTTGACACCTGATGACATTGACACTTGGTGCTCTCATTTGGTGCTGTCATTGCGAAACCGGAATTTACAAAGTGTCACTCAGAGCTGTCACCTTATAGTAGATGCGAAGTGTGTGATTGCGTTGCTTATATAGAATGAGATCTACATATCTCTGGATTGTTGCAAATTATTTATTGGAGTTCATTGAATTTATCAGTGTTCACCTTGATGTGTTGCTCTCATCCAGTATCACAGGTGATAGATTGATGGAAAAACCGCAGCAGCATTGCGGTGCGGCCGGCGGCCGGCGGCGGCGTGATCGTAAAGATTGCATATTGAGCGATTGATTATGACAGGTGGATCGACACGGTTGTAGACTCTCCGCACAAGAGAACTTGCAAAAAAATATGGACACGGGGAGATGTGGTGAGGAGTTGTTGACCAGTTGTGTGTGTCCAGAGAATTTGCTGGGTCCCTGAGATGATCGATCAAAAGGTGCAATGCTTCAGATTGATTCTTAATTTTAGTTTTATTGAATTTAGTTTTTTTTTTGTTTTATGATTTCTCTTTGGTTATGAGAGATTGCAGTGACGCAGTCACACAGTATAATCATGACTATACGACACGACGCACGACACGACAGTAGAAAATAACAACTTTTTTGATGGATGGATGGAGTCGTTCTCATGGGTTAAGTACATGTATGTACGTAGTACAAAACAAGTAATATGTGATTGATCAATTAACTGTAAGTCAATTAAAAATAAGTTTACAAACCTCGAAGCTCATGTGTGTTGCATTATTTGATGTGAATTGGTGTACACTTTAGAGTTCAGGTGTGCCATAACGATTAGCATAAATATAATATAAGATAAAGCCAGTGGTCAATCAACTAGGTTATAATGCTGATCCATCAATCACAAATGGGTTTGGTTCATTCATTTCAGGAATATGTAAAATACAGCAAAAAAAAAATTTAATTTGCAAGCAATTAAGATGATGCCTTCAAGTGCATAATTATAGAGAAAAAGAGAGAAAAAAAATGATGTCATGGTCAACGAGAAGTTGTCGCTGTCAGTTTCTGTGTTTTTAAAGTCACATCATAAATCAATAATAAATCAATTAATAATTTGTGTAATTTTTTAATTGTTTTGCAAGAATTTCTGTGTAATTTTGTAGCAGGCAAACGGTGCTGGTTTTTGCATATCATTTTTGTAATCATTACATGTTGTAATCCATACTAACTACATTAATTTACTAGCAGTAATGAATAACTAATAATGTGTTTTTGGACTCATTGCATAACTGATATTTGTGATGAGTTAAAATTAATGTACTGGGTACAAATCAATCTGTTTACAAATAATTCTGGTTCAAAAAAAGAAGGTCTCCAATTGGTTTCATTTCGGATGCATAGGATTTCACCTCGTTCCGTTCACGTGAATAGCCCTATAGTGATAAATTTATGTGTCATAACTCATAACATATTTGACTGTACTTGTTAAATTTGTGATAACTACATAGGCAATGCATGCATTACATAAACGCTGCAAATCACGCGAATAATTTTCTGAATGAGATCATTATCGTTATTGCCACCGTATTTTTTTTTAACGTAACATTACGTAACATTTTGAGTAACATTACATCATCACTCTGTAATGGTTACATAACCCATGCATTCGTTACATAAACTTTGCTGCATGATATGTTATTATTTTATTGAGGCCATGATGGTATTTTAATGTGAAGGCTTCCTCTGGTTTTCTTGCTTCTTCTTTGATCAAGCTTTATCACTTCTGCCTTTCAGTTTTCTCTTTGTGCTTAATCAAACACTGTAAACTTTATTTAAGAAAACACCGCTCGGTTCGAATAAATATTCCCAAGATCCTCAACTTGATAAGAAATGGTGCAGCATAAGTTTTCAGGCTTTTTACTATCCAAAACTTACGAATAAAATATTCATTGCAAATATAAATGATCTTCGAGTCAACTAACTTTCAAGTATATAATCAAGAAATTTAGACTAAAAAGAGCAATGGACCTATCACGTTTCCTTGGTGTACTCCAAATCCAGATTGCGAATTCTTTGGTATAGGAGTGGATGACATCTCACCATCCAAAGTTTACGACAAATACTCATTGCAAATATGAATGCTTTTAGGTCAGTTAGCTTTTAAGCAGATAGTTAAGATATTTACACAAAAAAAAGAAGAGGACCTACGACGCTTCCTTGGTGTACTTCTACTTTTATTTGTTATTCTTGAGTATAGCTCCTATTGAGTATGACACACATGTTTTAACTTGCTCGGGCATACGTAAATAAAATAGAACTTTGGTTTAACAGAATTTTTTCTTTTAATCAATAATTCCGTCACAATTCATTTTTATTATTTATTTCTTATGCATTATCGAACACGACTTTACTCCGCCATTGTCATCTTTTTTCTTGGCTCATTGGCATTTTCAATTCCAATCCCAACCAACCAAAAAAAAAAAAACAAAATCCGACAAATGGATGAATCCCATCCAAAACAATAACTCACAATTGAAATTGCTTGTGATTTTTCTCCCAAAGCTGGACAAAGACTTTTGAAAGACATGAATCTCTGCTTTTTTTTCTTTCTGTACTTATAGTTGTAAACCCCTTGCCCATATCCATCATACATTGTATAGTTATACCCAGTCATATATAAATATATTCCACACCCACCCTCCATCCATCCACCCATCCCAAGCTCGGTGCTTTCCTTTTTAGCAACAATATTGTCGATATTTTTTGGCGGATATCTCACAACGTTCGTCGTCCGATAACGAAAATGAAAACGAATATTCGTTGTATGTGATAAATCAATTTGATTTATTGCCATCGAAACAATAAAATAGCCCGCGCGCGAGATGAGAAAATGCGAAAATCTGGTGACATTATAACCCGCGCGCCTCAAAATCATGAGATCCCCTGCCGCTTGCTATTTATTTGTATGCCTGATATTGGATTCCAATCGCACAGCGAGCGAGCGAGCGCGACGACGACGACGACGACGGCCACCGCAGTCGTTGTCGTCGTCATTGTCGTCGTTCGTTATGGTGCGGTCGGTCTCATCGATTCGCTTCTTTTCTGATAATCGCGAAGCCTGACATAATAGTTGGGAATCCACCATTCACCATCAACAACAACAAAAATAAAAACTTCATTGCGGTTATAAACAAAAATCTCGAATTCCAAATTGTCCAGAAAAACCAAACAGGATAATAATTATCCTTCGGACCTATACGAAAATATATATGCCTTTAGTAGTTCTCCAATCCCCCCACCACATGCAAATCACGAAGCTACTATTAGGTATATGGAAAAAGGACATTTGGCGGAAAATACCACACACATCTGATGTCAACATAAATAGTACAACAAGGACACTGCCATACCATATAGTGTCTGTTCGGTTTGGTGTCCTGTCCTGTCCTCTCAGTCTCTGTCTCTCTAGAAATGCCATTCCTACAAATTCCCGGTTTGAAGTTTATGCCATCCGAGGACGAGTCAATGAAAATGCAATTCACATTCACAAATTGCAATTCGCAGAGAGACGAATGGACGGACATACGATGAGCTCTCTGGACAAAACACAAAACCCAAAGAGAAACAAGAGGAGTGTGTGTTTTCTATGCCAAATAGGAGGAGGAAAGTAGGTACCTCTACCATCCTGGTTTATATATTGATAGGCCATATAGCTATGCCACCGACCACCAACCGATTCCGGTCGTCCTCATGTCCAAAATAGTTGTTAGCCTAGTTTGGTGATATTTTTCCAATTCACCCCAATACTTACCTCTGCACTATCTACTTCAACGCCCCCCGGGAACTGGGTGCTCTCCCTTGAAGGACCAGAAAAAAAAAACCATTCAGTGTTCAGATTGGCATTAACTTGTTGGCATAGTCTTCGAAAATAAAATGGGCTGAATTTGCTAAGTCCCAGTCTTATTTTGAACAGGACGACTCAAGGGCCCAAAGACGTTTTATAAATAATTCGAATTCAAAGTTCGTTTCTAAAATTTCATATTTTGAAAAACAAACAGCTGGATTTATAAGAACCCTAAAAATTTATAATGCAAAAGATTGGTATTGATGAGGTGGAATACCATTCAAGACAATTATTCTAGGGCGCCTTGAGCCAACTGCTGCCGTTCCGTCAAAAGCAGAGATTCATTCTTTGACTGCACAACACGAATGTAGAATGCTTTCAATTGAATTGAATTATTATCCAATCATTTTAAAGTTTATATTTTTACGCAAGTTCGATCATAGAATCAAATCCGCTCCTGGACTTTCACTAAACAAAAATAGTGTAATATTTTTTTTTCATTCAGTGCTCATGCAAGCTATTCAACTGCTCTTCTATACACTTGTACGTAAAATAAATGACTTGATTGCATTCATTTCGTGAGTTTTTTTCCGTGAGAGTGAGTTGGTGGATGTACGCATAATTTTTCGTAACCCTTTCGTGATACGAAACGACGACGACGAGCGACGCCAACTATAGGGGATGGAAAAATCTCAATGAATCTAGGTTGGACTCTACCTAGAAACGCAGTAGAAAATAAATTCAACTTTATCTACTGCCTACCACCACCAGAGGGAGAGTCAGTCACACAATCCACACTAAGCTTACTATAGGCAAAAGAGTTAGATCCACTTGTGGTAGAATTGATGCTGCTCCTGCTGCTAGTGCTGCTGGTCCTGGTCCTGGTTGATGATGGTGGTATTGGTGCGTGTGAAATTTATGAAAATTGCCATATGATAACGGTAAATTCAATTCTCTCTCTTTCACATTTGCCCATATACCTATATTCCCATTGCCATTGCCAATGCAGCAGCTAATTGCCCAAATGTGCGCAACCAATTGTATCCTTTTTATGGCCATATCACCAAACAAAACACATGCACATGGGCTTTTTAGAGATGGATGGAAAGGATAGGGTTATATAAATGTGGCTATATCCTTTGGATGGTACGAATATATTGAAGCTTTGAAGACTTGCATGATAGTCATTCCAACATTATCCCTCTCCTCTGTATTTTCAACATCGCATAGAAAATTATTTCCGCATAAATTTGAACCAAAAAGTTTTTGCGTGGAGGACTTGAGAGTTTGTGCATTTTGCACCATTTGACTAGATTAGAATGGGTTAGAGGGTTACTTATGTGCGATGACTAGAGCAGTTTGTTGTTGTTTTTTTTTTTGGTCTCTAAGTGATCCATTTGTATGGTTTATATCCTGGAGACATATGCTCTATACGTAGAAGGGTTATTTTTAACGAGGTCTCATGTTGCACTCGTATAAGTACTGTAGGGTGGGTTGGTGTGTTCGAGTTAATGGAATTTACTTTGGAATTGCTGGATGGATTGAACTTTGAAAAGAATCACAAATTTTTTAGATATATGAAAATTTGGAAAATTGGATCGAAAAACCAAATTTTCAGTTTTCATACTTTTCATTTGCCATTAATTCTAAAATTAGCTTGAAAATATAAGAAAAACTATCAAGTTCTAGCATTTAGTAGGTACATCCCTGTACAAATTAACGACGTTCAGACAGGGATGACAAAGAGGACTTAATTTACTTTAAGATTTATTAGTCATTGACAACTCCTTAAGTTAGTTTGTAAAATATGCAAAATGTGAGTAAGCAGTTTTATGTCGATACCTTTTTCGTAATATAACTAAAAAAACTATTAATTTCCATAAAAAAAATATAAATCATTCCGTCCTCAGTTGAATCAATAAATAAAAGCATGTAATCTCCATTTTGCTTCCAAGAAATTAAACCAAACCCATATCACGTGCCTTGGTTCAATTAAAAGGAAGTCCATCAACACCTTATTTCGAATCAATCTCATTTCAAAATTGATGATCCATCAATCTTAAAAAGAAAAAATGAAAAAAATAAATCCAGAACCTCCTCAGAAAACCTTTCAAATTTAATCGTTTAAGTCACGTGCCTCTCACAAGGCTCCTCGATACACTTTCATATAGAAACAAATCCAAAAGAAAAAAAAAGTGAAAACATTTCCAAAGATATATGTATAAGGAACCATACAAACTTTTCAGCCCATTACGTATGCATAGCATGCTACCTTGTCGTAGACCTTAAATTCATCCATCACTCTCGAGCCACAACACATGCAACAAATCCAAACGCATCCGTGGCCATATCCAAACGGCGGCGCCGGCGAGCAAACCGCCATCATTAAATTAAGAAATCACTGTCAAAAAATCACTTAAGTCTCCTCTCCATCTCTCTCTTTTCGAAACGCGAGGAGCTTCATAATGTGTCCACTCCACTCCACACTGTCCAGTCCAATCCACTATTATTCTTAGTAAAGCCACCAGGCACGCAGCCACCATCATCACTGATGGTCACACTCCTCGGCCTTAATAAAAAAAAAAATACAAAAGAACTTTCCCTCTCTTGTTTTTTTTTATATTTTTGGGCCAAAACCTATCATCAAGTTTATTTCGCTGGTCTTATTTCTTCGGCGAAGATACAAAAAACGCAAAAAGCTGAAGAGGATCAACCTGACTGTGATGGGGCTTGGGTTATATCCACTGACAGCACCGCGCAAGAGGACTCCCTTTTTGGACGCTTGGACCGATTAACTGTGGACTTAACTATTATGGCAGCCTGCTGCCGTTTCGCGCTGGTGGTGCATAAAAATGATTGCTCCAATTTTCTCTCGTGCGCTTCGCTATTTTATTTATTTTTTTTCAAAACTTTTTTGGTGGTCCTGTATCCTGTTTCCTGTGTGCCTGCCTGTCTGGCATGTCATGGGGATGATGGTGGAATATATATGAACTCAAAAAAAAAAAAAAAAAAAAGAAAAAGAAAAATTCTTTAGCGTGCATTTCGCTGCTATTTCTTTCTTTTTATTTTGTTTCATTTTTTTGTTGTTGTTTTGTTTTATAAGTGAAAATAAAATAAAGTAGGGACCCGGGTTTTTCGGACAAATAAAATTAAGATAACAATAACCGCGATGCCAAAATCTCGTCAAGCTCGTTCAAAAAAGCGAACCAACGAAAACAAAAAAAACCAACGCGAAGGCTCGATGAAAATTGTTTTTTAACGGCTAGTCGTAACTTGTGCACTCGCAGGCGCGTCTGCTTGGTCCTGCATTTGCAACCAAACAAAGTGAAATGTTGATGAAATAAATAACAAAATAAATGGCCTCTGGGGCAGTTATTTGGGGGCCTTGGGTGAGAAACAACCAACAGGACATAGAGGGTGTTGAAAGTTTGGGGCTTTGAGAGGAGTTTGAGGTTGGTGTTCGAGTGCCTGTTTGAGTGCAAATTGAAAAAGAGTTTTTCAACCTTTTTTTATTTAACATTATTTGATATAATTTTGTATTGTTTATGTAATGTGAGATTTTTTGGAGTAGGCATATTTTTCGTCCACTGTAAGGTTCCGGTACCAGCAAGTTCATCGTCAAGTTCATTCATACTTCCTAAGTTCTCTCCGAATACGACACGGTTGTTTCATAAGTCAGTGACTCCACATTATGGTTGTTAAGGATTGCAATTTTTTTGATTTTGCAATTTATAGATTGCAATCATTCTTTTTTTTTGAAGACTGCGATTTCAGACTTTCTTAAAAGAGATTGCAATGAACTGAATGCAATCAATTTAGGGCTGGCCGTGGCGCGATGGTATGCGTGGTCGCCTGTCAACCTCACAGGTCACAGGTTCGATCCCTGCCGTAGTTCTATGTCATGTTCTTATTCCATTACCTATATCATTGATCATTGTTGGGCCGCTGGTTTACTCGTTACATGTTGTTCAGCCATAGCACTAACAACATGTGATTGAGTAAATACTAGTACGCCAACAAATATGACAACGAACAAAATAATGTGAATTATTAAGGGGACATAGATATAAGACAAGGCATTTCTCCGCTTTAGTCCAGCTGCCAACCCTGGAGATAATATCAGAGACAACCACCACCTTCAGTCTCAGTACCTCGCGCCACATACCTTTCCGTACACCTTTCCCTTCCCATCCCTATCCTTCACGCCCGCGCTGTGTTGAAAAACATATAAAGGGTACACCATCCCCTTGAGCGCGCGCAAATTATTAAAAAAAAAAAAAAAATTGATCGCAATCTTTTGGGACTTCATGAATTCTTTGCATTCTTTTTGAATTCGTATGCATTCTTTTGCAAACATCGGCTCGACAACCGGGGTCCGGTCCTGGCCTCCTTCAACAAGTTTCTCCACCTATCCCGGTCTTGAGCCGACGCCATCCAGTAGCCCACCCCAAGGCTTCGGGCGTCCTGGTCTATGCCATCTCTCCAGCGCAAGCATGGTCTACCACGCTGCCGTCTATCATAGAATGTACCACAAAGGACTTTCCGAGCTGGTTTCTCTTCACTCACGCGAGCTAGGTGCCCTGCCCACCGAAGTCTACCGAGCTTAATTTTTGTCACTATGTCTACTTCAAGGTACATTGCGTACAATTCATGCTTCTACCGTCTCCGGAATCGTCCTTCCTCAAATATGGGGCCGACAATTCTCCTTAAGACTTTTCTCTCGAACGCGGCTCGGAGTGTCGGAGTGTTTTTTGCTAAGCACCCATACGTCCTGTACAGCAACAGTTTTGAAGTTATTGTGAGATTTCTGGATTTGAAGAGCTTTGACAGACTATAGTGGGCTCTGTTGGAATTAAGCAGCAGCCCGCGTATTTCCTTTTCTATATTATTATCGGCTGCTATACTATTGACCCAAGGTATTTAAAGGATTGCACCACTTCAAATTTGTGCTCCGTTACCTTGATTGTTTGTTTGCAATTATATTGTGTTCTTAAAATTTGTTTGCATTTTAAGAATGCAAATAATGCAAAACATTCAAAGAATGCAATGAATTCTTGAAGTTCCAAAAGATTGCAACTAGTTGATTGCAACCTTTCTTATAGGTAAATAAAATGGCGATTGCAATCTTTCTAAGATGAAAAAATGCTGATTGCATACTTTGAAGTCTCAGTCTTCAAAAATAATGAATGATTGCAAACTTTAAGATGAATTCAATTAAAGATTGTTAAGGAATGCAATCGCAAAGATTGCAATCTTTTTCAACTCGGCAGTTTTTTTTAGCCTTTTGACGAATGAAAATAAACAAACCCGTTTTGCGTCATGTACGATTTGTTTGCCTAAAAATTAAGCACATTTAAATTTCAAAAATTTTTATATTTATTGAATTTACCGTTATTCAAAAATTAATAGTTGTTTGATATCGCAATATTTGCCTCCAGCATTAAACAACAAGAGGTATCTTTGTAATATCTATGCAATCTTTAAAAGTTCAGGCGCCATCCGAGATGCATTCGTCATTATGAATACACAATTACGTTGATTGATTTCCATGGACTGCATAAGACGTAGGCGTATACTTGTTAAATCTCCCACCACAATATTATATGTATAGATACACTCGAATGGCCATCTATTGGACGCCAAGCTAAGACTTGAAAAAAAAAATCAGCTCCCCCTTTACAAGACTTGATAATCTCACACAAAGCCATAATAACACGTTCAAAAGTTATGGCAGTGACGAGAAGGAGGCCATCAATCAGCAAAACCCATGAACCCTCAAGCTAAATAGCGATTTCGCGCTGCGACTTGCAAGTTCCGCGAGATCTGTGAACTAGCTATATATCTCTGATGATGGTGTCCGCCGCCGCCGCCGACTGCGACTGCGAGATCGTTTGGATTTTATGCCACTGTTATTCGCTGAGGCAGCAACCTTTTCCAGAGAAGTCGGCTTGGTATACATTGTGGTGCATTATTCGTGAAGTCTTCAGATGGTGTGTCTCTGTGTGGTTAGCCTAGGTTGGTAGGTTGGTGGCTTGGCGGCGGCGGCGGCGGCGGCCTCCTCCAGACTTGGACTTAATAATTGAGAAAGAGAGATGGAGATCTATGCTATGGGAGATTAACTAATAATAATAGGTTATAGAGTTGGGAGGGCGTGTGAGAGTGTGTAATAGAGAATCGCACTGTAATAAATAACCACCAACAATGATACTATATGCAAGATAGCTTGGGGTCGATAAGCTACATTATACAGTCGGTCGAGTTGGGAAGGTTATAGATATATAAACAAAAAAAATATCTATAAGATTGGCAGTCATCAGTTCAAAAACAAAAAATATACACAAAAAAAAAACTGAAATTTATTATTGTAGGTATCTAAAAAAAAAAAATACAACCAACAAATTGTTAGATTTTTCTATGCTACCTTTTCTTAACCTACCCAAGTGAAGTGTAGTTTAATTTATTTATAATGCAAATTACTTCGATTTTCCTGGGCAACTCATCGGGGGGTTGCGTGCATCCAAAGTATGGCATGTTATAGAAATGCTGTGTGTTGTGTCAGCTAATTTCAGAGAATATGGAAAAAAAAGATATCTACATACTTATCTACAAATAACAACTTTCCTTTATGTTTATCGTTGAAAAGCATTTAATTTAAAATGACATAAACATTTTGTTAATTGTAATTAGGTATTAATAATTTTCTTTTCTTTTTTTGTTTTGTTTCTTTCTTTGTCGTTCTGGGATTGCTCATATGTTGGTTAGATATGGGAGAAAACATGACATATGGGGATTGTAATTTTCAATGACAAATTAACAATGGGATGAATTTTGTTCATTCCATTATGGCTGACTGTTGGGTTCTGTTTAAAAAGTTGAATATTTTTATTAAAAAAAAGACCCACGCTCTCATATAAATATTCCAGGCGTCAAATTCCAAAATTTAAGTAAAAGCTGGAAACCTTAAATTAGTTAAAATCCCTCTAGCGATAATGAGTTCGGCCCTATACGAACTAGCTCCCATTAGCCAAATTGAACTAAAACCCGTCCAAATTTTGTTAGGACTCTTGAGACTTATAGTTGATCGCCGAATAAATCCCAATGAACTAAAGTCCATTTAGCAAGAGGATTGCAGGGGGGCAGCATACCCCTCCATACTATTATATGAAGATTAATTTAATACGAGCATTTGGGAGGAACTAAGTTCCACTAGTGGTAGGTACCTAGTTCATTTTTATTTTGGGAATTAGTTCATTTGGCTAGTGGGAAGTTTCCTAAAATAATAGGTTAAAATTCATAAAGAACCAAATCCCAATTTTATTGAGAGTTAGTTCATAGGAAGTTAGTTCATTTGAGAGTTAGTTCGTAGGATCGTTAGATACAGAAAATCATTCTTAACTCCAATTCTAGATGTTTACCAAGCTCGGCAGTATTTTTGTTCCTGCTTCGAACATTTTATAACAGCCGCAAGTAAATAATTTTGAACTAAGATCCAATAATTAAATTGTTAAACTTCGAGTTAACGGTTCAGATTGATTGATTGTTTTTTTTTTAACATCACCAACACGAAACATATTAAGGAAACATTTGAAAATAAAAACACAACCAGCCACTGTCAGAAACAAATGATCTTGTAAAGATCGTAATAATGACGGCGATCATTTTTTTTCAACTTCATTCTCAACTGACCAATTGTTATGGGCATAGGGGAAATTAATCATAAATTTAGGGGGCGATACTTTTAGCTCCATGTTTTTTTTTTCATGAAATTCTTATGGCGGCCATTATTGTTATTGCATCTATCTGTTGATGTATTCGAATGAGGGTTACCATGATCGTTGTTTGAGGTTGGGCTTTGTTTTATCGTTAATATTAGTCAGAATATTTTCATGAATTAGTTTCGCGAAAATAATACCAATTACGCTCAAAATTTGATAGAAAATAACAGTCTAACAAAATAATATGGTTGCGCCGCAGTCCTTGATGAATCAGGGCCCAAGTGATAACTCTCTACCATATTCGTGTGAGTGAGTTATTGCAGGAACGGAGGAACCTACTAAGCTAGGGTGAGAGACACTCTATTCTTGACAACTGGTATACCTACTATTGGACAATTTATAAAAAAAAACATTTCTGTTTCTTAGATGACCGAGGCTGGGAACCGAACCCAAACCTTCGTCATAACAGTCCTACGCCACGGGCTATTACGTGTCAATAATATGTGTTCAATTATTGTGAATTTTTGAAGCTTAAAACTTTTGTTGTAATTCATAAAACGAAAGATTTAGCTAGACAAAAAACCACTGAGGATGAAACTATCACACACATGTCAACCAAACCCAGTAATCGAATCAACCGCAAATGTGTCCTAGGTATGTAATTTGCAGCCAGATTTTTTCTGAACTAATTTGCGGTTTTTTATTTGTTTAAGTTTCTCAAATCACTCGAAATACGAATTTGAATAGTAACCACAATCCACAGATTGTTGTAACTGCAGTCTTTTCTGATAAATTACCATTAATTATGTTGTTGCATGTATATCAGTTTTTTTTTTTCATACAACAATGAGAATATCCTGCGTCCACCTTGCATCCTTAAAGAAAAGACAACAACAACAACAAAAAAAAAACACTTTAAATAAAAGAATCTTTTCTTGGTCTTCTCTATCTCAATTATATCTTTTTATTTTTTATGTCTCTTTGAAAAGTTATTTTTATTTTTTTTTTTTATTTACTTTGTTTTGGTTTTTGAAATTGAATGTCCTTAGGGCGCTTCGTTCAAAATTCGCTTTTATTTTGTGTAGAGGTACGCTGCTCTCGCACGATAAGGCGATTGTGTGTGGATAATCTAAAAGGATGTTTTGAGCAGCAGCGGAAGTTATTTCCACACTACAAAGGATGTTATTTGTTGAATTATTATTATATTTTTCAACAACCCGCCCCGCCCCACCCTAAATACCCCCTAAAACCAACATTTCATTCTGTTTTCTTTTATCATTATTTTTTTTTTGGCTCTATAATTTCGCTGAATTCAAAAAGGGAGACAGAGAGGGGAAGGTGAATTTTCATTTTTAGTAAATTTATAATTTTTAGATATATAAACTGTATCTTTATTTGTAAAAAAAAAACATACCTACACATACATATAAGTATAAAAAAATTCTTTTTCTCATTTTTTTTCTTTTTATTTTTGTTCATTATTTTTGATTCCGTTTCCCGCGTGCGGTGCATGCAAATGACATTTTTAAAATTATTCGTTAATATTATTTATTTGTCGGTGCTTTTGGCGGTAAAGGTAAAAATTTCAAAAGTGATTTCACTCCATATTCATTCTCGTTCTGGGTTGTTGGGCCAGGGTATATCTATGGTTGAATGCAGGTGGTTGTTGCGATACCTCTGAATAAATGTACTATGTGGGGAAGAAAGACATATCATCGCAAATAGCGAATTGTTATTTTAATTTTTCGACTGTCAAGGATTTCATTATTCCTTTGTCATGATGCGGTGGTTTGTTTTTTTCTTTTTTTTTTTGCACACAGAGCGAGAGAATTGAATGAGGGTTACTTTTTTTTGTAGTTTAACCATTCACATGCCTTTTGATTTCGAAGTAAAATGAAATAAAAGAAAAATGCATCTTAAAATAGCAGGGATTTTTAAAAGCTTAAATAAAGTAGATATTAAATTAATTTATTTTTTGATGAAAATGTTGAAGATGTGATTTAAAGAAATTGTACGTCCATCGGCTCGGCTCATTATTGAAGCAAATGTTGATAAAACACATACTTTACACATCTTTACAGTCGTTGTTCGGATGCCTTTGCTGGATTAAACAATTATATGTACATCTTCTGGGCTTGTTCCGAGCAGTTGGAAAACAGCATTTGTCCAGCCTATCCCAAAAAAAGGCGAATTTTCTTCACCCTCTAATTACCGACCAATTGCACTTACGTCCCTTCTTTCCAAGGTCATGGAAACGCTGATAAATTATCAGCTCAAGAAATATCTCGAATATCGAAAGCTTCTTAATGACCGGCAATACGGGTTTCGCAGCAATAGGTCCACTGGTGACTTGATGGTTTATCTCACCGAACAGTGGAACAAATCTTTATATCGTTTTGGAGAAAGTAAGATTATTGCACTTTATATTTCTAAACCATTTAATAAAGTTTGGCATCCTGCTATTTTAGCGAAAATGCGTGCTTTTGGTATCGATGAAATCCTTCTTCGTTGGATTAGTAACTTTCTTTCGAATCGCTCTATACAAGTAGTATTAGACGGATTCAAGTCTGAAACCCACAACATAAATGCTGGTGTCCCACAGGGTTCCGTTTTGTCTCCGACCCTCTTTCTTATTTTCATTAATGATCTCCTGTCTGCAACTACTGATCCATTAAATTGTTTCGCTGAAGATAGCACCCTTAGCTTTTCATATTCGTTTCCAGATTCACATCCCTGCTCTTCAGACGTGGAACTGAAACGGCTAAATATGATAAGTACATTAAATTCTGACTTAGACAGCATTGTACAATGGGGATTAAAAAATCGCGTAGAATTTAATGCTTCGAAAACTCAATGCTGCCTTCTGTCGTTAAAGCGAGACGTAGGCCCCCTGCCATAATCTATGAGTGGCACTTGCATCGAAGAAACTAATCAGCTTGCGATTTTAGGTATGTGTATCACAAACCATCTTTTGTGGAATGATCACATACTTAGCGTCGCCAAAAATGCCGCAAGATGTTTAGGTTTCCTTTGGGTTTGGAGATGCAAGAAATTCTTTTCCCCTTCTGATCTGGCTATTATCTATAAAAGTTATGTACGTCCAAAACTCGAGTATAACTCCCATCTCTGGGCTGGTGCTCCAGCAACTTACTTAAGCCTCTTGACAATATAAAAAGACAAGCCTTCAAAATGATCGGAGACAGGAAAATCATCGATACTTTTACGTCACTTGAACACCGGCGTAACGTTTCCTGTCTCTCACTCTTTTTAAGTGTTAGTAATTCAAATGCCAACTGTAGGAAAAGGATCTTGGTACATTGCGAATTCAAAGACTTCTTAGAATTCACAACATTATCTCTTGTTGGGATCGAAATCGTATAAAATTCTACAGAACTCAAAAACCCATCATACTAAACAGAAACTAACAAATCATTTTCTATAAACCTCACCGATCGATATGCACTGCTTGCCGTCGCCGCCGCCGCTCGGCTCTAATCTAGAAGAAACACAAGTTCCATCAAATACCAACATATGAAGGTATTGCCAGTCATAAATAATCTTTAACCGCAAATTAATTATTAATCAAGGACTCATAGTTGATTTATAATATTCGAATTGGCGTAAAGTTCGTTTTCGCATTTAAGTATATACAAACCAGTCGAGACGTTCTCCACACTGTATATATGTTGATAGCTGTTCCTAAGAAGAAGACTCTCGCTCCATAATGATGAAGAATCCATCTTAATGAAAATTCCAATCTAATAACAGAATTAATAGCTGCCTCCTCCGGCACACCTCCACCCCATCTAAAAAAAAGGAGGCAAATTTATGTTTCCATATATACATCGATAAAAGTAAAGATATATGGAGAGTGGGGTGCGGAATTTCACTGGTGCGATCAATGATCCTGATACCTGCACCTGCATCATTCAACCGAAGCTATGCGTCGCGACGACGCTAAGACGACGACCGATGACGATGACGATGAGGACGAAACGTTGCCTTTGGTGGCATGGCGGTGATCAATTCGCTGAGCTGACTGCCAGAATGAAATGCGAATCGAAATTGAAATCAAATTCAAACTCTCCAACTCCCAGCTACAGCTTGTACCTAATCGTCGTCGTCCATCGAGAATAGACTCTCTCTCTCTCTCTCTCATTGTCTCTAGCGCTGTCTGATGTCTTGGGATTGCTTTGAAAAATATATCACTATGATGGAGGAATCCTTTAAATCTCATATAACAAATCGCATAATTACTGGGCCCTTTAGCTTGGGTCTGGGAATGGAAATGGGACTGGAGATCTGGGACGGACGGATTGAAAAACACTCTCCGTCTCTGTATGGAACTGGAATAAATCAGTTCTCGTGTCTGACTGTTGTGCGATGGTGGTATTTCAGTCCATCAGGTGGAGGATGATGTGGACGGAGCAATGTGCGGTGGTTTAAGGTTTACGACGACGACGACGACGACTGCACTGCACTGACGACCGATTCAACGATGGGGATACGACGAAGACGAGGATGTGGTACGAAGTTCTATGAGCCCTGCGGGTGAGAATTTCGCGCGTCTACATTCGACAGGCCAGAAAAGCGCGCGCACTCACGCAATCATCATTTGATTCCAATTCACATGGATATGAAGGGGGCTGCTAGCTTAGCATTGCAGTAGAATCGAATGGCCATCATGGAACCAGCAACAGCAACAAAAACAAAACCAAATGCATGGACAGATTGGTTGAGAATTTGTGGCCATAAACAGACAGACAACACAGACATATGGCCAATCGAAGTGGAAAATTACTATAATCAAGTACTTCTGTGGCAGTCGATGGGGTTTTATTTTTTGTTGTTGTTTTTATAGATAGATTCCTTCTGTTGGGATTGCTGGTGCCGATGCCGTAAAATTGTATAAGTTGCCACTCCATCTGTAGGTACCTGGCTATAGCTTGAAGTTTCCTTCTTTGCAATTGAATTAATTTTCAACTAGAGAGATAGATTGAACATTTTAGCAAAAGCCGAGAATTCAAAGCTGATTAAACACTGATTAATATTCCATATTACGAACCTAACGTAACGATATATGTATGTGAAATGAGTATTTCAAGGAATTTTACAGAACAGCGGATTTTTAATCGATGGGCGATGAAATGGCTGAAAATGATGGTACGAAAAATTTATTAGTCCGAATATGAAAACCTGGATTTCTAAAATCCTTATTTCTGAAAAATCTTCGAATGAAAAAATTTAGTAGTGTTCCCAAATCCCAAACAATAGAAGCCAGAACTACAAACTCCCGTATCAATAAACTACCGATTCCAAAACTCAAGATCTACAGCGATAAAATCTCTTATACATCATCATCATCATCATCGGCTCGACAACCGGGGTCCGGTCCTGGCCTCCTTCAACAAGTCTCTCCACCTATCCCGGTCTTGAGCCGACGCCATCCAGTTGCGCACCCCAAGGCTTCGGGCGTGCTGGTCTACGCCATCTCTCCAGCGCAAGCATGGTCTACCACGCTGCCGTCTACCATAGAATGTACCACAAAGGACTTCCCGAGCTGGTTTCTCTTCACTCACGCGAGCTAGGTGCCCTGCCCACCGGAGTCTACCGAGCTTAATTTTTGTCACTATTTCTACTTCAAGGTACATTGCGTACAATTCATGCTTGTACCGTCTCCGGAATCGTCCTTCCTCTCATATGGGGCCAACAATTCTCCTTAAGACTTTTCTCTCGAACGTGGCTAAGAGGTCGGAGTGTCTTTTGCTAAGCACCCAAGTCTCGGATCCATACGTGAGTACTGGCAGGACCATGGTCCTGTACAGCAGCAGTTTTGAAGTTTTGGTGAGATTTCTGGATTTGAAGAGCTTTGACAGACTATAGTAGGCTCTGTTGGAATTGAGCAGCCCTTGCTTATTTCTTCTTCTATATTGTTATCGGCTGCTACTATTGACCCAAGGTATTTGAAGGATTGCATTACTTCAAATTCGTGCTCCGCTACCTTGATTGTTTGACCAACTGTTCTTCTCGCATTCGACGCCACCATGTACTTTGTTTTACCTTCACTAATGTGCAGCCCCAGATTTTGTGCCGCCTGCTCGATCTGGATGAAGGAATCGTGTACAGCTTGTTCGGTTCTTCCGAATGTCCCTCTTGTTGCCGTAAAATCTCTTATACATACCTACTAAAATCATGACTGTCAAAATTTCACTTCTTGAAATTAAAATTAGTAATCCGAAATGTCAAATTAGAATGCCAAAATTCCAAAGGTTTTAAGTAACAAAAGCTAAAACCTCAATATACCAAAATCCAGAACTTCAAATCCAAATGCTAGAAACCAGAATGTCAAAATTTAGAATAACAAGTTCTAGAATTACCCAAAAGTCCAAAATCCTCAATACAAAAATGGTGAATGTTGAAATCCCAAAAACTAAAATTCAGAATCAAAAAATACAATACAAAACATGGAACCTGACTCTCAAAGTTGGATTTCGAAAATCCCGAATGTCCCAAAGACAAGATGGAGCAAACACATGGATCAGCTCCCGCGCTGCCTATTTTTGTTCAGATCCAACAATTTGACATACTTACATAATAATAACACTTATCTTTATGCTTTCTTTTTATGCCTAAAATTCCAAAAGTCAAAATCACAAAATTCAAATGAAAAAATTATTTCTGAAATCCATAACTATGTATTCTGAAGATATCAAATCTCAAATCCCAATTTCCAAAAGCCTAACTTCCAACACTTAGACTGCCAAAATTCTATATATGTCAAAATGTCTAATGCCTTTTTTTTTGAAAACCATGCGTTTTGGCTCTTGGGATTTTGCTCAGTTAAAATTTGTTTTCCTATATCTGCAAAATGCCAAAAATTTTCATTTCACAAAATCCTTCAAGTAGAAAACCCCAAATGCGGAAATCCCCAATATCAATAATTCCAGAATTTCCAAAATATATGGAGCTATAAAATGATGCTAAGCTTGCTTTATGCTGGGATTTCGGAATAATTTGGCATTTCAGCAGGCAACAGAATTATTTTGGTAATTATGACAGCGGAGTCTTGACGTATGTATGTGACATCTGTCAAAATAGAAAAAAACTGAATGTTTTATGTCTGAAAGACTATTGGAAAAATTTAAGTGTAAGTTTTCGAACCATCATGACCGACATTTTGAAAAACTCGAATTGATTCACATCTCCGAAGCTTTTCTTCTTAGAAAACAAAATGTTAGCACCAAATTGTGCAACATTTACAGTATAGGCAATGCATCAAAAGCCATTTTGAGTCGCGTTCACAATCTCATAAAAAATCAAAATCTTGAAAAAAAACGAACTTGAACAATAAACTTCAACCTCCATATGAAAAAAAACGCTTCTTTTCGTCAGGAGAGTGCAATAAATATAATGTGTATCTCTAGGCTTTCAGCCTTGACTTTTCAATATATGCTCCTCAGGGCACGTTAAACCTATATCTAAGAGTTAACCAAGAAAGAGGAAACCTTCACATATTCGACTGTTGAGTGTCAAATTTGAAGAATTATCGTCTCCACCCTAAAATATGAAATCACCGAAATGAAATAAATTTTATTGTCATTTTTTTTGTTTAATGCCTTTTCAGTTCATATCTCGGTTTGGTCTTGTGAAACAGGATGAGTTGAGTATATACCTAAATCTCTACCCATTCGAATTTCTTCTTCATATCTTTTCTGTGTTGTGAATTGAGTTCTTGCTTTTGGGCCAACGAAAAAAAAAAAGAATAAAACAAGAAACCTCCCTTTCCCATTTTTTTTTTTTGTTTTTGCATTGCTTTGGATAATTTATTGTTTCACAATCGACTGGAGTCCCTATTTTTGTTGTTGTTGCTGAAGAAGTGCCAAACGAATGTGTGTGGTGCTCTGGTGCTGTGGTGCCCTTCACCTCAAGCAATTTTGATTTGTGTCCTTTGCAAAGCGTGCGTCAGTGTATATACGTTTGATTTAATAACAGACGACACAGCTCGTCGGTCGTCGAGGCGAATAGAAATGATAGACGCTTCCTCTCTAGAGTGGGCTGGCTTTTGATGCATCCAAAGATACATCATCTCGATCAGGGTTTTCTTCCAAATAGGTTTTGCAGTTGCAGCGCAGAACCCAGCCGGCCGTAGGCATTGATCGGCGGCGCGGCGTGTAAACGTCGAGTTCTCCCATCCCGCGCACGAAGAGATCTGTGCCGGCCGGCGAGCAAGGAAGACATTGACATGTAGCGGACATCTGCTATGCGGCCTGGCCAACACATCCGAACAACTGTTCCTTGAGGCCTGATTCAACTGTGAGCAGTTGGTCGGTTTCAAAAAGTCGACGTGTGTGAAGCCTTTCTCATCTGAAGCAGTGGCACACATTATACCTACTACAAACCCCCCATCAAAAAGGGGAACATTGCGGGACGTAAAAAAGCCAACGAATCATCATCAGGAGACTATGTAGGAATATGACATTTAGGATTTGCATGTTGGCCAATTCGAGTAAATGGCTTAGAGCGCTGTTATGGTTGAATTGCAACAACAGCAGCAGCAGCAGGAGTGCATGAGGTTGGAAATTAATGGACGCACTTAGTAACTGTCGGAGGGGTTCATTGTTTGGTCAATTTCCGTTGCTTTTTTTCGCGCGGTGCAAAATAGATATAGACTTGGCAACTTTTGGCATCACCTCAAGGGAATCAACTCGAAAAGACGAAGACCAAAACCGACATGTGTATGACGATGTCGTTCTTCTTGTCCTCAACGGACGTCGCGTCGCGTCGTCGTCGGTATCGAGTCGGTTGGTCGTCGTCTTAGCTTTGGCAAATGATTTGAAAGGCTTAAAAATTTGCACACGATGCCGACTTGTTATCTTTCTCTCTCTGTCTTTCTCTTCACTCTTATGGACATCCTGATTGAGATGAATTTTGTCAATTTGTTTGGTAGTTGTCTAGCAAAATGAAAGAGGCTGATTTCTAGGAAGCGCGCAAATTGGTATACATTTATAAAAGTCAACTGGGAACTGAGAAAGATCCGGGACTGAAATGAAACTTTTTAAAAAATAAAAAAAAATAAAAAAATTTGAAGTGAGATTTTGTGCGAAGCTTACAAACGGAATATGGCCAAGTTATATTTTTTTCCAATCAAGATTTTTATGTCGGAGTTTTCCAAACTAAAAATTTTGGAAAATATAAAAATTGTTACACTAATTAATTTGAGGTTAGAATTATCTACGTCATCATCATCATCATCATCATCATCGGCTCGACAACCGGGGTCCGGTCCTGGCCTCCTTCAACAAGTCTCTCCACCTATCCCGGTCTTGAGCCAACGCCATCCAGTTGCGCACCCCAAGGCTTCGGGCGTCCTGGTCTACGCCATCTCTCCAGCGCAAGCATGGTCTACCTCGCTGCAGTCTACCATAGAATTTACTACAAAGGACTTTCCGAGCCGGTTCTTCTACGCTCATGCGAGCTAGGTACCCTGCCCACCGGAGTCTACCGAGCTTAATTTTTGACACTATGTCTGCTTCAAGGTAGATTGCGTACAATTCATGATTGTACCGTCTCCGGAATCGTCCTTCCTCACATATGGGGCCAACAATTCTCCTTAAGACTTTTCTCTCGAACGTGGCTAAGAGGTCGGAGTGTCTTTTGCTAAGCACCCAAGTCTCGGATCCATACGTGAGTACTGGCAGGACCATGGTCCTGTACAGCAGCAGTTTTGAAGTTATGGTGAGATTTCTGGATTTGAAGAGCTTTGACAGACTATAGTAGGCTCTGTTGGAATTGAGCAGCCGCCGCGTATTTCTTCTTCTAAATTATCTACGTGCCTAGGTCAAAAACTGTTGAGCAAATTATTAAAAGTCACAAACTCCTGGATCTAAAAAGACCTTTGGAAGTGTTGCTTTTTTAAATATTTTTTTTTTTAATTACACTTGATTGATTGGAGGGAAATAGACCCTCTTTGATTTAAAAAAATATTTTTATTGCGTTTTTTTAGTAGCTGTAGGTACCTACCTACACGAATTGCTATGTCCCAGAAAAATAGTTTTTTCGAAATTTAATATTTTCCTCAATATCTTGTTAGGTAGGTAGGTATTTGGGTATCGTATGGACAGCAAGATGTCACTTCTTATCTTTTAAATAAGCATTCAAATATTTTTAAAAAAGTTTGAAAAGACTTTTACCTATTTTTGTCTTTTGTCCGAGTTTTATAAATAACAAAATATTTTTATGAGGAACTTTTATGTTAAAAGGGTGAATATAATTATAAAGAATTATTTTTCTAATTGTTATAAAAATCGGAACCTAGTTTTTAGCCAGCATTTTATATCATGAGAATTAATTGAGTAATTTCCAATTACATACTTACAAACTCAAAAAACCCAGTATTCTGATGAATTGCAACAATACATCCACTCATTCAAATTGAGTTGTTTTCCAATCTACGAAAAATAACACAAACAAAATAAACTTGAAATTGATTCAGAGCTTCTAAAGATACATAGTTTCTATAATATCTTTATTGAAATGGATTTGCACATTGAACAATATTCCAATTTCCAAAAATAAGCAAAAATAAATGCACGATATTTTTGTGAATTAATTTCAAAATTTAAAATAAAAACCGTTTCCCACAGCAAAATAAATCACTTAAAATGAATCCACTTCTCTTCTTCAAAAACGAACGAATCTCTTCCTAAAATAAATTTTACTCTTCTTAAAAATGACAACCAAGAATAAGAAAGAGCCAGCTGTCATCTGTCAAATTGTCTGACTTCGAGTTGAGTGTATTTCTTGTCTACTGCCGCTTGTTAAAAGTGAATTGAAAAAAGGGTAAATTTATTGTTTCTTTCGATTTGTTTATAATAAACTTGTGTCTAAGTGAAAAATAAAGTGAAAACGATCACAAGTATCAAGAAATTTCAACAAAAACTTAGTTAGAAAGTGATGAACGAACATACACTTCTACTGACATAGCAATTTTGTTCGCAATTTACAAAACTTATGGGGTGAGTTTTTTTCCATTTAAATACAACATTTAGTGAATTTAGATAAACTTCGATTAGTTAGTTGAAAAAAATGCTGAAAATCATTAATTTTTCGACGTTCTTCTGACATAATAAAAAATTAAATGAATCACAAACACCGTCGGCAAAATCTATTTATTGAGAAACAGCTGTTTGTAAAAAGTAAAAGAAATCCCCGCCAAAATATATTCTCTGTTAATATTACTCTCTTGGTTCTTGTTGCATTTTTTCGCTGAGTTTCTCTTTTATTGTTTATTCTCTTCATAGAATTCACTTTTTATCCTCAATTTGATTTTCCACTCATTCCGAATCCACTCGACCTTGTTTGACTCTTAGATGATAAGTCTCACACTCATTTCTCAATTTCGTTGTTGAGTTTTTTTTTATAAATCAATCAATCAAACCAAGCTGAGTATTGTAGTGTCGTCGTCTCGCGTCACACATCACGACATTGCATACAAATCTGTTCTATTTCTGTCTCTCTATCCTTTTTCTTTTTGTTGATATCTCGTTCGCCTGCGCTATTCTCGCAAATACATGCTACAACCGACGGCAACGGCAGCATGATGGCAGCCGCCATACAAAATAGCATTCGTTAACACCTCTCTCGGTCTGTCTCGCTTGAATGTGCGTGATATGGCATAGCTCTATCAGTTTGTTTTTTTGTTGCATCTTATAACCTTACACTTGTCACTCAACTTTGCTTTTAATTAAATTTGTCGAAATGTATGTTTGGTGTGGTAGTGAGTTTGAGCACTGAGGAAAAACAGTTTGAATCTATAGAATAAATCATTTTAGGTGTGATGTTGTCTCGTTCTTATGAAAACTTCTTTGATTTTATTATTATTTTTGCAAAAATAAAATCTGTGTTTGGTGTGGAAAAGAGTGAGAAAGACAGAGAGGTAGAAAGAGTTAAGATAAAATAATAATGAAAAATTATAAAAGAGCACGGAGGATGATTTTTCTGTTTCTTATTCTCTGCTGAGGTTTCTTGTCATTTTAATCTGGTTCCGAATTCTGATGGTTGCTTTGCTCTCGTTTTGTTTTTTTTTTTTATAAATCAAAGGAGAGTGGAAAAAAAAGAAGTATAAGATTAGAATGATGTTTAGTAGATATTGAGTTCGTTTGATAGATTTTTTTTAGTGAGTGTTGCCGTGGTTGGTATTTAGGGAAACTTTTCAATTTTTAATATGGAAAACAAGGATATTGTTTTTTTTTATCTAATAACTTGCATTATAGATTTTACCTATATGTAGGTTTAACCTACTTGTTATTATTTATCTGCCTATTAGGCAAATTACCTACATTTATTATATTTTAAGCATTTGATAATATGAACAACTTCAAACAATTAACATAACTAGATATTTTAAGGTTTTAAAAAGTTAAAATCTTAACACATCTTAACAAATCTTTTACTTATTTTTGATCTTGAAAGATATTAGATTCAAAAAAGCACATTATTGCTCTTAGAGTTTGAATTTTTCAAACATTTTAAAGTTTAGGCGGTTTAGGTAGGTACATTAATAGAAAAATATAACGTGTAGATTCTTGAATAGTATTTAAACAAATAGGATGAATATTTTTACTAAATACCTATAGAGTAGGTAGGTACCTACTTTATTTTGTAACACAAATTCTGTATACCTACTACTCAAACAAATCAGGCAAGTAAAAGAAGAATCCTTAAGTTAACCTATTCAGAAACAAAAAGTCCGAATTGATACATATATGTAACTACAATACATACATATGTAAATAAGACGTGAGAAAGATTGGCTTGTTTTTCGGAACAATAAATACCTATTTTAATTTAATTCCTAAGTTTAATCCATCTTTTTTAACCATAGCCGTGTTTTATGAACAATTGATAGCAACTCAGTAAAATTTTTACACACAAACAATAACAAATAAATTTATTTTCACTTTTTGTTTTGCTTAGAAACAATAACAAAGTTTTTATAATCACTTTTTTGTTATTGTTTTTGTGTGTAAATTTTTTTGCTGAGTTGCTATCAATTGTTCATAAAACACGGCTCATGTAAAACTACTTTAGTAGGTATGTATATTCATTTTTCATTTCCTATGTAATTGATAAGTGTAGGTAATCAATCCGTCCTGGAATATTTTTTTTACTTCTTTTCATTGCGGTTTCTTCAATTTTTTTTTTTAGTTGCTTTAATGGAAAAATTGTAATTGTAAAAAAAGAACCCTTCTGAATCAGAGATTTTTGAAATGTCTCATCTAACAAACAGCGTCTAAATAGCGAATGTTTTGCTTTTTTAGATATTTTTATATTTACATTTTTTTTCAAATAGGTAGGTGCATAGGTACTTATGTAACTATTGATTGAACTTTGTTTTCAAAATTTCGGTACTGTCAAAACGCACGGCACTTCTTAAGATGAGTGATTTTCTATCATGGAGATTAATTGTTGATTCTGCCAAATGTCCTATTTACCAAAATTCAATAAGTTGATAAGTTAATCTCGAAAAATATTTCGTCATTCAATTGAACAGAAGCAGGTAGGTACCTATATCTTATACATAGTTTTCAAAATACGCCCTTTCAATGACTTCTGATAACGATACAAAAATTCAATCGTGATGAATCGTAAGTAGGTATTTCGAAAACTAAGAGAGTAGGTATGTACCTACAACAGATATCAAAAGAAACTGTACCTACCAATTAAAATACTTTCAACTTAACATGCTTATTTTCAAATAATACCTATGAAGGTACCTATGCTGAATTTAATATTTTGTAATTCATATAATTATGTAGGTAGGTAGGTACCTAGGTAGAAAATATTCTATCCCCCTCTATACCTACTGAGTAAAATCAAAACACTTTCAACAAGCCACATTTTTGGGGTCGTAGGTACGAGTATGCAGAAAGAAAACACAATGGCAACATTGATTCGATATCATAAATGTTTCAAATCAATCGCGGTAATTTTTATAAATTTTGTTTAACTCCTTCTTTTTATTTCTTACAGCAACAAATTTCGATTTCATTTATTCCAAAAAAAGTCTTAAGTTTATCATAATCATCAAGTAAATTAACATTATCTCGCCAATAAAAAAATCATAAAACTATGGCACACTTCCCCTAAGACAAAAATAAAACAAACAAACAAAACTACAATAAAACAATATAATGTAGGTATATTCATATCCACCTATCCCACCTTTAGTAGAGGGGCGGTTCCTTTTGCTGACTATCTCACAGCAAACAAAACAGCAGCCGAACAAAACTTGTCCATCTCAAAATGATTGATTTCCCAGTACACACACCCGCAATTATAGCACATGCACAGTACAGTTAACAGTAGTCGTAGTGTAGCAGCAGAGCAGAGAAAAAAACCAAACCAATTACTCTTTTTCTTCATTCCTTCCAACCATATTGTTGTTGCGATCTGGTTTGGTCATTCCCACTTTCTGCCTTTGCTGTTTGTTGTTCTTGTTTGTGATTTTCTATTGCAAATTCGTTGTTAGTAGTTGTGCTCTTTGGTTTGACAAAACAACAAGACGAAAGGTGAAATAATGTTGAGTGACAGCTGAGAAAATCAGCGATGGCTGCAATTCACGTTCAACATTGTTGTTGTAGCAGAAACAACAACCAGCAGTAGCATCAGCGCAGCACAGTCATAGTAGCACAGCTATAATATTCTACTCAACTCAAACTCTAGAGAAGCAAATACAAACAAAATACGAAAAAAGCAACAATCAAGAAAGGGGAAATAATAATACTTTTCTCACAGAAAGAGAAGGCGCATTGGGGAATGTTTAAGATTTGTATCAGATGTTGTTTTTTTTTTGTTTTTTGCTGAATATTTTTGCATGAGCATGAGTGGAGCAGAGGTAAAGAAAGTGTTGCCATATTCTCTTTTATTCAAGATTGGATTTGGAGCAAACAAAATTAAAATTATTATGATATTTTATTAAGAGCTAGTATTTCAAATTATTTCTGCATAGAAATTGATTTGATTTATTCAAGAAAAACTAATTGAAATCTAATAAGATTTTCGTTTAGTTTGAAGAATACCATTCCAAATATTTCTTTATACCATGATTATTGTAAATGTAAATCAATAATAGGAAAAACTTATTGTTTTGAAAAGTTAACTTATTTGAATTCCATCCCTACAAATACAAATGCAAAGTTTAGATACAGACAAAACAGTTTTTTTTAAATCTGTGGATTAACATGATTAAATTTTAGCATTTTAATTTTCTATTGCGAGTTGACCCAGAGAACGTTCAGATGAGAATCGTCTCAGGGTATCAGGCTTTTAATATACATATATAGGTACCTATATGTATGTAGGTATATTGATTATTTTATTTTATTTGTGAATTAGTTAAAGGAAAAACACAATTGAGTTGAATAATTTTTGAAGGAAAAAGTTCGTTCATACATCTCATTCCTAAATATCTCAGTCCTGTTGGATTTTAAGAACCTAATCAATTCAAATGGTATAAACCTTTCCCCCTCTATATTCATCTTTGTATACCTACGTATTTATCCATAATATCTACATAACTAAACTCAATTTATCCCTCGTTCATAAATAATTTTCCAATTTTCTTTTCTCAATTTTATTTGTTTGTAAGGTAATAATATTGGTATAGAGAGTTTTTCGAGTCATTTATTCCTTTTAATTATCCACATCAATTTCCATTTTCATCATAATAATATAGGTATTTAAGGTAGAAAAGGAAAAAAAGCTAAAAGTCATTATTTTCAGCTCAAACTCGAATACGAATACCTTCCTACCTTCCACCGCTTTTTCCAGCTACATACCTACCTAGCTATACCTATTTACTTCTCGACTCTTGTTCAAGGCTCACAAATCTTTGTCACTTGACTTCCTGCACTTTTATTCCATCAGAGCTTTGCTTAGATATTTCATTTCCATCACAGTGTCACCTCCATCAACCTCGTCCCTGCCACCATCAAACGAATTGTGGAGCTCCAATTACGACGCCCGACTAAAGAATACGATGAGAAAACGACAATGATGTCGACTGGCAACGGAGGGATAAGGAGGGGTGGCAAACGACCCTCTCTGACCGGTTCAAATGTATAAATATAATATAGAATAAGAATCCCAGGGCAGGACAGGATCCGATTTTCAAACTCATTCCATACTAGCAATCCTCCTTTAGAAGCAGAGAAGCTATGAAAATTAACGGCCATTATTTTCTTGAATTATTACACCCTACAGCACAGATACACAGAGAAAATCACTCATCCTATGTACCGTTTCGTCGACGCTCGACACGGTCGCCCACGAGCCCGACCCCTGATGATGGTAGAAAATTAAACAAAAACCAAGTGGTTGTTTGGCGGGTGCTTCTGCTTTTCGCATCAGAATCATCGAGGGGAGGGGTGGGGGATGGTGTGTGGTGGAAGGACAAAAATGCGAGATTGAGGAGGACACGAGTGTTTTTCATTTGCAAATCTCTTGCCAAATAGACACACAAATACACTCACTCCGCGCGCAAAACCAAGTCAGTCCTCATAGTCTTGTCAGAGAAAAAGAAGCTACTCTCAACTCTGGATTTCTTGCTGATGGGCTTCTCGCCTCTGTAGGCAGTTTATCAGTTGTTTTTTTTTTTTGGTATTTTACTACAGCCTGGCCAGGGCCACGGCGGCAAAGGCAACCCATCTTGCAAGTCACCTTCAGCCCTCTGACGATGACGACCGACGACGATGGTGAGGACGAGCTCGTAAAGGATCTCTTTTTGCAGCCCCGACTCCTCTTGTCCCTTTTGCGGCGCGCAATCACTCAGTTGAATGTTTTTGATAGAAAAGGCAAAATATACGCGGGTAAAGGACCTCTTTTTTTTTGTTCTTTGTCTATAACTGTAGATATACATTTAACTGTGCATAAGAATATAAGGCGTTAGGCATAAGACGTTTGAGTAAGGGTAGGTACTTGTTTTTTATTCTTTTGGCGCAAATTTATTGTAAATTGGGGCAACTCACAGCATTGAGTATACAAGTGGCTGAAATGAATATGAAGTTTTGCAAGGTTGAAGGGAAGAAGAAGGGAATGCTTCTGCTGCTGTTTAAACAATTTGTTGCAGGGAGGGATTTATTATAATTTAGTTTTTGTTTTACAAAAGAAAATAAAACTTTTGTTTAAAATTGGATTCATTTTGAAAAGGATTTTGAAGCTACACAAAAATTTTATATCAAAGACAAATATGTAGGTATTCGGGAAAAAATATTAACTCCCGCAACATGTTGCGCAGGTTGTTGCATGTTATGTCTACCTTATACAAAAAAGTCTATAACTATATGAACCAACTACTTACTTAGAGTTTTTATTGCATTAAATAAAATAAACAATAAAAGAAAAAACTCCAACTCTAGCAACATGTTGCACCAGAAGAAGAAACGTTGAATGTATTTATATTTCATTAAATTATTTAAAAAAAATATTTATGTCATGTCATGCCACTCTGCATTGCGTTAGTTAATAAATAAATACTTGAATCCAATAATAACTTAAGCAACATGTTGAACAAAACGAAAGAACAAAAGAATTCATGCACTATACAATGTTGAAGGTTCTTCTATACATCTATGTTGTGTTGCATCCTATAGCACAAAAATTAGGTTAAAAAAATAAATGCTTTAAATCCAATAGCAACATGTTGCATCAGATCACACAACCGGGTGATAATTATAAAATATTAAATTGAATATGTTCTGGGCTATATTTGGAAAAGATTTAAAAAATGTCTGGGATGCAATAAGACCTCCTGCAACATTGTTTCAACAAATAAGCATTCAAAAAAAAAATAGGGGCCCATTCCTGCATGCATTTTAAGTTGAATTAGATAATACAAAAGTGCATATCTGGTCATATCCAGCTCAAAAACAAATGTTGGGATTCAATAAAAGCTTCTGCAACATGTTGCACTATATCAAGAAACGTAGGAAAGGTATCTTCTAAACAAAATATGTCGCCCTTTTTCATTTTATTTCCCAAACTCATTTCAATCAAAGTCCATTCCCTTCAAATCCTTACAGCTCCTTCAATTCGAGAAAATTTAAGAATGAAAAGTTGAAAATTCATAGAAATGAAAATCCTTCGACAAACTTTTCTACTTTTCTCCTGTTTGTTTTTTTTTTCTTTGGTGCCATTTGATGTTCTATTGCCCTTTTGTTTGTATAAAAAAAAAATTGTGAGTAAGTGCGTGTGTTTGTGTTTCGCCTGCCTTCCCTGCCTGACTGCCTGCCTGCCTAGATGTGTTAAGGGCAATTAAAAAATATTTATAAGTCCCCGAACGGCAAATTTACCCTTAAAAATATATAAGAGATACGTACCTACTTATAGCAACTACAACAACCCTCATTGTATAATTTTCCCAAAAATAATAAAATAGAGCAAAACTCGCATTGCAAGAAAAAGGGAGCCAGCCAAAAAGCAAAAACAAAAAAAAAACGGCTATGGATGTCAGTACTTTTGATTGATTGAGTTGCCATTGGGAGATTTTCCAAACATTTGAGACGAGGACGGCGACGACGACGATGAGGACCGAGGACGACTACGACGACGATGACTACAATTCGCTGCGTTGTTTAGAGTTTGTTCTGGAAAAGAATTATTATAGGTAGGTAGGCGGTTGCGGAGTGGGGTGAGGTGGTTTGGTGTGGAGTGACGTGGCGTGGTATGGCGCAACCCTTCTTAATTACTTTGGCCCTGAATAATGGCGTCGGGTTTGAGGGTGGTAAAAAGGCACAGAGTAGCTAGGTACATCATCAGAGAAAACTGTATTTTGCAATTTAAATAAGATTTATACAAAAAAAACCCTTCCCCTGGGCCTGATGCTGAGTTTCTTTTTTATGTTTAATTTTTTTTTTTTTTATTTCATTTTCAAAATGGCGATGTGCCATAATGTGCGCTGTCATAAAAATCAATTGGCAATAAATTATGTCAGTCATCTATCAACAAAAAAAAAAGATGTCTATAGGTAGAGAGGTATGTCTCATACTGTGTGATATTTTTGTCGTTTTCCTTGAGTCATTTTTATCTTTTGTGGGATTTCAATACTTCTGTAGTACCAGCAGAAAATTCAAAAACACTTTACGTGTCAGCATTCTCGCGGCAATCTCTCAAAAACCACCACCCTGACTGAACGATGGAATATCATGACGGTTCTGCTTTTTCTTTTTTTTTTGTTCAAATTTTAAATTTATGACTGGGATGAGTCATAAATTATGATTACTCTCAGAATTTTATTCTTGAGTAAAAAAAAAATAAATATTGAAAAAAAAGAATACCTATACCTATTTTGTTACATTACCAGAGATCAATTCAATTGAATTGGATTGATTGAGAATGATTTTTTTTGTTTGTTTTCAGCTGAAAATAAAAACAGGATTGCTTTTTAGAATCGTGTTTGATTTTTTTTTTTTGGATGATGTGGTCTGACGATGTATTATTTTGTACGAGGGTTTATTTTTTTCTTGTTTCGTTGTAAAATTAATAAAAAATTTAATCAATTTGATGTTTTATCATCTGCAAAAAATAAAAGTTCAACGAACCGGGAAGGTTAATAATATTCATGTTCAGTTTAGGGAGTTCTATCGGTTTTAAACAAATTAATATTCATGTCGATTACAGAATCCGCAAAACTCGATCCGCAAAGATTCACAGTGTAGTGTTCTCTTTTCTTTTCACGATAAATGAATAGGTGGGAAACAGAGCTCTAACTGCGGATCGAGTTTTGCAGATTCTGTAATCGACATGATTTTGTCTGGATGTTTTTTTTTTTTTTTAATTTTCTTGTACTAAATAGGTACTCGTTAAATAATTTATTGTAAGATAAATAGCTATAAAATATAAATTATGTAGAATTCATGTTAAATAAGCAAATTTTGGAACTCCAAAATTTACAGAAATTTTTATCGGAACCGGTTGGTTTTTCTTTTTTAAAAATACTGTATACGAGCAAAATTCTGTACACGGATCAAAAATACTGCATGAACGTATTTCATTATTGCACTTCCATTATTCTCTGTATTCCAAAATTCTGTGAATCAAAAATTCTTTAGGTACCTACTTCAAATAAAAACTGCAAAATTCAATATTTTATATTTAAAAAAAAAATCCTGTAAGGAAATAATTCTGCGTTTTATATTCTTCATTAAAAGTCTGTTATAATTTTAAACGAGTTCTCGAATAATTTTTATTTAATTTACAAAAATTACAAATTATAGAAAAACTTTCAATAGATAAAAAAAGAAGAAAACTACAAATTAAAGTTTTTTGGCTTACCTTTGTAAATATTCCAAGTATTTTGTAATCAAGAAAAGAAAATCTCAATAAAGGTCTACTACAAAAGTACTTAATTGCTCTAAATTTTTCTACTCTAGTTTTGAGTCTTTTAACTGCAGTCACAATTTTATTTAAGAATTTTAGCATTTTTGCAAAATGCGAAATGAATGCAGTTTATTGTCTGCAACCATTGACTAACACCAAAACACTGCTGTAAACATTTTATTGACTGAAAACAGTCGAATTACTGGAGTACAAGTACTGCACTTGAATAACTGTTACATTCACAGTTATAATTTAAGCTGTATCTATTGTCGACTGTTCTTTTCTTTAATTTTTTCAGTAGGTACCGAAAAAACTGCAGTTTTTACAACTTTTCGCTAAAATTTTTGCAAAATTACTGCAGTTAAATAACTTTTTGCCAAATAACTCTTTTTGATATTTTAACAGTTACAATTTTAGCTGTGGCGGTGACTATTCTTTTGAATTTAAAAGCTTTTTTGTAAAACTTTTTTTTTATTAGAAATTATTAATATTAAAAAACTGCAGTTTCGATAAAAAATTTTCAAAGGTTTTTTTTTTAACTTTCATACTCAATAGCTTGATAAATCTTTTAGGTATCGTATCTACATTCCCATGCACTTGATTAAAAATATCCAAAGTGGTAAATACATCATGCAAATAAAAAAAAAAATGATATCAGAAAGTTGCTGATGTACAATATTTAATGGAAAAATCGTTTTTTTTTCTATTCATTGATTCTGATGATGCTTACTCAGCAGCCGCATGTCAAAATTGAATATTCCCCAATTAATTTATGTCTAAATAAATAAGATTTGTAGACATATACAATTTATATCTAAATATCTACAACTACACCTACCTACATGTAAATAGATTTTTCCTTATTAAGATTTGAAATGAAACAAACAGCAACGAAATAAACACAGCGAGAGAGAGAAGACGACAGAAAGCCAGAAAATAATATCATTGATCAAAGTCTTAGCAAAGAAATTCTGACAGATTTATTGATATAATAATGTATCTAAATTTGTTTGTGTATATATCTATCTAAGTATCTATATATGTTTATATGAATGTGTAGATCAATAGCGGCATTTTGGTTATGAATCTTCTTATATTTTCTTTCTTCCCCTTCTTCAGCGCAATATAACTTTGGATTTTATGATAATTTCCCTGATATATCTTCTATCTTTTTTTTTTTTTCTTATTCCTGCTGATTTCTCTATACTGTCGAATCGAAGACGACGACGACGAAAACGATGAAAATTGATGGAAAATCCAATGAAGAAAATCGACAGAGATGTTTATTTATCGAATCAAGACCATGAAACCCCAACAAGAAGAAGAACCAGCTTCATCAGAGATGGAATCCAATACAAGTCAGACGCCATAATCTCTCACAGTCGTCTTCGTCGTCGTCGATTATTAGATATCTCTGTACCTATGCCAAAGGATTACTTCTGATGGTGGATTCATGGATCTATGAGTTTCAAAAATGCCTGATGCTGCTGCGGAGCGTGGTGGTGGTTGCTTTGCTGCTGGCTTTTGTGAGGCATATCGAATTCGAATCTGAGTTATTGATATGACTTGGTGCAGAGTAATTTTGTTTTCTTTATCTGGAAGATAGGTATTTAGGGATTGAAGTTTTGGAGGTTTAAGAGAGAAGAGAGCTAGCTAACCGCACAAAATTGAACATAATTTGTTGCGGTTATGATAGGTATAGAAAATAAAATAAAAAAACAATCTGTATCCATCTTGATAGTGGAAAATCATAGACAGGAAGCTGATGAAAACCGATATAAATTGAGAGTCTGGATGGTGCATATAGGATAGTGTATTAGATAATTGAGTTTTCTAAGGATATGAAGAAGATACCTAACCTATACTTCAGCAGGTGTGGTGATGTTGAAGGAAAATTGAAATAATAAATTATTCAATCACATCGTGATGTTTCGAATCTGCTTTCGATAGATTCTTATAATGAAAAATCGTGGGAAACTAACCTGGATTTAGTCGTTCTTCATTCATGGATTCTTTGAGCCATTTAATCAAGACGCATACTGAGAATTTTTGTTTCCAAGGCTCTATTGCACCAAATTGTATGACAAACAATAGCCGTGATTTGAAATAAAAACCAAAACCCAAAATGGCGGCAAAATATTGAATTCTACGAATGCGAAAAATCATATTTATGATTTCTGATCCATGCTCCTCATATCGGGTCCATAAGCGCCCACAGGATCTTTTCGGGAGGGCAAATATATGCATTTTTTTTTAAGGTTAAGCAAAATAAAAGATTTAAACAGAAAAAAAGTCAACACAACAGTCGTGTTTTTAAAAAGTCCATAGTGAAAAATATAAAATTTTTTGAAGATGTGGTATTCTTCAGAGCCAGGGGAGACAATTAACTGACCCTCTTGCCCCTCCTTCCGGGCGCAGCTGAAGTGTTTTTTTTTTTAGGTTTGCCTTTCTCTACAAGTATCAATGATATTGGAAAATTTCAAACACCAAAATGTTAGACACATATTTTCATATAAAGTTCTCCACCAAAATTCAGTTTTTCCTGAAATTCTAATTTTAAAGGCTATTTATTCTCTTCTTGAAAATATTTTTTCAAACTTTTCAACCTAAATCAAAAATATACTGGACTAAACTATTTTTTTTTTAAACGACTAAGATTCGGATCTTAAGATTTAAAATCGAAACACCGATAAATAATTCATCAAAAATTTCAGGACATTTGAAACGACTTCTATTCACAGCAGTTTTCCCTCACCTTCTGCTCTCCTAATTTATTCATTTCTCTTCCATTTAACTAAACTTCTGTAAGGTATGTAGTATGTATGTATGTAGATGCATAAATATATTTATCTTTTCTCTCCACCATCATTTTTAAGCCCCACACAAAATGAGGGACGCCATCAACCAAAATGAAAGTAGCAGTAATTCAAGATCACAAACACATCAAAAATAATCCCTTTGGAAAATAAAATTTTTTTCCTAAAAACAAAACAAAATACAAAAAAAAAAATAAATAAATAAAATAAAACCCTCCATCTTGATGATGGTGGGTGAATGTTTGGCCTGACAAGAGTAAAGAGGAGACTTTAATCCCTTTTCACAAAAGCAAATCATAATTTTCCAGCACCCCTCTATACCTCTGTCGCCTTCTTGCCTCCTTTCTTTCTTTTTTTTTTGAATAATTCTAATCTCCTCATGAATATTCTGTTTCGTTTAATAAGATACAAATAGAAATGAAGAAAAAAAAATATTCAACACAGATATACACAGAGCATAGCACCCATCAAGTAAATCTAACAAATGAGAAGCAGCAAACGCAAATACTTGTACAATATATTCTTACCAAAAAAAAAAAAAAAAACAGGACTTAAACAAAAAAAAAGACTAAAATAAATTACTTTCACCCGCGAAAAAAGGAAGAAATTGAACTCTCCTCATCAACACAGCAGCGAGCAGCAGTAGAAAAAGCAAAAAGGTCACGCGCACTCTCTTCTCTGGCATCAAGTGATGTCCTTTGGCCATCATGCTAGTCCTAGTCCTTTTTGTAATGGTGTAAGAAGAGGCTGGCGTAAAATGTTGACGGCACAGCGATTACAGTGACAAGCATGACGCTGACGACTACGACTGCGACCATACAACGACGACGACGACAAAATCACAAGGATGGAGCCGGTGATGATGGCGAAAGGACAAATGTGGGTGATGGAAAGGTCAGAAAAGGATGCCATCGCCCATCGCCATCGCCAAAGGCAGCGAAAGCAATTAAGAAAAAAACAGAGAAAAAGCTTCACACCATATTTTCATTTTATCTGCTATTTCGCGAAAAGGAGAGCAGTTCATCCCTTTAATATATTATTTTGTTCGTCCATCGGACCATCCATCCATCTATACATCCAAAACATCTCCAAGCAACCTATACTTCCCCTTTCCAGGAGCGGAGATAATTTTTTGTTTTGTTCTAATAAGGATAAGAGACTATTTGCCCATATTATCAAGAGTTTAAAGAATGCTATTATCTTGGAATCCATTAACTTCAATTTGAGATTTTGAAATAAGAATTATCAAACGTACACATTTCTTGAAAGCGATGTATAAAAATGTGTCTGGAAATTTTAACAACTCGCCATACCTTTTTTTTACATTTCTATTTCCGATTTTGGAATTCATTTCCCGACTTCACTGTGAAGTTAACAGTACCGCTTTAGGTAAGGAACTTAAAATAACGCTCAAAAATTTGAAATTAATTTGTAGTTCAAGAAAATATAAATTTGAAGTTTTGAAGTCTTGCTAAATAAAATCAAAAAATTATATTTATACCCGACTTCACTGGAAAGTTTACAGAGCATACCGTTTTCTCGGCAAACGATTGAGCTACGAACTTAAAAACCGTCACATGCCACTTTCTTAGCAACCGTTTGAGGTAGGACTCCATTTTTTTTGTACTTCCAGAAAACATCAAGTCCAAAATTGTCTTCCAAAGAAGTCTTCATTTTAAAAAAAATGTCCAATGCTGTTGTAGTGCTACTTCACTGTGAAGTTAACATTACGTGCCTTTTTCTCGTCAACCACTTAATAAAAGTACTTGTAATAAAGTTAAATATTTATAGTTATAAACTTGAAGTTTTGAAGTCTTCATAAAAGAAAATTCAAATAATCCTATTTTAAACCCGACTTCACTATGTAATGCTATGCATCACATACATAACAGAACATACGCTTTTTTTGGCATCCGATTGAGATTCTAACTTGAAGTAGGGCTCCCAGTTTTTATTTACTTTTGGAAAAACTTCTATTTAAATTTTGAAGTCGATATTTTAGAAATCTGACTTCATCGCTATTCTCACCATAAGTTTAGCAGCAGATACCTTTTTTTCAGAAACCTTTTGAGCTAGGAATTCCGAATTTGTAGTTTGTTATCTACCTTTTTTGAGAAAAACTTCAATTTAAATTTTGAAGTCACTAACTTCACCATGAATTTAGCATTAAATGCCTTTTACTCAGCAATCTTTTGCGCCAGAAACTTAAAATATGCGTCCAAACTTGCAGTTAATTGTACAGTTCTAGAAAATATGAAGCCCAAAGTTTGAAGTCTTCTTGAAAAAAAAAACATTATTTTTTAACCCCGACTTCACTTTGGAAAATGTCTTCGCAGACGTGTATTGATGATCCTTCGAAACCTCCTACCCCTGGGTGCTAGCTACCTAACAATATTGTATCCGAGCCTGCCCTTTCTTTCAAGCATACTGTATTTTTTGAATACGAAGCCCGTTATCATCATCACCATGATGAAATGGAGAACAAAAGACGAACAAAAAAAAAAAAGACTTCATACCTACCACCCCTATCCAATATAAATGTATGTAAAAAAGATAAATACATTTATATAAATAGGACTAAGAGGATGACAAGATTCTGGGGGAGGGGGGTGGTTAGTGTTGTTTGGCTGAAGAGGGGTTGGAATGGATGGCAAAAACAAGGAATCCAGCAGAATCCACACCCCTTCCGGGCATTTGGTGATGTGCCATCAGATCACAATTAAAAGAATTACTAAATGTTCGTTTGTCGTCTCGTGGGTCGGTTTTTTTTTGTTCTTGTTGTTGTTTTGTTTGGGAGACAACAGCACTAAGAGAAAGAATGGTGAAAGTAGTGGTGGTTTCAACGACGACGACGACGACGGAACGACGACCCAGGGGAGTTAAAATGTCTTTTTTGGTTGGAAAAAAAAAGGATATTTTTGTTAATGTGTGAGTTTTGTATATGGATAATTGTATATACATCAAAAGAGAAACCTTAACGTGTACCTAATCTAATGATTTATATTTAGGTCGCCAGCCATTCATTATGCTTCATAATGAGTGATTTATGCGTGCCCATGGACATGGACATCATGGAGGAAAATTATCCAAGGAATTGTTTAAATGGGAATGACATCAAGTTTTATACTGTGGATGGATATAAATATTTTTTTTTTTTGCATTATTCTGATGGTACCTATATATTTTACTGTCTGTATGTACTTAAATACTGTTTGTGCGCAAAGAGAAATTAATATTTTTTTTTTTTGAGTGATAATGGTAGGTTGGCATAATGTGGCATTTCGGGGAAATTAAAAAATGAAATTAGAAATAAGAATTAAAATTAAAAACGGATGTAGAAAATGGCGTTGCGCCTACAACTGCTAGGTATAGGGTGGACCAGAACTTTCTCGTTTTTTTTTTTTTTATTTCATTGAGCTCTTCACAAGGAATTATATTCTTCTCTTCCTAAAATAATCACATAATCTCTTCTTTTGTAGTAGAAAATTTAGTGCTCTTCAAAAATGGTCTTGAGGCATTTTTCAGTTAATTCAGGCGTTTTAAAATTGCAGCAGCACAAAGTGATCAAATAAAATTCGAATAATTTTTTTTAGAGAACCGATTTTCCAAACTTAGCACAAAAAACAGCATCGCATGAACATTCGTAATGAGCTGTTGGACTCTAACCGCGACGATCCAAAGACGAGCCAAAAAACGTGCAAGCATAGTAGCTGTCAACAATCTACTAAACATTCAAAATGGTCGAACTTAGGGGCATAAGTATAAGAGGCATGAGTACCAATATAACGCCACAAAAAAAAAATCGAAATTCGAACACAATTATATAATACTAGCTGATACGGCAAACGTTGCCCTTTTTTTTAGGTGGCTTGATAAATTTGACTTGCAAAGAAAAGTAGATACGTATACGCCCAAGTGCACCAGTTCTTTTATCGTTTTAAGAGGCTATTTTCAGAAGAACCCTTACGAAAACATTTATTAGTTTTATGACAAAAATATCGCAGTCTTTTTCGTAATTGTCGATTCAGATCGACTCGGCTGTAACCGTTTATCTTTAAGTTGAACTAGTAGTTCGAACTCGCTAGTCTTTCAACTCTTCTGCCTTCCGGTGATTTTGGGATAATCGCCAAAAAATCATACATTCTAATGGGTGATTTTTTAGCTGGTTTGGTTTTGGCAACACTGGTTTTGACAGCTGACGTGTGTTTAGTACCTTGTGTCACTGTCAAACAGCTTCAGTTTGGTTTGCAATTTAACCATGGATCGTCTTACAAATGAACAACGCTTGCAAATTATTGAATTTTACTATCAAAATTCGTGCTCGGTTCGAAATGTTCATCGCGCGCTGCTTCCATTTTATGGTCGGCATTCTCGACCTTCTGAGCAGTCTATTCGGAAGATTGTGACCAAATTTCGCACCAAATTTACTTTGTTGGACATTAAACCACCAACACGTTTACGTACTGTGCGTAGTGAAGAAAATATTGCGGCCGTATCAGCTAGTGTGACAGAAGACCGCGAAATGTCGATTCGGCGCCGTTCCCAGCAGTTAGGCCTTTGTTACAGCAAAGAAAGAGTATGCCAAAATTGGACTCAGCGGATGGGCTACCTGAGACGCAGCCGCGGTCAACATTTGCATGAAATTATCTTTAAACATTAAATTGCAAGGTTCAAACTATCGATTCAAATAAATATTTCATTAATTTTTTCGAATTTTTTGTGTTTTTTTTTTTTAAAGTTCTAAACCTCTTAAAAAATCACCCGTTATTAAGTCGGTAATGAATCAACAAAATTTTAGAAAATGATCAGCCATAGAATATTTTGAATCAAAATTTTTTCAAGGTCATCAGCGAAAAAGTAAACCATCTCACAGGTCAATATCAGGGCAACAAAGGCCACTTCAGAAAAAGAAATATGTATAAAATATTATGGGACACCTGAGCGTATACGCACTTTTTATTTTATTTCTAATAAATTTCATGGTTTCTTGGCGAATTTTTTGGACAAGTGTCCCAGGCTCCAAGTATGTTTTTACTTAATACCAACTCAAATATACTGATCGAGCAGTAACTGTATCTAGGTATATCTAAAAGATTGATTTTTATTTTGTAGATAACTAAAAGTTTTTTCAGTATACTCAATCCTCAACCACTCCTTTGCGGCATTATGTATCAATAACTCCTTAACAAGCAACTTCAAATTCAAATCAATTCATGTAACTCATGTCTCTAAACATTTTCCTTCTTCTTCCTTTTTTTTTTTCTTGCATTCATATGCGGAATCCTTTTCAAAAATAACATCAAAAAAAAAAAAAAAAGTGGTATCAGAAAAATTACTTGCAATTAATTAGGTATGCTTATTGAAAAAAAAAAAACCAGTCCCACAGCAGAAGCGGTAGATACGACTTGTAACCTCTTCCAATATAGTAGGTACACATTGAACATTATACAATCAACATAATATAGAACCAAACAGACACACTTCAAAGTGTCTTCTGCTCTTCTGCAACCATCCATCGAAGGCTCTTTTTTCTGATTAAGTTGTCCTTTACGTCTGTCCTGTGGTCTGTCCATCCATTTTAACTGCTCACGCTTGCACTCGCGCTCAACAACATTCACGCCAACAGTCAGTCCAGGCGGCTATTTTCAATGCCAATAAATCGTAATCGTCCTGCTGCTGCTGCTGCTGTTGCTTTTGCTGGTTCCTATACTAGTTGCTGTGATGTTAATACAGTACAGCCAACCTAACCATAACTTGTGATGATGGTATAAAATGTTCTTTGTAGCGTACCTGCTTCAGGACAAGACCCGTGTGTGAGACAGAATCAATGCACCGAAATTTATTAATCAAGCCTCAGAGTCAGTTTATTATATTAATATATAGTTGATCGGAAGAACAGCGCGCAAAGAAGCAACGCAGCAACAGCAGTATCACAAGCTAGTTGGTTAGTGGATTGGATACGTTGGACGACACTGCTGTGGCACATTCTGCCTGATGGCCAAGCAGTCAAGCAGAGGATGTCATAAAAATTAATGTGGCTTCTTAAAATTAATGATTTTTATCTTGTGGCATTGCTTGGGAGATGATGCGCGCGCGGTGGTAAACACCCTCTGTCACATGGGCGATCTATGTGCTTGCCATATTTTTTCTTTCCTTATAACTCTAACTCCTTAACTTCTTTTGGTTAATTTTTCAGATAGGTACATACTAACAAAAAAAAAAGGATCTCAAAAGATCCGAAGAGCATAAACAAATAACAATGAGTAATGAGCTATTTTACTGCAACGGCCGGCGACTACGACAACGACGAAGATGATGTTCCTCAAAGCAATCTTCAGTTCAGCCCCAGTCTTACAACACGATAGACACGTCTTTTGGTCATGGTGATCATCACATCATGGTCAACTTTGTTGTTGTTGGTGATCTTGCAAAGTCATCGTTGTCGTCCAATGAAATTGTCCAATAAAATCGTATGATATACATGGCCGTTCTCTGACTGGATTCTATACTCATCTGTCGTCCATTGATGGTGAAGTGAATAATTGAATGATTAACCATGATGAAGGAGAATACCCCGGGAGGGGTTTAAAAATATAATATTCGTTGACATTCGAAAGATTGTTGTTAAACACGAACGATAATTTGCAATGGGATTTTACAAGTAGGTTTTTTTTTTGTTGTTGTTTTGAAAATTAATCTTACTGATTATTTGGCAATGTTTGAAGTGAGACAGGGGTCTACTGTGGGCGTGGGTTGTATGAAATGAATCAAATCTTAGTAAAGCTGAAAGTGGATTTTGAACTACCGACCATATTCTGTTGAAACTCGAAAGTGACTCCTCCCATTGTTATATTTTTGATTGATTTGGTTCATCCGGGGCTATTCTTAAGGTTGTGAAAAGCGAGATTTTCTAACTGCGAGTTTTTGTAATGCAGGATTTCGATTTGCGAGATTTCGCATTTATCCTCTTTTTAAAATCACATACATTGTATCACAGGTGGTTGTCCTGCAGGAATTGATCTGTATAATGTGCTTAGCTTGTGCTGTCAGGAACCGTAAACACTTTTTATAACTTCGCAATTTCACAAATTTAGCAGATGATTTTTGTTTTGATTTCTTATTATTTTTTCAGAAAACCTTCCTTCCGATTTGTTTTGTTCAGTTTGCGCTTCAACCTATCATATGCAAAAAAAAATCTAACAAACCGCAATTTGCGAAGTGAACCTCGTAAAATTTTACACCCCCATTTTCGATTTTCAAATAAAAAGGTTGTTCTGTTGCAATGTGCTCAATTAATGTCATGTACCTGCCGTAAATACTTTTAAGACTTCGCAAATTTTGCGAATAATTTTTTTTTTTCAAATTTATAATTTTTCAAATAATAAGAACCATGCTCTTTTGTGCTCAGTTCGTCCTTCCATTTGCCATTCTATAAAAAAAATCTGAGGTAGCTTTTGCATTTGCTACATGTTAAATTAATATTTTCATTTTCGATTTTAAAAAAGGTATGCCTCAGCGTGCTCAACTTGAACTTTCATATGCGATATTTTTTAAATTTTCATTGTTTCAAAAATTTTGCGAAAATATTTAAAAAAAATAAAACTTCTCACTAAAAAAATTATCCTTAACATTTTTTAAAATCACATTTTGTTAAAAAAAGAAAACCTTAATGTGCTTCGCATAGTTTCAAAAATGCAATTTTTATCGTTAAAAGCATTTTACGAGCACAAAAAAGCATTAGTAAATTTGCAATGTAAAATTCGTAATTGTGATCTTGCTAAACCATAACAAAACGAAGAAAAGTTGCTACGAAAAATTGAAATTTTGAAAATGCGAAGTTTAAAAAAAAAGTTTATCAACCTTACTTTTTTTCAAGAATCGAAAATGATTTCTATTTACTTAACCAGAAGTAAAAAAAAAACGTAAATTTACGCATTTACACAAATCAACTTGACTTGACTCACAAATCTATTTAAAACAAAATGAAAAAGAAAAAAACTCATTTAATTTAAATTTAAACGACGAAAAACAACTTTTTCTCTGACATTAAAACTGACAACTTTGAATCCAAAACTATACGACTTTGTGCAATAAGTTAAACAGTCACGATGACACTTTACGTTCCATGGCTTCCATGGACAGTTTTTACTTACGAAAAACAAAAAAAAAATTACTCCTTCATATAGTTTGTGTCCAAAACTTATGTCTCTCCAAATGAGTCGCCTTCAACTCTTGCAACAGACACAAAAATGTTATTTTTTTTTATTTAACTTCCACTGATGTCTTTCATCCTTCGAAAAAGACCTTCTGGTTCGTCCTTTATATATAGAAACTTTTACCTCATCCTAAAAAAAAAAATACTTGCAAGAATGTCAAACTGAATATGAAGACACAACCTGCTTAGCGCATCTCTATATTTAAGCCCAAAAAAAAAGAAGCAAAACAAAAGACGGAAGAGACAGTGAAAATGACAGCCATAAATTTCTCACTTTGTCTTCTTCCTTATGGCTGGGGCTGATGGTCTTCTCTAGGACGAGTTCTTGTACTCATATAGTTGTCTATCCAGCAATCCAATTTTCCCGAAACTCAAACTCAATCCAATCCACTTCTTTTTTATACTCTTAACCAACCCTAACTTTATACAGATACACTCTATGGTCTTTTTTCTTGACCATTTAAAGGATAAATGAAATGTTGGAGCAAACAAATAGAATATGTCCAAGAAAATGAAGAAATTAACGCTCAAGAAGTGACCGGGAAGATTTCTTGCTATTGCCCAGTGTCACACAACAAAAAACAACACAAAATGGTTATTGCATTGGAATTAACAATTTGGATATTGAAAATCTGACAGTGATCGGTTGTGATGAGGGTCACATCACTATTTCACTATATCTATATGGGTGTACCAAAGGAAGAGGGTTGGTTGCTTGAGTGAATCCCCATCACAATCAGATATTTAAGACTTGCTATGGCGGTCGGTAGAGACGGTAGGAACATCATCAGCAACAAATATCCCTAGCTGATTAGATTTTTCTGTGTCCCGATGGCGGCGGCTAGGCAGCCATTATCATTTAATTATTGATTGGCTGATGGTGACATTGAATTATGTTTCTTGAGAAGCCAAGCCATTCTCGATGTTTTGTGAGAGAATTTCTTCATCGTTCAGAGCAGGTAAATACATTTTATATATTATTTAAGTCTGGGAGATATCGTGTCAATTGGTACACTGAGAAAAATTTATGCATTTAAAAATATTGAAGTATAAAACATGTAACTACTAGCGATGTAGGGAATAAGGGAATATAGGGCTACATAAAAATAGATCCGTTCAAAAGAAAGTGTATTGATTAGTTACTATCTACAAAATTTCTGTAATCAATATTATGTCAATATTGGTGTTTAAGGTGCTTGGTGTTCAGTACACAACTTGCTTTATGGGAAACATTTTTAATTTCGAAAGATTACCATTTTGAAATATTTATTTATTCATTACAAATATCACATGTATTCAATACAAGTCACTGTAGACTCAGTGGAAAGTCCGTAACTTATTACTTGGGTGGTTGAATAGATGCTTTTACATGGAACACTTGGAAACTCAACCGGACAGTCGGACCCTCACCCGGGCTCTCGGCCGCTTGCAGACTCGAACACTCAGGCCCTCGGACATTTTGACAGTCAAATTATCGGACACTCAGGCACCCGATTAGACACTTGAATATTTCTACAGTCGATTACTTAGACACTCAGATACTCGGAAACCCGGATCCTTAGACACTTCAACATTTAGACACTTGGGCCCTCGATCACTTCGACTCTGACACTTATAAATTTAGACACTCGGGCACTCGGAGACTTACCCGGACACTCGGATACTGGGACCCTCAAACTCTCGGACACTCACCTGGATATTTGGACACTCGAAAACTTGGACACTTAACCGGACAGTCGGACCCTCGGACCCTCACCCGGGGCGGCGGGTGCTCGCAGACTCGAACACTCGGGCACTTGGACATTTTGACACTCAGACACCCGATTAGACACTTGAATATTTGTACACTCGGTCACTTGGATACTCAGAAACTCGGATATTAACCCGGACACTGGGAAACCCGGATCCTTAGACGTTTCAACATTTAGACACTTGGGCCCTCGAGCACTTGGACTCTCGGACACTTATAAATTTAGTACTCGGAGACTTAGCCGGACACTCGGATATTGGGACTCTCGAACTCTCGGACACTCACCTGGACATTTGGGCACTCGGCAACTTGGACACTATGAAACTCATGCACTTGGATAGTTGGACACTCGGACACTTGAAAATTCAGATACTTATTTTCCTACAGAATTAATATAACTTCTTAAGGAATTTGGTTCAAAACAAAACAACTCAATTATGTCATCTTACCTTTTTAATTAACAAACATTATTATGCTAAATTCTTAAACCTAATTAATATTCTCACTATAAACTCAAATGTTTTAAAATCCACTTTTCCCAATCGAACATATTCAACAAAAATTAAGCCCGATAATAGGGTTTAATATTGAGTTCAAATCCAGCAATTTGCCAATAATGAAATAACAAAATTTATGTTAAATCGTAAAAATATAAACTACTTCCATACCATACCTACAGCACTTAGAAGTACACAGCGATATATGTACATTCCATCAGAATATCACCAGGATATCAAAAAAAAAATAATAATAAAATAAATAATGTAATAATTTAAAAAACCAAACAACAACAACATCACATCAATTGTGATGGCGCGGAACAAATTATCGTAAAACTTCCTCAATTCACTTGGCAAATAAATAAAAACTTTTACGACATTTAAATTGTATATTAAACCCATCAATACACCAGTAATTGCCCCTTCATACTACCAACCCCCTTTTTTGTGATGATGTTGATGACTGGAACGTCAAGTCTCCGATTGGCGATATGGCGTGTGTGTGCATCAGTGCACTATAAATGACAAAAAAATTTATATTTATAATCCTCTGACAAAGATGATGATATCCATTTTAACGATCGACCATCATCGTCAAATGCATTCTTCCCCATCACCTGACCCAACTTCCATTTTTCCCCTCCATCAGCGACTGACGACTGAAAGCGACTACTCACAGAGTCATAAATAAATTATTGCAAGAAATTACATCTCTTCCCGACATGTTAACAGAACAGAGTTTCATTAATTTAATAAAAATTGCTGCTGCAGCCTCCTTTCGATATTTTTTTTTCAAAACAAATAAATGCATTAATATTGTCCAGTTCTTCTACCCCTCTGCCTGATTCACCTTCTTCTTTGTGTTTCTATATAAACGAATTTGAATCAACTTCAGAAAAGTCGTAAAACCTCCACGAATGGAATTCCATCAAAATGAAGCTGTCTTTTCATTTAACCAAATGATGTCGTCGTCGGTCGTCTTCGTCGTTGGTTGGCGGGATATTAGGTTAATATATAAGATATACCTGAGATGAGCCAGGTCTGCCATTAGTATCAGCTTGGATCACATATCATTCTGGAATATGTATAAGAATCCAACGACGACACGATGGGTTCCTTGAACCTGTCAAAAAACCATTCAGGACAAACATATCGATGATGATGATGATGATCACATCTCAGCTGCAGCGTTTTCGAAAGAATAAAAAGCTTCATCAAACCCGATGTGTGATGATGGGGCAGCAACTGGGGGTGCTCTGCTGTTGGCTGCTGTTAAAGGCTTCTTAATGGAAGAGTGATAAAAATATTTTAATAAAATTGCCATAAAATAAATATCCATCGTTAGGTTGAGTTTTTAATGGAGTATGAAATTAAAGTTTTTGCATGATTGTCAGTGATGATGACAATCGACGAAGAGTTGTCATTTTTTTTTTATAAACATAGTGATGTGCAATATCTGCATAATGTTCGTTGAACATCCTGGCTTTTCAAAGCTGGGTTAATTACAGGTGGATTTAAAACAAAAATCATAAATCTTTAAGGTTAATTGTCCGACAGTGGTGTTTGATGTTATATCGAGGTATCTTCAGTTTGATACTGCAAAAATGAGTTCCTTGTGCTTATATTAGGTATTCCTCTGATAGCTTAACTGATTAAAGAAAAATCAGCTCGTGGAGCAAAATTTTTTTTTGGAAATAAAAAAAAGGAATTTTCAAAATTTATCTGCATAAATCTCAAATCATTTTTTGGTGGGAACAA